>JAOPJH010000052.1:5586002-5600956 GCA_027122575.1 Merluccius polylepis
TCTTTCTTTCTTTCTTTCTTTCTTTCTTTCTTTCTTTCTTTCTTTCTTTCTTTCTTTCTTTCTTTCTTTCTTTCAGGGAGGCAAAGGAGAGTCTGGCATCCCCGGTCTTCCTGGGCGAAATGGAGAGAGAGTGAGTATTTCAATAAATTAAGATGATGGACATATTAAGAGATATTCAGAGTTATTTGTGTTTATTTAAATGACAAAGGACAAACAAAGGAAAAATCTCTCTCTCTCTCTCTCTCTCTCTCTCTCCCACCCATCAGGGAGCCAAGGGTGATCGTGGTTTCCCCGGACCCCCAGGCCTGGTGTGTATATGTTAGTTGATGTATTGTTGAGCAAGGCAGTGGAACCATCGCTCTGAGTTGAGTCGTGTAGCACTGCCTTGTGTTCAGCAGTAAGAATCTGAATGAGTGTACAGTACCTCTCTCTGACCACTACATGGTGACATTTCCCCTCAACATTTACTGGAGGAGTGACAGTAACAACTAGATACAATGATTTGTGTGCAGTACCTACCTCTGACCACCAGATGGCGATATCTTGATTAAAAACAGAACAACATGAATTGAAGGAGACACTAACATTTCAAATAATACTAATAAATACATCTAATAGTATAGGTAGAGAATATGACTAATACATATATTCACATTTGTGTGCAGCACTTCCATGACATTTCCCCTCTGTTGATTCCAAAATAGTGACAGTAAAATGTCTAATCATACTAATAGGTACATATTTGTAGTTTATATTCTTATTAACATTTTATATCTCTTTTTTATTCCTATTTCCGCTATGACTAATTTCCCATCTGGGAAGTACATCTCTAATCTACCTCAGTCTGACATTTCCCCTCTCTGCTGTGTCTGACAGGTGATCGGTGGAGAGACGCCAGGGCAGGTCGGCCCTAAAGGTGAACCGGGTTACCCTGGATCACACGGACACAAGGGAGACAGAGGACAAGAAGGTGCGCGTGACCAACAACAGATACCTGAACACACACACACACACATACACACACACACACGCATATGCTTCAATGCATTCATCTTTTAAACTGATGTTTGACCTTTCACCATTTCCAGGTTTGACTGGACCACCAGGACAGCCTGGACTTCCAGGTAACAGCCAGACACACACACACACACACACACAAACCGTTACATGCATTTAATGTATGTATGGAACATCGTAACGTAATAAATGCATCGAAAGAACGCAACTTGATTTTGGAGCAGAGTAGACATTCACAAACTGGTTGGCGGAGATCGGCAAAAACATACGATTTTATACCTGTTTTCTCTAAATTTCGATTTGAGTCTTGTTTTATTAACAGTGACATAGCTTACTTTATTGAAGATCGTATACGACATATTAGCATGTTTACAAAAACATTTGTAAACAATGAACGTTGAACTATTAACGTACCTATGGAACCTGAAGGAACATGTGGTGTTTATTTAACGCCGGACGTCTGGTCTCCAGGCTCCGGTGGCGGCGGCCAGCCTGGCACGCCTGGCTACCCCGGAGACAAAGGCCAGAAGGGAGAGGACGGTGTCCCTGGTGTGTCCCTGCCTGGAGCCCCAGGACGGGATGGGCCCGCGGGGCCCCAAGGACTCACCGGGCCCCCAGGCGGTGGAGGGAACTGTATCCCCGGCGAGCCCGGTCGCACCGGACAGCAGGGAGAAAGAGGGTACCAGGGAGAGAACGGCATCAAGGGTGAGTGTGTGTGGTGGGGGTGGGGGGGGGGGGAGAGAGACAGACATAAATAGAGAGAGAGAGAATAGAGGGCGAGAGAGAGAGAAGGAGAAAGGGGAGGAGAGAGAGCGAGAGTGTGTGTAACAATAGAGGGACATAAAGAGAGACAGACATGAAGAGAGAGAGAGTGAGATAAACAGAGAGAGAGAGAGACAGACATGAAGAGAGAGAGCGAGATAAGGGGAGGAGAGAGAGCAAGAGTGTGCGTAGTCTCTTCCACAATAACACAGAGTACAGCAGGTACAGGAGATAACCAGCATACCAAGCATTATGGACATGACAAGCAAACACACAGTTAAAGTGCAGTCAAACCGAATCACACCCCAACATGCATATTAGCGCTACACATCTGGATGCTAACACCTGGCTAGCGGCCCCCCCTAGCTATCTCGCCAGGTGTGAAAAGCACTCACTATGTGTTGAAGCCTCTGATCACATGCTGCTGTTGTTTCAGGTGAGAAGGGAGAAACCTGTGTGAACTGTGTGGGAGGCAGCAACCCTATCCCAGGACCCCAGGGACCTGCCGGAGCATCTGGCTTCCCAGGTAACACCCCAACGTATTCATACATAAGTAGTAGTAGTAGTATAGTAGTATAGTAGCGGTAGTAGTAGTAGTAGTAGTGGTAGTGGTAGTAGCTGTTGTAGTATAACAGTAGTAGTAGTATAGTAGTATAGTAGCGGTAGTAGTCATAGTAGTAGTGATAGTGGTTTGTGGTAGTAGCTGTTGTAGTATAACAGTAGTAGTAGTAGTAGTAGTAACTATAGTAGCATGTTTAGTAGTAATAATAGTAACTGTAGTAGTATTAGTAGTAGGAACAGTCATAGATTTTCCCATCTGTTAAGTAACTTAGTATCTGATACTAAGTAATCTTATCTTAGTAAAAGTACTAGTAATAATAATAGTAGTAGTAGTGTAGTAATAGTAGTAGTAGCTGCAGTAGTAGTATAGCAGTAGTAGTAACTGTAGTAATATTTGTTGTAGTAACAGTCGTAGATTTTCCCGTCTGGTAAGTAACTTAGTATCTGATACTAAGTTATCTTATCTTGGTAATAGTATTAGTAATAATACTAGTAGTAGTAGAAGTAGTAGTAATCGAGTACTCCTTGTATTTGTTAGGAACACCTGGAGGTCAAGGAATCAAAGGAGACAGAGGTTTCCCTGGACAGCCTGGTTCTGTTGGAAGCGCAGTGAGTACTTCCTGGTTACACTTCTTGTTTGCAACCTAGAGACACATATCTGACATCAGCATCTCACACATAACTAGAATCATTTAAGACCCCCCCCCCCTCATCCTCCTTCCTCCTCTCCCACTCCTTCCCCTCTACTATTCATCCTCCTCCCCCTACTCATGCTCCTACTCTATTCACTTCCCTCCTCCTCTCCTCTTCTCCTACCCACCTCCCCCTCCTCCTCTCATCCCACTCCTCTTCTCATCCTCCTCTTCCTCTCTTCGTCACCTCCTCCTTTACCTCTCCTCCTCTTCCTCCTCACCTCGTCCTCTACAGGGACCTCCTGGGTCAGTGGGAGCCCCAGGCTACCCAGGAGAGAAGGGAGACCCAGGTGCTGCTCTCGCAGGGACCGGTGTGAGGGGAGATAAGGGAGACACTGGGTTCCCCGGACCCGCTGGTCTACCCGGCCTTGACGGACGACCCGGTCGCGACGGATCCCCTGGCGCACCCGGATCTAAAGGGACACCGGTGAGCTGGGTTTATACTGGTTTGAACTGGCTTTCTGTTGTGTTTCTATTGTGTTTATACTGGTTTACACTGGTTTATATTGGGTTTATGCTGAGTTATACTGGGTTATTCTGGTTTATACTGATTTATACTGGGTAGTACTGGATTATACTGGTTTATACTGAAATATACGAGGTTTGCACTGGTTTATACTGATTTATAATGGGTATACTGGATTATAAGGGATAATACTGGATTATACTGGATTATACTGGGTTTGTACTGGTTTATACTGGTCAAACATGAGCATCTTTACTGCATGATTTTAAACCTGTACTACTACATATTACTACTTATTAGGGGTGTCCCCGACTAAGAATTTACATAGTCGAATGTGATTCGTCAAGTCTTGCCTATAGTCGACTGATCGTCGAATCATGTTGTTTTCTTTTTTTTTGCTCATTGATCCACATGGACGTCGCTATGTATATGAAATGATCCGGTGCTGTAGCAATTTTCTCCGACAAGATTCCCAAAAGATCCGGGGCTATAGCCTCGAATGCCCAGGTGGTCTAACGACGTCCATGTTGATCCATATTCTCATTTGCGACATTGGCGGTGTGTTTTGGACACCGCCGCCGAACAGCGCGCGTCAAAACAGCCGCCCCTATTATTTTCTATGTACACCCCCACACCGGCGGCGGCAGCGCCGCCCCGCTACATTTCACGCCACTGTCCTATTTCACAGCGTCACCGCGCGTCAAGTGCTGCCGAAAAGCCATTTTTTTCTTTTCTTTGGTTTCGCAGTGCGATGCTTCCTATGAGTGCTAGATAATTGGCAGTCGAATCAGGCTCCTTCGATCGAATCGTCGAATAGTCGAATATTCGGGGTCTCCCCTCGTGCCAAGTATGCAGAGAGAGACACATGCCATACTGCTTTCGATTCATGATACTGATGATACAATAATAGTCTAATTTAAGTACTTTGAACTTGATTTTTTTCACTATTGCATTTGTGTTTGTTTTTTTCAATTGCAATTCTACTTTTTATGCTTTGGCATTTTAAATGTCAGTTTTTCATGCCAATGAAACGTATTGAATTTGAGAGAGAGAGATAGAGAGAGAGAGAGTTGGATGAGTTTGTCAGAGGAGGGCCTGTGACACTGTGTTTTGCTCCTGGGGTAATGGAATATACAACCTGGGTAGTGGAGGAGGGCCTTTGGATAAAGGATCGTGGGAAGGGCTATATCCAGACAATTATTCTGGGTGCTCGCCAGCGGCTGGCCAGGCTGCCGTTCCTGGATATGAGAGAGAGAGAGACTAGGGAATGGATGGTGTGAGTGAGATATGTTATTGTGTATTGATGTACCATTAATTATAGTTGGGTCATATGAGTGCGTGTGTAAATCAACCCATGAATCATCTTTAACTTGATGAATATGGGCCGTTTGGAGCACCTTCTTGCTGTCAATGAGAAGGTAATTTTATGTTTGTTTTTTGTTTGTTTTTTATTCTCACATAAATCAAAAGTTTAAGGTCCTCTTCATGTATTATAGATATTTGACAATCCCATTTGACATGATGTGCATAGAGCAGAATTGATGAAAACCTTTTTTTCAAGTGTTTTAAAATGCATAATTTTGAACTCTTGCCTCTTTCGGTGAGATACACAGGTTTGAATCCCGTGGCGAAGGCATTCAAGAATCAAGCAGGGTTCATCTGCAAAGACTTTAGCATCACACTGGGACATAGCATGGCATGATGCAGGGGGAAGAGTGGCTGATTAGAGGGGTGGAGACAGGGAGGGAGGGAGGGAGGGAGCGATGGAGGTGGAGGGGAGAGAGGGAGGGAACAGTTGAAAGGAGGCCAGATCTCTCCTCGGCTGCCCCTCGTCTCTCTCGGAGCCCTGCTGTCCTAATCAAGGCTCTCTCTCTCTTTCTCTCTCGGTCTCTCTCTCTCTCTCTCTCTCTCTCTCTCTCTCTCTCTCTGTCTCTCTCTCTATCTCTCTCGCTCTCTCAGTTGTGCCTCCTTATCCATTATTAAAGCATTCCCATGAATCTTTCATGCACAGGAAATTAAAGAACACAGCGCAGGAGAAATGTGGCTGATGATTAAAAGATGGAGAGACAGACCGAGAGAGGAGAAATAGAGAAAGTAAGGGATGGACATGAATAAAAAAAACGCTACGAAGATACTAGTGTTTGGAGCTTATGTGTGGAGTGTGTGTGTGAGACAAAGAGATAGGAATTAGAAATTAAAGCTGCTCCCAGCCTCAAAAGCTATAATCAATCAATCAAAACACTTTTTTTGTGGAGGCACACAGAGTAGTACAGTAAGCAAGTAACACAATACAGGAACATTTTAAAAGTAAGTAAAATGTACACATTATGATACTAATATAATACGTAAAATGCAAAAATATGCAAAATATAAAAATAGGCTGTACACACATTACGATAATAATTATATGAGGATGATAATATTAGTGCAAGTATAATGCAGTACACACAGTATTCATGGTAATTCCATGAACATAGATAGCATTTGTGCAAGTCACTGTGTTGCAGAGAGCGAGCGAGAGAAAGCGAGAGAGAGAGAGAGGTGGTTCGGTGTATGAACCATGTCTGGGTGAGTGGCGTGGTTAGGTGAGCAAAAGGGACAGGGACAGTCAGGAGTTGAGGAGCTGAAAAGCCTTGGGAACAATGGTTGCCCTTCTCCACTGTCGTCCTGCAGCCCGGGCGGCAGGAAAGCCAGTGTCCTGAAGGGAGCAACTCAAACGCAGGGGACAGGACGTGTGAGGGGGGTCCTTTAGGATCCTCCCAGCCCATCCGCCAGTTTGCGCCGCCGACCCCAGCAACTGCCACCACCCTGCCGCCCATTCCCTGTGATTTGGAGGGGCACATCACTTGAGGAGGGGGCGATGAGATAAGACTCCCCAAGTGATTCGGAGCAAGTCATGGTTTGACAGTAAATGCTGTTCATGTGTATGATTTTGCGCCCCCCCCTGAGGGCCAAGTGGTGCCTAGTGCTTAGCTTAGCCCTTATTGAAATTGACACTGTGACATCATGAGTTGAGCAGACACCAAACATGGCGTTCTCAGCTGGACTTGTGATTTATTGAATATTGATTGAAATAAATAATAATTCTGAGTCAGGCACATTCATAGAGCATGTCTACCAAATTTGGTGTCATTTGGATTTCCCCAAAGAATTTACCTGCCCAGACTGGACCTTATGGGTCCAAGAGGCAAAAATATTCAGCATGTCAAATAAGGCCTATATATTCTTCGATCGGGCGGCTATAGGCGTTACCAATACAAAATAATAAAAATCCCTAGAATACCAATAGGTGTATCCACAGTTTCACTGTGAATGCCTAATGAGAGGATGGGAAAGTTGGATTAAAGAGAGGACCGAATGGCTTGCATACATAGATATATCAATGAAAGAAAGATAGAGATATGTACATACATGCCATACATATCATACATACATCCACACACGTACACACTGAATCACACACAAATACACATACACAAAAACAGAGAGAGAGAGCCCTGGCCAACATCCCCAGGAAGACTTCCTCTGGGGTCGATCTAACAAGCACCTCTCCAGCTCTCCTGTGCATCCTAAATAGACCTCTTTGAGAACCTTTCAGAAGGAAACAAACAAACACATACACACAGGCGTTCCCACAGGATCCCTCTGGTCTGGTTACATAGCCCAGGTAGCGAAGGGGTAGACTGAGAGTCATACAGTGTCACAGTGCAAGACAGGTAGTCTGGTGAGACCATCCAGATTCAAGTTTGCGCTTCGCTATGAATATCAGTCTGACCTTGGCTGGGCAGCAATTAAATATAGGCGTAGTTTTCTTTTTATTCTGCGGACTGCGGCACTCCTTGTCCATCATGAACTGAAACTCCCTTCCCCTAGCGCTGATTGGTCCTATTTTTTTTCAATAGGTCAGAGGCCAGATTGATCTGCAGAGAGAAACAGAATGTGAACTTGCAAAGTCAGGGTGGTCTCAAAAGGCTACAAGACAACAGGTCTGACCCCAAACAGGCTATTGGGAATTGTTACTGCAGAGTGGGTAGAAGACCGGGGTGTTTAAAGAGCGGGGCTGCTAACGCGTGGCCCCTAGGGGCCCCCAGCTAATGTCTCCCATTATCTGGTATTGTGGACCGCGATAGTGGCCCCTCTGGTTGGATGAATCATGTTAGTCATCCTAGCCTGGCATCACGAGGGGATTTTGGCACGTCTGGAAACTGACAGAGGCAGTTACTTGTGTGCACTTTGCCTCAGCCACTCTTTGCGCCCTGATTAAGGTACACGCTACATACACTATTTGGCAATTCCCCCCCCCCCCCGCATCATGTGTCGTTGTCATGGAAACCTTTGTTTCTTGTGAACTTTAATTGCGTCCTCACTGAATGTTGCAAACCGGCGACGGTATTGCTTTCAAACACGCTTTCAAAATGTCAACGAGTGCAGAAAGGCCAGGACGACTCTATAGCGAAGGTCACAGGACCTCTTCATACGTAATAGGGTCATTGACACGTCAAACAAGACCCTCATTTGGCTATTTGTGTTGAGAGCTCCCAAAAAAAAGTGTGCTTTACAAAACAGAGCAATCTCTCGGCTGAAAGCCTGCAGTGTGAGCTGTCATAACCTACTTGTCAAAACACTGGGTACAACTTAGTCAGGAGGTGAACATGAACGGTGACAACATTCCCTGAGCTCTGTGTGGTGTTTTTGTATGTCGCCGTGTTGCAGAGAACAACGTTAACGCCTAGTTTGTTAATTAAAAGAAGACAGCGTCAGTTACCCCTAAGAAACATAAATAAAGGAGAATGAGAAATATTGTATTTCTCTTGAGTCTTTTTTTTCTCTTCGGTCTGTCACGCACTGCACTCCAATACCTCATTCTTTTCCTTTTTTTAAAAAGCACTCGCCACTTTTCTTCGACAAGGAGTATTCACAGGCCAGGTGGGGTGACTTGACTTGGCCATGAGAGAGAGAGAGAGACAGAGACAGAAAGACAGAGAGAGAGGCACGAGGCGGTCACATGACCTTAAAAAATCCCAAAGCAGTTTTGTCCTCCTCTGTCAGAGATGAATAGAAAATTAGAGGAAGCCAAGGACCAGAGAGACCAAAAGAGAGAAGAGCAGAGGGGAGGACAGACAGAGTGGTGTCTTCTGGTGCATGCTTTAACGGCTTCTACACAGATAGTGAGGCAGAAGCAGAGAGAGAGAGGCAGTATGGGAGTGTGATGAGGTGTGAGAGTGAGAAAGCGTAGCCTAGTGAGAGAGAGAGAGAGAGAGAGAGAGAGAGAGAGAGAGAGAGAGAGAGAGAGAGAGGGGAGCGAGGTATATAGTGAGTAATGGAGTTTGTGGCATGGGTACAGCTGGGAATACAAGAGGAATGTCTGTACTTAGCTCGCGTAAAGACCAGAAAATAACAAAAACAACAGCGATCCCAGAGTACTACGCTTTAAAAATAGGCCTTTGTGGCCTTCATTACCTAGTGCAGGTAACATAACTCAACGCTCAAAGCCAACAACAGCATCCGCATCTTCAGCAAACGTTGGTTTCTTTTTTATTGGTTCCTTTTATTTCCTCTCCAGTTTTTTTCTTCCCCCCCTGAAATGTGATTGTAGTCTCACACACTTTGCAACACTGCTACCCCCCACCCCAGACATTATTCACCCAGAGCAGAGTGGTTGCTGTGGGGGAGGCCACCCAGCCATAAGACCATATGTCCTGGAGACAGTTAAGGGGACACTGCTACCTCTAAGGGGGGGCACAAGTGAATGCATCCACAACCCTTATTGGTGTAGACGTGTAGTCCTCTGTTATTGATCTTTCCATAGAGAGTGAGAGAGAAAGGGAGGATGGGCAGAGCTACGTATCATAGGATAATATCATTGAGTTTCCACTTTAATCGCCGTCTTACACCCATGCATCGATATCTACATCTTTCAGAGTTATTTCTATCTAACAATCACTAACCATTGCACATCTAATCATAGGGTATTGAAGTCTAACTATACAGCTAACAATCCATAACCAATTAATGCCTTGTTTTACATCTATTTGCGTTGCAGGTTTAACTTCACATCTATTTATTTGTATTGGAAGAAGACCCAAACTTAAAGGTCCTGTAGACATCTTTTTTGCTTTAACGTATCAATATAAAGTAAATGTTGATTGCACAGTGTAATGGCTACAGTATAATGACAACATCGGCGTTTAGATTGGTTCCCTTAGCTTCCCTATAAGCCTCGCTTTCACTATGCAATTCTGTCTGCCACCGGGTATGATCTCCCAGGAAACATGGAGGCTTCATTTACGGCACAAAGAACTCACGTTGCACACGTCAACCATTGCACGTGCAACCAAACCAGGAGGAATAGCCCTTTCATTTACTCGCTTTTGTTTCACTTTACCTCCTCAGTGAACATCTTCTTTCTTTCTTTCTTAGTGTTGATCGTTTCTTTCGCGGAGATTTCCAAACAAATGCGCGTCTTGTGTTTGTTGTGCTAGGCTTTGAGGAAAGGGAAGGCCATCCGGTTTGTCTTTGCGACAGCGGAGCAAAAATAATACCACTTTGAAAGGTTGTCCACAGCCACTTTAAATAGCTGAGGAGCCACGGCCAGGTGTGGCCTAATTCCATTAACGGCAGCCTGAGGTACTGAAACCCCCTGGCCACCAGATGTCGCCAAGGTGGTCATCACAGTTAGTGACCCCCTTTCCTTTCTTCTAATGTATGTATGTATGCATGTATGTATGTATGTATGTATGTGTGTATGTGTGTGTGTGTGTGGCAGGTGGTGTTTCGTGGCGGGGAAGGGGCCTTACAGGTGCTTCCTCCTCTGATTGATGTGATCCCAGAGGCCCGCCTTAACCTGGTCATTTACTACCTCAGACAAGGTGTGGCAACTAACACTCCTTAACATATGAGCATTAGCATTTGAAGCAGTTTCACTCTACAGTGTTGGAGAGTAGCTATCTGAAAGATCTGAGGGGTAGAAAGCGGCAGCCTCTGGAAAACGGCACCTCTGGTTAACTCTCACACTTAGCTTTAGGATTCCCTCAGACTATCCTTACCTCACAAATGTATAAAAATACAAAACAAGGTCATTATCAAAGCATTCATTTTATTCAGCATGCCAAATGTGCACAGGGTCCAAAATGAACATTTTAAACTTATTTTTACCTGCCAGAGAGGAACAATCTACCGGCAAGCAATTTCTTGTCCATTTTGGAACTTGCTTACTTACTGTCCTTTTATCTGTCCTCTCAAGATGACGTCCAAGAGGCCTATAACCTCATCAAAGACCTGGTGCCCACCACTCCACAGGTAATAACCATTCATAATGACGGTCTCCCAAGTTGTGTTTCAGTCACTCTGTGTCGAGTGAGTAATGCAGTGGAACCTGTAATGGATGAAGTTTGTGGAAAACACTAATATTAACAATAAATACAGTACCAAAAGTATGTGTTGTGTTGTGATTCGGTAGGTACCGGTTATATGGGTACAAGGACCATAGTAGTATCGGGTTTCGGTACACAACCCTATTTGAGAGACTAAACGTGCGACTAAAGCCTAATTAATGCACTTTTATCTTTTCCCGTCGAGGAGTATATCCTGAAAGGAGTAGTCAATGCTGCTCTGGGACAGGAAGTTGGATCAGTAAGTATGAACATAAAAGTTAACAGTGGAAAACTACATCTGTGCTGGAGGCATTGGCTAGTGTTTTACTGTGTGTGTGTGTGTGTGTGTGTGTGTGTGTGTGTGTTTCAGAGGGACCACCTGAAAATTGCTCAACAGTTCTTCCAGTTGGTTGGGGGTTCGGCAAGTGAATGCGGTACATTTATTTACTTTATTTACTCAAAAATATAAATGTCCTACAATTTATGATGTCATAAGTCAGTTTAATTATGTTTTCTTTTAGAACTACTTGAATAATTGAACTAAACATTCTTATGTGTCTCTCACACACTGCTTGCATATTAGCATATATTGTCCCAAAGTCTTACATGCATATTACCAACTTGGACTTCTCAGTGCAAAACAAACCATCTTCATATGCAATGTCATTCTATCCAGATAGCATTGAACTCATGTGGAGAATGATGTGTTTAGTGTACATGTGCGTTTGTATGTCGGTGCTAAAGACTTCTCTTCTGTTTGGCAGACACCATCCCTGGCAGGCAGTGCATGGCCTCGTGTTTCTTCCTCCTCAGACAGTTTGAGGACGTCCTCATTTATCTCAACTCCGTCAAGGTTAGGCCCTCCGCAGTAAAAAGTGAGAGAGAACAAACCTCGCCCACCTTGTGTTGCATAACCCCGGCAAGAAATGAGCCGCTGTGCTTTTATTGAGTTGCTTTACGAGAACGATGTGGCTAAATAAAAGAGCACTCGCACACCGGTCAAAAAGAACCACTTTAGATTGTGTGTGTGTGTGTGTGTGTGTGAGTGTGTGTGAGTGTGTGTGTGTGTGTGAGTGTGAGTGTGTGCACATGTGCACCCCATGCCACTTACTTAATTCAGTGTGATTCATCCCTCTTTTCTCTGAACATTACAGCTGATGCTCGTGTCTCCCCCTCTCTACCCATGCAGAGTTACTTCTATAATGACGACACCTTCAACTTTAACTACGCACAGGCCAAAGCAGCACTGGGAAACTACAGAGATGCGGAGGAGGTGTGCTGCTCGTGAAGCTCACTCACTTTTATAAATGTTTTAAACCATTTGTAATCTCATGATGAACCACAGCCAGGGGTTGATGACAGGCCAGTGGTTTCTGACCTTGTTTTCCAGGTGTTTCTGCTCATTCAGAGTGAGAAGATCAAGAATGACTATGTTTACCTGAGCTGGCTGGCGCGCTGCTGTACGTACCTGGAACTATTGCTGGGCGATATGGATTATTACGATAATTATGGGGAATTATACACAGTAGATATATATTGCGATATGCTTATGAATTCAAAATACCATTCTAAATGGTCTAACTGAGTCATTACATTGAAGTATATGGAGATTTAAAGTAGGGTATCGGACTAAAACTAGTTTTCCTTTCTCACGTTTCACACCTCATATTCGATCATTTTAAGGGCATATCTTTTCATCGGAATTCATTTAGACTATAAAACTGGGTATCACAATAAGTCGATATCTTCATTTCACGATGATAAAATCCCATTGAAAGACGATAAACGATAATATTTAATTATTGCCCAGCCGCACCTTTTCACGCATGCATAATTTCGGGACAATACCAGGAAATGATGTGTTGGCAAAAATAATAATAATAATCATGCTTTTTATATATATATGTTTAACAAGTTGCATGTGAAGGGATTTTGCATTTGGGGAAAAAACCCTAGATTATTTAACCCTGGGGGCGTTTTTCACATTGTGCTCATGTGGCCATGTCTCGGCATCCATCTTGTCTCCCTCCCAGACATTATGAACCAGAAGAGCCGGCTGGCCTGGGAGCTCTACCTCAACATGGGCACCTCCTCGGACGCCTTTGCTATGCTGCAGCTCATCGCTAACGACTGCTACAAGGTGATGTCATCCCCCTTGGCTTCTGCCGAGTCACCCATCGGATTACTCTCACACTGATCCCACCCCCCACCCTTCTCACCCCATCTCTTTTTTTTCCCACTCTGAAACACGCCGTACTAGGCAGAATGTTCTCAATGCTGCAAATCACTGCTACTGCCCAGTGTCAGCTCCTGCTTATTCAATACAGCCCCCCTCTATCACTAGAAATGTCTCCCATGGCTTCCCAGTCGGGATAGATCGGACAGACCTGCGTAACCCTACGCCCTCAAACGGCCAAGGGAAAATGAAGGGAATACGGAGATGAGAGGAGAGATGATCATTCAAGAATGCCCTTTAATGGCCGTTCCCCATCTCTCCCGCTTAGTTAAAGTCACCACAAGCTGTCCCACGCTTAGAGGCAGGAAATGCACAGCATTTGAACGAGGCATATACATCTTTTTAGATGCTTATGCTATATTAAGTATTATTGATTTGTTGGTTACTCAGAGTCTAGTTTGTAGACTATAAACGTACATATTAGGAAGTGCTTGAATACAGAAGCCTCTGTTGACCAAGACATCTATTAAGGCGGAGCCTGTATTTAATTGCTTGTATGCCATGGTGTGTCGCCCACAATGTCAATTTCTGATATCCTTCTGATCGTTGTGAGGGCATGGTTTTTATTTATTTGCACGGATAAGCAACCAAATGACAACATGCACATCACACAGCACGTGTGTCTCATGAAAAAAAAAGTAGAAAAACCAAAACAAGTGATTACAGAAATTATTTTTGTCGCAAAGAAGTAGAAAATATGAACAATGCAGGCACTTCAAATCAATTCCCTAGCTAGTTCCGGTTCAACACACACAAACACGCATGTATGTTAATAGCCAACTGTGTTGGTCAAAACACTTAAAGAGTGAGTAAAAGATGAGTAAATGCAAACCGTGGCAATGAACACCCACTGCCTAACTCTGCTGGTTATTCCACACAGTACAAGTATAATTCACCCTTAAGCCTTATCAAACCAGTGACCCTCCCTCCAGTTTCCAAAGAAGCTGTTCTCCCTCCTGAGCTGCTGCTGCTGCCCCAGTCCTGCTCAACCAGCCATCCCTCGGTTCTAATAGAACCAAGAGAGATTGAGGCAGCATTCATGTAAATAAAATAAACTGGTGCTGTAGAAAGTGTCCTCAATAGAAATGCAAAAATTGTCCTTGCGAAAAGCTTTTCAAACTATCACTGCCTTGATCCTAAATAATGGCAGCTGGGTTGCCATGATTGAACTTGAGTTTGAAGTTGTGTAAATTTTGGCATCAGAAGAACACTAGAGAAGCCAGCTTGAGCTCACCGTGCAACTCTTGGTGTTTCAGATGGGTCAGTTCTTCTATGCTGCCAAGGCATTTGATGCGCTGGAGAAACTGGACCCCGACTCCAACTACTGGGAGGGCAAGAGGGGAGCCTGCGTGGGCATCTTCCAGCTCATCCTGGCTGGGAGAGAGTCCAGGTAGGCTGCAGCTGTCTGCTGGGAGGAGCGCTGGCTCAGCCTGGTTCATGAAGAAATAAGCTCTTTTTTTATGAGAAAAAAACATTCTAGTGAAAATGCATTGCTTTTAAATATTTTTTATGAATTTGAATAGAGCATTGAGATTCAAGTTGTAATCTGCATAGTGTGGGTTGTCCTTTTTATGGAGACCGCCATTTGTTTACCATTTGTGATTAGCGTTATTAAGCTAGCTGACTGCACCCACACCAGTAAGCCAAGCAGTACAGCTGCTTTACTATGACTAAGATTTCTCACAACATATAATTCCCCCTGCGGAATAAATAAAGGAATAGCCTTAATGTTGTGCATGATAAAATAAAAGATAAAACAATTTGTCATTGTGTCTGCACCAGGACACTTAATGATTTGCTTCTCTCTCTAAAAGTAGGGTGACCATATTTTCATTTGGGAAAACCAG
>JAOPJH010000052.1:5866531-5880632 GCA_027122575.1 Merluccius polylepis
TCTCTCTCTCTCTCTCTCTCTCTCTCTCTCTCTCTCTCTCTCTCTCTCTCTCTCTCTCTCTCTCTCTCTCCCCAGTGTGACGGGGTGTCGATCTCCCTCCCCAGTCTGCAGGGTCTGGCTGTGCTCAACATCCCCAGCTACGCCGGGGGCATCAACTTCTGGGGGGGTACCAAGGAGGACAACGTAGGAACACATAGACACTACAAATACACACATATATACACACACATACTGTATATACTATACACCCATTTAAACACAAACACCTATATATATATACACACACATGTAAACAGTATGTTATATGTTCTATATGTTGTATGTTTGAATGCAGAACTTCGGCGCTCCATCGTTTGACGACAAGAAGCTGGAGGTGGTGGCGGTGTTCGGCAGCATGCAGATGGCCGTGTCTCGAGTCATCAACCTGCAGCACCACCGCATAGCACAGGTCAAATATACTGTACTGTATACCAATATAGACAAGTACATATAGACATATATCCATGGCTCTAACTCGTTCTACCTGGTTTTACCTATTTTTAACTGGTTCTATCTGGTTCTTACTGATTCTAACTGGTTGTAACTGGTTCCGTTTGGTTATATCTGGTTTTAACTGGTTCTGTGTGGTTCTATCTGGTTGTAACTGTTCTGTGTGGTGGTTCCAGTGTCGGCAGGTGAAGATCACCATCCTGGGGGACGAGGGGGTGCCAGTCCAGGTGGACGGGGAGGCCTGGATCCAGCCGCCTGGCATCGTCAAGATCATCCACAAGAACCGAGCCCAGATGCTGACCCGGGACAGGGTCAGTTACACCTCTGGGTTTCTTTCAATCTATCGATCTATCGATCTATCTGTCGATATATCTATCGATCTATCTGTCGATCTTTCGATGTATCTATCTATCTATCTCTCTCTCTCTCTCTCTCTCTCTCTCTCTCTCTCTCTCTCTCTATATATATATATATATATATGTATATATTTATCTATCCGTCTGTCTATTTAACACTAGTTCTGTCTTATTGTCTGTCTTACTGTTCTTTATGTCTGTCTAACCATCTGTGTGTACACATGTTTGTGTTTTCTTCTTTGTGTTTCCGCCCACGTCTGCTAACCCAGCGAGTGTCTCTTGAGTCCTGCGTCGCCATGGTTTCATGAGAGCACTCGCCAGGAGAAATCCCTGCTTCCTGTTTACACTCGTCCTGATTGGCTAATTGCTCAGCGTTGCATAATAACGGTTCACGTGAGAATACGGTGTAAACACGATAATCACCAGCATTGTCAGACCTATCTATTAAATATATATATATTTATATATATTTATATAGAAGTTAAGACAGACCATGGTTTCTCTATTATCCTAATTCTCTAAACTTCTCTAACACAATTTGGTCTTTTGGAGGAAAAGGCAATACAATTTTTTTATCAAATGGTAATGAAAAAAATAATCACATTTGTAATACGTTTGAAACTCTAATCAAATTTGAACATAAATTGATGGCTGCAATTGAAAGCGTTGCTTTGGCAGCTTTAACCAATCAGCATCAGTCAAGCCGCTAGTGTGTCGCGGGGGGTGTAAACACTAGGCCGCCTAAACGTCGATGTTCCTCAAATCCAGGCGTTTGAGAGCACACTGAAGTCGTGGGAGGACAAGAGGAAGATTGACCGGCCGGTGAGGCCCCGCCTTAACTCCCAGCAGTCCATGGAGTACCTGACGGAGGAGGAGTGTGCTCAGGTGCAGCAGCTGGGCATGGTGGCCGACACCCTCATCACCAAGTAAGGTCCCCACAAACACTGAGAACCACACACACACAAACACACTTATGACCAAGTAAAATCCCAACAAACACTGAGAACCACACACACACACTTATAACCAAGTAAGGTCCCCACAAACACTGAGGACAACACACACACACTTTTAACCAAGTAAGGTCCCCACAAACACTGAGAGCAACACACACACACACTTATCACCAAGTAAGGTCCTCACCACAAACACTGGGAACATGTGTGTGTGTGTGTCTGGGTGAATTAGTGTACACACTGTGTAGTGTGTACACACACTAGTGTACACACTGATACACACAGGACTATGCGTGTGTGTGCGCTGTGTATTGTGTGTGTGTGTGTGTGTGTGTGTGTGTGTGTGTGTGTGTGTTCAGTTGTAGCTCACTATCATAGTCAACAAAGTTCGCCCTGCCGTCGTCGTTTCAACACAAACCATTCCAGTGAAAGTCTTCCTGATGGAATCCAATGTGAGAGTTACATACTCATAGTCTCTGGTTCTCTGTAATGCTGATTGCGTTGTTCCCGTGACGATCGTCCCTCAGGATCCGCGAGGCAGCTAAGAGCCATAAGCTAGTGGAGCAGGAGCTAGCGCATGCTGTCAACGCTACCGCACTGGTGCTCAGCGAGGCCTTCCCCTCCAAACCCTCCAGCCCTGAGGTAGGAGCTGGGCTTCATGGGACGATGGCTGGATGTTGAATGGATGGATGGATAGAAGGGGAGATGGATGGATGGATAGAAGGGGAGATGGATGGATAGATGGATGGATGGATGGATGGATGGATGGATGGATAGATGGATGGATGGATGGATGGATAGAAGGGGAGATGGATGGATGGATAGAAGGGGAGATGGATGGATGGATGGACAGATAGACAGATGATAGAGAGGTTGATGGCTGGTGGATGGATGGATGATGGCTAGACATATGGATGAGTGATATTTGGATGGACAGATATATGTACAGGCAATGCTCAGCACAAAGGTGACAAGAGTGTGGATGTGTTTATTGATGTTTATGTGTGTGTGTTTCCCAGTTTCTGACTCGCAGTACGGCGGTGGAAATCGTCAACAGCAGCAAGGTCCTAAAGGCTGAGACCAGAATGCTACTGGATGGAAAACTACTGGTGAGCTAATCGCACCTTAAGGCCACACTTAGACCCGCCTCCATCCTTTATCTACTGGTGAGCCAATCACACGTTAAGGCCACACTTGGACCCACCTCCATCTTTTATCTACTGCCCACGGTTTGAAGGGCTTTTAGGAATGAACAAAAGAAAAAGAAGAATGGCTTAAAAGCCTAGGCTCACAAACTTTTTTTTTTTTACAGTTAGGCGTAATTATATATCATAATCATATCATTTCTTAGCTTAATGTAAGTGGTTTTAGGTGCTTGGTTTTACCACCTTTATAAGGTTAGGGTTAGGCATTAGATGTACAGGTTTTACTAACTTTATATGGTTAGCGTCAGGCATTAGATTTAGAGGTTAGAGTTCGATTTGGGTTTAGGGTTGGGAGTTAGAGTGCAAATGTACCACCTTTATAACACCTTTGGGTGTAAAGTATCTTTCAATCTCTCCTGCTTCCCTTAATCTCTCTCCTCTCATTCATCTCTCTCTTCTCTCCTTCATCTCTCTCTTCCCTCCTTCATCTCTATCCTCTCCTTCGTCTCTATCCTCTCCTTCAACTCTCTCTCCTTTCCTTCATCTCTCGCCTCTTCTTAATCTCTCTCCTGCTCTCTTTCATCTCTCTCTCCTCTCCTTCATCTCTCTCCTCTCCTTTATCTCACTCCTCTCCTTCATCTCTCTCCTGCTCTCTTTCATCTCTCTCTCCTCTCCTTCATCTCTGTCTCCTCTCCTTCATCTCTCCTCTCCATCTCTCTCCCACTCTCCTGTATCTCTCTCTCCTCTCCTTCATCTCTCTTCCGCTCTCCTTTATCTCTCTCTCCTCTCCTTCATCTCTATCTCTTACTCTTCAGCTGGATTCCCCGGAGGAAGAGGAGCTCCAGACCACCCTGAACAGCCTGAGCACGGAGCTCCACAAACTGGATGACATCCACTGGATCTGCCCCCTCATGCAGTGCTCCGAGGAGGTAGGCTGGGTGTGGTGTATGGCTGTATGGTCCTAAACCCAATGGTTCCCAACCTCTGGCTCGGGTCCCAAATTAGGGTTGCATGTGACCCCCCACAAAATGTGGCAAATATCTACAGCTTATGAGTCAGCAATCTCCCGCAGCTCGCCGTGGGAGATTGCTGACTCATAAGCTATAGATATTTGGCACATTTACTTTCTATTTAAAAAAAGTTAGATGGTTTGAAAGGTCTCTTAAAGGTCCTGTAGATGTGATATTTATGGCTAATCATTTGTAGCCAAGTGCAAACAACTACTACTATAACTTGTTTTATTATTAATACAAGTTATTAGTAGTTTCGATGCACATACGTTTACTGGGACATTGATATTACAGGCGGATGTTGATTGGGTTAGACCAAGTAAAAAAAGGTTACAAACCACTGTTCTATGTCTGGTTAGGTTAGCGGTTCTAATCCCTGGGTAGCTAGGTGTCCGAAGCCTGGCACTACCACTGTTCAGGCGGTAGAGCAGATCAAGGGTTGTTGGATCCATCCTAATCCCTCTTTCTCTTTCTCTCTCTCTTTCTTTCTCTCTCTCTCTCTCTCTCTCTCTCTCTCTTTCTCTCTCTCTCTCTCTCTCTCTCTCTCTCTCTCTCTCTCTCTCTCTTTCTCTTTCTCTCTCTCTCCCTCCCTCCGCCAGGACTCCCTGAGGGGCAGCAGTAAGAGCAGTAGCAGCAGTATGAAGCTGAAGATCATGCCCAAGGTGAAGAAAGACCGAGAGAAGCTCCACAAGCAGAAGTCAAACAGCTCTCTCTCAGGTAAGAGACACACACATCGGTATATATTCACACACTATTAACACACCGGTATATATTCACACAGTTTTCACACACCGGTATATATTCACAGTATATGTATATCTTGGATTAAATATTATTGGATTAAATATTACATCAGATATATTAGATAGGATTTTATTACATTATAAATGTTATGTTAGATTACAGTAGATTAGATTTAATTGTATTGTATTAAATTGATTACATTAGATTGGATTATACAAAATGGAATGAGATTAAATTATTTTAGAATTGATTAGATTAGATGGATTGGATTGGCTTGTATTATATTGATATTTAAATAATCCTTGTCTCTGGCAGGGGTTTGGGACTCTAAAGGAGGCGCTGGTGAGGCCGACTCTTAACAAGCCGTTAACAAGCGCTTTAGAGGTACCTCCTGTTGTCATGACGACTGCCGGGTGCGAGGGGCCCCTGGACGTTCTCCTGCACACGGGACGGACGTCGTTAGGAGAGTCACATGGTCCATACATCCGGAGGCTCCTCCTCCTCCTCTTTCAGCCGACGCACACTGGCCGGCAACCAGGAAAAAGCCTTTTTAATTCAATATGATTTGATTAGGCGTCGCATTGCATTATCGCTGCTGGCTTTCTGTCATTGGTCGCGTTTACCTGCTTGGCCCAGCCCTCTTTTCGGGAAAAAGGGGGTGTGGCGTAAAAAGTTGTTGAACAGCCTTTTGGACGTTTTTTCCCGCCTTTTTGTTGAATAGTTTTAAGACAGTTTATTTTATTTAATGTTCTCTTCACCGTAGGAACAACAGAAAATGACACATGAATGAAACCACACACATGAAACAGGAATAAGAAATGAAAAAAAACTAAAGACTTATTGATATTGTCAACTAAAGCTGGAGAATGTCGTAAATGTTGCAAAAAAATATATCAGTTATATCGAGGAATGTATTCATGTGGACTCATATTTAATTTGTGAAAAATACGTTAATTATGAAAATGTTTTACAAAAGGTCCTACTATGTGTGGTTTTAACGCGGTGCTCTACAGGCCGCTACGTGACTCGTGTGGGCCAAAGCTATACAGCTACGCTGCAAAAAAATACAAACTCTCGCTGTAAAGTACTAGTATCCAGCCTTAACATAGGATTGACCTTTTTTTAGTTAACTTGGTGTAAACCTTCTTTGTTATCGCATCAATACAACATTTCTTGGTTTGCGTCTCACTTCGGAAAAATGAGAAATTCGGGCCAAATTTGTGGTTACGAATTTGAAGACAACACTGGATTTATATGACACTGGAGAACGTGGACGTTCTGTCACGTGAAACAGATGAAGAAGCCTCAAAGACTAAACATATCTACTTCTTTTAACTCTTACTTTAAACTTGCTCATGGTTGTCTTAATTAACATATTGTATGATAATAATATGATATGACGCGTGATTGGATCTCGTATTGCACTGCCTCTGAGGTATAAACTCGCCCATCTTTAGACTCTCTTATGCAAATCATCAGCCATCGCTCTCTCCTGCCAATAGCACCACTGGGAATCAATAGCTGGGTAATCAATCTGTTTTGTTGCCGCTTTTTCCCACCTTTCTTTTTACTAGGAAACCACGCATGCACCCGTCGTACTCGACAAAGGTTACCTCGTCTGCGATTTAGGCCTTGTTGTTGGTGAACAGTTTTGCATCCTTGTCATGTACAACGGAAATTCTTTTGTTATTTAGTTTGTTTTCTACTACTGTAAGTGCCAGAGGGGTGGGGTCTAGCTCACAGGAGAGTTATATTTTGACATGCCTGTGAAAATATAACGTGACTTAAACATTCCTACATGCCCCCTTCACATATTTAACCCTGCATTTTAGGACCTTAAACTATTCATTATTATTGGAAAATATATCCCATAGAATTTTGTTTTTATGGTTAACCTGTTTGAAGAAGGGTTTGCAGTTGTTTCAAACTCCTGTGTTGTGGTGAAAACTAATTTAGAAAGTAAAAGTCTAAAGAAGTGATTTTGCTGATCCAGCTTGTTTCACTTATTAGTTTGTAACTCTGGATTGGTGTGCATAAAGAGTAGTACTGGCGTTCATAGTAGTAGTAGTAGTAGTACTTTATTTGTATTTTTTTAGTTGCCAGGACTTTTACTTTCTAAGAAACAATATTCCACCTGAAAATCTGTGATAATGATTAGCCATTAGCCGTGCTAGCTGAGCAGGGATTTACAATTCCTGCCATGGTTTCACATGTTAATCACCATGCCCATAATGACAAGGCGACTGAAGGAAATACACTTTGAGTGTTTTCTGATCTTCCATGTGGTTAACTCCCCCTCTCTGGCACACCCGGCAGGATACAACAA
This sequence comes from Merluccius polylepis, assembly GCA_027122575.1. Taxonomy (NCBI): domain Eukaryota; kingdom Metazoa; phylum Chordata; class Actinopteri; order Gadiformes; family Merlucciidae; genus Merluccius; species Merluccius polylepis. Next base: position 5,873,558 of record JAOPJH010000052.1, read on the forward strand.
CGCACCTGTATTAGGAGATAAGATTTAGTTGCTTTGCTAATTTTAACAATTTTAACTTAACTTTATGGACTACACAGCAGATATAAGGAAATATAAGGATGGGCTCTATTGTAGAACATGCCGTAGTAGTCCATGTCAGAATATTAGTTCAATTCTGATTGGACGATGGACCCGGGATTGCTGTGCGGCATTTTGGATGTTCTGGCGGTGTCATCATGGATACCGTATCCATTGCAACTTTACACCTTTGTCTTTCGAGACTTGTGCCAAGTTTAGACCATGCCCAGTGGGAATTTTACACATCTGCGCACGCACGTGTGTGTGTGTGTGCGTGTGTGTGTGTGTGTGTACATTTCAAAGTTTACTGTGTCTGCTTCGCACTTTACGAAGAAGCAAACTTAAGGGATAAACTAAAGGATTTGTGTATCTGTGTGTCATAAGGGTGACAAGTGTTTTTGTTGTTCGGATTTAAGGATTACCAAAATAATCCAATCTATTTATGATAAATGTGCCGATAAAATATGATATATATCCATCCAAACTATGAAAGAATGTTTAAATATATATATATAGAGAGAGATATATAAATATATAAGAATATGAATATATTAATTTAATCAGAGGCTGTACACCCATACTCTTTATTATTAATTATCTTCAAGCTTAAAACATCCCATTTTACTCCAAAGTTAATATATTTCTATTTTACTAATAAATCATTTTAACCTACAATCCATAACTGGTGCCCAGAACTAACTTTTGTCTAACCACCAAAACCATGATTTGAAATACTTATTGCTGCTGTTTTTGTTTCCAATTAATTACTTACATTGTTTTAAAGGGTTTAAACATTTACAATCTGTAGGGATACACAATAATTAGCTAATACTACTAAATATGCATCTCCTTTGTTATCACAGAACAGTTTTGAAGCTGGAAAATGTCAGAAAATCGCTAGCATTTGGCAGCTTAGCTTAGCAATGTTATCAAGTTGACAAACCATGTAATGGTTTCATTTCATTTAACGTCATGGTTTGACATATTTAAAGGACCAAATTATTCACAAGCGTGAAACAAACTTTATTCACCACTTAAATGGTCTGTATTTATGGCTAAGGTGATCATAAATAACGACTAAATAAATAAAGGTGTTGTCATAGCAACATGCCGTAGCAGTCGCAACAAGTTACACAAAATGCATAGCAAAACTACAAAAAATCTAAGTGTCATTATCTCAATATCTCATTATCTTCAAAAAACTAACATTTTCAAACACATCTACAAACATTTATTTTATTGATGCTATTTCTATCAAATCAGAACAAAAATGAAATAACACAATACCATGATCGGCAAAATCGCGGCATAAAGTTACGGATTGAAGGTTTAAATGTCCATCTTTACCTGCTGCTGTTGAAATACCATTTCAGCATTTAGACAATTTAATTGTTACTCTTGTATTCAGGTGAGCCATTTAATGATCGAGATAAGTTTTGTATTTTCAGAGATTTACTAATATTGTCAAGCTACTACGCATAAAAAAACATTCATTTTCTAAGATAAGAAATGGGCAAACAGTCCTATCATACAATTTTGGTTATTTTCAATAACTTTGACTGATATTTCATTATGAATGTAGCTACATAGGTATATTGCACATCATGAAGTAAAGTTTAGAAACATCTTAAGATGTTTCATCTTAAGATGTTAAGATTTAGATCATCTTAAAAAAATAAACTTCTAAAAATCGGATGTGGGATTTTTTTAACCACTTTCATTGTGTGTTTAGCTACTGTTAGCATTCAGCTAAATCCATTGTAATCCTTACTCCAAATGACAGGCAACTCTTGAATGTAAAAAGTTTAGGCCTTTAATTCCCTTAATTTCCATTCATTAAACTTCTGTACATTTTCTTTCTTCATATTCATCATTTTTGCTATTAAGATATTTTGTGTATTTATTAATGCCGTTTTGTTTACTAAAAACCAAATTTCTCCAAATTGTTTGGAGAAAAATATAAATATTTTAAAAAAGCGGAGCGAAAAATCAAACAAATTAACAAACCAACAGCCCCTGGATGGGTGGAAGTATAACGAGAAGTTTGTGCAACGTTATTCCATTCCCAAACACCTGTGAACTATTGGGTTCTTGGAACGCCCACCGTCTATCTGAACAGCTGATATAAAGCGCTGTGTTTAATTGGAGAATGTGTTGACCAGTGCCAGGAGAAGGAGAAGTTGATGTTGCACGACTGTGTACGTTGCCAGGTGTTATATCGTGTTATTGTGTGCAGTGTGTAACAAAGACAAAGTCAACGATTAAAGATTAAACAAAGTATTGTTGTGTCCGAGTTCTGGCTTCTCGAACTGACAAGGTGTTTGTGTGTGTGTGTATTTTTTTTTACATTATCAGGCCCTAATTTTAAGACAATAGGATTATTGGGAGTGTCCACCCATATGTATGATGGCTAGATAAGCCTACCAGTTGGTACTGTCAACTGGTAGACAGATCTATCCATCATACATCTGGGTGGACATTACGATGTCACTAGTATATTTTGAAATGGCTTGTAATGGCTAATCACACTCACACCTGGTGTTAACATAGAGGCCCTTTAAACAATTCAACATTTTCAGATCTCACCTCTCGTAATTTTGTTCGGAATTTTAAGTATTTCCATGTAATAGGTAATTATCGCAGTAAACATGAATGTGATTCGATTGTTTGTGCCAAAGTGACAAAACACATTAGCTAGCCATGCATTAGCCCATGGCAGGCTTTCACATCATGATGGGAGTGGAAAAATGTAATGAAATCACATAATTGGTTGACAATTAAGATTCCCAAAATCTAGAAAGTTTCTTTATTTAGATTTGGACAACATAACACAATCAACCGAATTGTAACGTCAATGATATGACATGAACATTAGCAAAAAGGGTTCTCCAGTCTAGCTTAACGGGTAGAGCATGGCGTTAACACTTCCGCAAGTAGTGGGTCTGATTCCCGCCGGGGTCTGCCAGGCCAAGAGATGAGACTCTCGGATAAGACGATGCCATCTGTCTGTAACAGACGCGCTGTAACTCACCCGATCCAAAAGACTTCCCGGCCGCACATCGCTGGTGTTGCCGGTGGCAACCCTATCAACAGTGGAATGACTCAGTTTCTGTTATGACTCTCAGCCACCAGCATTCATCTCCTTACTGGACACGTGGGCGAAGAATTCAAAAAGTACCGCACGGTTTTATGCACAAGCAACAGCTTGGTTGTCAATAAACCCTCGTTTATAGGGTCATGCGCAAGCAACATCCTGTCTGTTGGACGCAATGCTTCATCCACCCGTCGATATGTTCGCCTGTCTGCTAATAATGTGCTTGATTCAGTTCAGTCAATGCGTAGACGCTAGCTAGCAAGTAGAACATGTTTAATGCGTAGAAATAAATCTTAAACTTATGCACAAGAGGTCATGAATTTCATCAAATCGTTGTATTTGTTCTAATCGTTCTGTTAAGAGAACCATTAATCAATGGTTAATTGATTAATAACACCATGCCGTGTTTTATGATCAGCTTTATCGATGAGCTATCAACTATTCTAACTTAATTTAGGCTTGTTGAGAACCATATTTCAGGAAGACTAGGAAGTGTTTCTTTCTGTTTGCGTTGCCAAACGGTAAAAAGAAAACCCAAGATGATCCTTGTGAAGTAAAAACCATTTAATTGAAGCTAATGGTTAATCAACCAAAAACCAGCTCCTCATTGTTGTCAAATCAAAACAAGACCTTATGAAATATCCACAATGGGGAAGATTCTGTGATTTTGTTTAACAATGTTTGTTTGTATGTTTTTCGAGAAGTGTGTGAGAAGAATGCAGTTCCTCAGTCATCCAGCGGGGGCAGATCGTCATATAGACCGTCCTCCTCTTCATTCTCATCCGACTTCTTCCTCTCCTGATCGTCCTCCTGCTCTTCCTTCACTGTCCTCTTCTCCTCTTCTTCCTTCACCTTCTTCTTCTCCTCTTCTTCCTTCACCTTCTTCTTCTCCTCCTCCTCCTCTCCCTCCTTCTTCTCTTCCTTCGCCTCGTCCTCCCCCCACTGCGTTTTCTTCGGTGGCTTGTCGTACTTCCACTCTTCGTCCGAGTCGCTGATGTCGTCGTCGTCGATCTCCCACTCGGGTCGCGGGGCCTCGGCGCCGGGGTCAGAAGCCTCCATGCCGACGGCCTCAGGTTCGGCTTTGAAGTTGGGGTCCTCCAGTTTCCCCCAGGCGACGGTGTCAGCCTTGCGCAGCGAGATCTCCACCTTGGAGGGAACCATGCTCACCGAGCTGTTTTTCACATCGACTACCTGTTGTGGGCGGTGGAGGGGGGGGGGGAGTAGTGGGGGGTAAATGAGAGAGAGGACAGAGACAGAGATAGAGAGAAGTTGGGCAGGTTAGTGATTTCACAATGTCTAAGCCTAACCTGTAGGCGTCCTAGAGCAAGATGTCCCCCACCACCTACTTCTTAATGACTTACAGTCAAACTAATTGTTGTTGCTGCTAAAATTGTAATTGGCTGATGATGCATTTATTTATATTGATGCCATATAATTAATATAATAATATGGTGGTGGTGGTGGTGGTGGTGACAAGCTCTGTTGTTATTTTTGACCAATAACTGATTAAGTGAGCGAGCTAATGCTAGCTGTTGAGCGGGTGTAGCAGAGTCGTTTACTTACGCCCCACAGGTGGAACTCCTTTTTGTACACCTTGTTGTTCTCGAACTGGATGTTGCAGCTGATCTACGGAGAGAGGAAGACGTAATGTCAGTTGGTTAACACCGCTTATGGGTTCCAGTCCCTGGATAGCTCAATGGGCAGGTCAGGGCACTGTAGGGTTAGGGATTGTGGGGTTTAAATTAAGTTTTTAGATGCATGTTGTTAATAATGTATGTGAGACATTGTGCACAAGAGTAAGTGAGTGTGTGCTGCCTACCACTGTGCGGTTGGCCTCGATGAAGGAAAATTCTGGGTTTGCGTTTTTGGCATAAACAGTCACAAAGACGGTATTTGCAGTCTGGTGCCAATCTTGTCGACACGCCACCTTTTTCTTGTCCTGTGACCAGATTTTGACAGAACATTGCAGAATATGAACAGGTATACAGAATGTACTTGTTGTAATTCATTTTACATACATACCTCCTATTCTATCCTACATTCTACCATTCTGTTGCCTGGCATTTAGCTCTGCTGTGTTGTATACCTGTTGCCCAGGTGCGTAACCTGTGTAGTGTACCTTTTGTTCAGGTGAGTAGTGTACCTGATGTTCAGATGAGAAGCGTACCTGTTGTTCAGGTGTGTAGCGTACCTGTTTGGGGATCCAGCGATGCGTCCCTGTGCTGCAGCCCTTCTGGTCCAGGAAGGCGTTGAAGTCGAAGGTCTGGATACAGCAGCAGCTCCAGTATTTGTACCTGGGAGACCCGAGAATATCAGAGACAATGAGCTAATCTACCTGGCTACAGGTTCATCCCACACCACTCTAGTCTACCTGGCTACAGGTTCATCCCACACCACTCTAGTCTACCTGGCTACAGGTATCATGTCTGACTAAGTGAAAAGTGTAAAGTGTGTGTTACCCCTCGTGGAAGACTGGCGCTCCCGGATGATGTGTGCAGATCTCCAAGTCTGTCTCAGGGCCTTGGTAGGTCTATAATCAATCAATTGATCAATGAATTAATATCAATCAATCAATCAACTAAAGACATTACTGCTCCAATATTCCTTCGACACCCCCTGTGCTGAGGCCTTCTGTCTTTGGTGTATTAATTAGTCATTGCCGGTAAATCTTTTTATGGCCACCAGGTGGAGCTCTCAAAACATGACAGGCGATGGAAGAAGGAAACGCAGAGTAAACACTCACTGTTTTACATCCTGTGTTCTTGCATCTTGTTCCTTGCATGACCGCCTGACTCTCTATCAGAGAGAGAGACGAGAGATGGAAAAAGGGAGAGGGACAGTGCGGAGTAGGTAGATATATATATAAGGTAAGAAAGAAGGAGAGAGAAAGTGGGAGAAGATGAGTAGAGAAAAACAAAAACATTAAGTGAGCCACCTTGGATAAAAGCGTCTACTAAATGATTAAATAGTACAAAAGCATACACACCTTTCTTCTCCTGCTCAGCTCGGTTACTGAGGTCCATTTTCGCCAACACCTGGGCCAGTGAGGCTGACACCTTCTGGGGAAGCTTCTTCAGAGGCTCCTCTGAACTACGCACACACATACACACATTAAGTAATGGATGCATTCATGGTATTGTAAGATGCTTTGGATAAAAGCGTCCACCAAATGGCATATATTATATTAAATTATATTAAGTACAAGCTCAAATTGCAAATGTCATTTGTTACTGTAATCCATGATTGTAATCCATTACTGTAATCTAGAAATGTACACAAATGTAGTCACAAATGTGTAATGTGAAAATGGATCCCTTTGCTGTTGCATGTAACTTTAAGCCACTGTAATCTCTTACCGTAATCCCATGTGTAACTATGGTAACCTTCATGTCTCTGTAACTATGGTAACATACCTGTCTCTTACTATGGTAACCTACATGTCTCTGTTTCTGTAACTATGGTAATGTACCTATCTCTGTCTCTGTAACTATAGTAACCTACCTGTCTCTGTAACTATGGTAACGTACCTGGGCCTCTCCTTCTGCAGGGTCTCGGCTGACTTGGGTCCCTTGTAGATAATCTCCTCTCCATTGGTCGTCTTGGCTCTGCCCTTGTCCGACGACACCTCCGGCCTCAGAGGCTCCTGGGGCTTCTCATTGCTATGGCGACCGTGGCTGCAACCCTGGCAACAGTGGAGGCAACTTAAACAACCTTAAGACTACTAAATGTCATTCCAACATGGTCGTCATTCAATTTAATTATCATTGAGGTACTGACTTTTGATATTTGTTCAGTCAACCTTAACCCTCTGACTATAATATTTGGACTCTTAATTCATATACGTATAATAATACATACATACATACATACATACATACATACATACATACATACATACATACATACATACATACATACATACAT
>JAOPJH010000052.1:5984974-5996319 GCA_027122575.1 Merluccius polylepis
TAGTCTGGCCCCTCACCTGAGACCACTCTGCCATGGGAGACCCTACCAGGAGCACAAGGCTCCAGACAACACAGCCCTCAGGTTCACAGGGACACGCAAATCTCTACACCACGATAAGGTGACGGTTCCAGGAGAGGCTTTTGGGGAGTGATTTGGGCCTACTTACAAAAAAATATAAAATTTCTGGGCAAAGAAAAATATGAAAGAAAAATACTTACCCACGCAACTTGTCCATTTGGTTTAGGAACCTTAGGTCACTGGAGACCATCTTGGAGGGTAGGCCAGCGGCCATGTAGAGGCAAAAACGGAGAGCATGGCTGGATGCCTGCTTTGCATTGTCTCTGTCCTTCCTTCCCATCCGTGGCCCCAAGCGAAACTTGAAAAAGTCTTCAACAATCTTTTCTGCATTATAAAAACAATAAAAACTGGTTGTACAATCCCCAAAAAACAAAGGTGAAAGGGAAGGAATCAACTAACTATAACTCTTTCTCCTCTCTCCCCCAAATTGTAATTGGAGAAGAAAGAATAACTTACCATAAAAACAAGTGCCCTTCTTTAACTTGACGACGTGCTCCCTCTTTTGAGCAGACAGAGTGGGGTGGCTGTCTGTTGCTGGAATGCCATAAAACAGTCCGCCTTCTATTCCAGCTGCTGTAACCTGGAATCCAACTGCTTACAGATGCATTTTCAGTCCCTTGACATTGAACCAGTCGAGTGTGGACTGTTGCCACTCAAGTGCCCCGGTAGGAAAGAAAGCACACTCTCACATGACGAGGGAGGCATGGACCCACATGGGGCGGTGGAAGGGATTTGGTGAGTGGGAGAGGAGTTTTGGGCCTCAGAAACAGAGGTGGAAGGAAGTGGCTGACCAGTATTTTGAGGAAGGACACTGGAGGAGGACACGGTGTAATTGTGATCCTGTCCTTGTGGTATGGGGGTGGAACATTGGAAGGCGGAATGGATTCCAGTTGGAGGATGATTGTTGAAGGATGAATTGCCAATCAAGGCTTCCTCCTCCTCCTCCTCCTCCTCCTCTATGTACAATCCCTTTGGGTCCTCCCTCAGTTCCTTGGAAACAGCTTCCTCAATGATGTCTTCAATAGGCAGAACATATTCCTCTATAATAAAGTGTAAAAGATTTAAATTGCGAATTTAAACCATGGAGTTTCGATTCTCAGTCTATATGAATTATTTTTGGTTGTTACACAGAAAGCCATAACAAAATACACAGTAGAAGCTGATGTTTCATTTGTGTATAGTTAACTACATTTTGGATAGGATATGATGATGTAAGCCTTCTTTTCAGTGCCCCTATAATAAGTAATATTAACATTTTCAATGGTAATTCCCAAGTCCAAGCTGGATACCATGGGCACATCCGGGCTGAACTCACGCAGTTCAGCCAGCTGTTGAACTATGGCTGCTCTCTTTGCCTGCCTTATGATCAGTTCTCCCTCCTTGTTAACAATTTTATAAAGATAGCATTCGAGTAGCATTAGATGGACAAAACATTACATTTAGAACAGATTTTGCAGACATTATTGCCTCAAATTGACTTATGCCTACCTCTGTTAAGTCCAAGCTGGATACCATGGGCACATCCGGGCTGGACTCACACAGTTCAGCCAGCTGTTGAACTATGGCTGCTCTCTTTGCCTGCCTTATGATCGGTTCTCGCTCCTTGTTAACAATTTTATAAAGATAGCATTCGAGTAGCATTAGATGGACAAAACATTACATTTACAACAGATTTTGCAGACATTATTTCCTCAAATTGACTCATGCCTACCTCTGCTAAACAAATTTTGTGTGCTACTTGCAAATGCTTGTCAAGACGAACAAGATTTTCTTTACCACATAGTTCACATCCCAAGTGTTTGTTTGTTCTGTGGGGGGAAATGGAAAAACAGTGTTCAGGAAATTGGTACAAATAACATAACATAATGGGGTATGCAGGCATAAATATGAAAAATATATTTATCTTGATCTAACCGTGAATTCCCATATCTCATGAGAAGCCCGAACTCCTCTTTGTTTGGAATGGTGTGGGACACTTTAAGGTGTTGCTTTAGATTACTAAAGTTGATCACAAGAAAAGAGATCGGATGCAGCGGTCCATCACGAGCCGATCCAGCAACAGGGGTCCATCTCCTTCTGCGAGCCGATCGCTCGGCAAGGCGGATGAGGTGTGACATTTGGCTTCTCACTGAGCCGAGCGGGTCGTAAGTCCAGTCATGGTAATGTTGCACCCAGGCTGGGAGGCTGTGTCCGTAATGGGCGAGGATGGCCCGCTTGAGCGTGGGATAATGCCCCCACGGCAATGCCCCGTAGATGAAAACATGGACTTCCTATGTAAACAGGAAGTAGACTTTTTTTTTTAATAATACATAATTTCCAACTTTGATTTCAATCAATAGTGTTCTTACCTTCCATGTTTCAATCTATTGTTTAATGAATGCCTGTAGATGAAAACATGGACTTCCTCTGTCAATAGGAAGTAGCAGCTACAGAAGGAGCATTGAACACATGGTGAGTGTAAGCTCTGTAATTTATAGATTTTTCTCATACAAAAGTGCTGATACTTGGTTGATTTTGTTGTATTGTAGTGAGTAACATCCCAATGTCAGGTTTGTATGCGTTTTTTTACTTTTAAAAAGTTGTATTGCATTTTTTTAAATGAAATTCTTATGACGTAAACATATGTAAATGTGGAATATCAATTTTATTTCCAATTTTCAATCTACCTCCCACTTCATTCATAGATTGAAAGCAAAAACAGAAACAGAAAAACAAAAATCTAATTGATTAACATTGATTCCCAGCGTGTTGATGGTGGAGGAAAATGGACAGATGCACCAGAATGAGTGTGAAGGAGCTGTGTGAGACCGATGACCTGGCAACTGGTCTGGTGCTGGACCCTTTGCTGGGCTTCAGAACCCATAAAATGAACATCAGTCCTCTACCAGATATTCAGCATTGGGATAATCTTAAAGAGACCTTGGTGCGATTTCAGCACACTCATGACTTCAACAAGACATTTGAGGCGCTGACAGTGGGCAAACTGGCTGGGGACTATTATAATTCTCTGGGAAGCCATCATCAGGACCTACAAAGGCAACATGTCTATCGCTACATCAGTGCCTACCTGTTGGACAGCGGTGTCAAGATAGAGTCCTGTGACAGATACTCTTTAGAGACCAATGGAGCAAAGGTAACCTCTACAAAGCACTGGTTTGCAGGACAGCGTATTGAGGTCCTGCTGGGCTGTATAGCAGAGTTTAGCCCTGCTGACAGGGCTGTTCTGAGGGCAGGAGTCAATGACTTCAGTGTGATGTTTTCAACACGCAAACGCTGCGATCAGCTGTGGCTTGGGCCTGCATCTTTCATTAACCACGACTGTAAACCAAACTGCAACTTTCGCACTGGTGAGAAGAATATCGGTTATGTTGAAGTGATTCGACCAATCTCACCCGGGGAGGAGATTACATGTTACTATGGTTCCAGCTTTTTGGGGATCAAAATGAAAAGTGTGAATGCTGCACCTGTGAAGAGAATGGAGAGGGTCACTTCAAAAACAGAGGGAAGCAGCCTCATTCTGCGGAAACAAAGGACACTGTGAGCCCAAAGTACCAAATGAGGGAGAGATATCTTCATCATCACGGAGAGAAGAGTTGTGTAGGGCTTGATGGCAAGGTGGTTAAAGTGGTGAAAAGACGCACAGTTCGCACAGGCAGGAAAGGAAATGAGATGGTAAAAAGAAGGAACAAGCAGAGTTCTAGACCAGCTCTGAAAGGACAGCCAGAAAGAAGAGTTTCCAGGGCCCAGAAGAGGCAGGGAAGAAGCACAGAGATCTCCACAGCTAAAGGTAATAGAAGGGGGAAATGTTTTGGAAAGCTATTGATAAAATAATGGTAAGGGAGTGTAAAAAATTATGAACCTATTGGACATGTGCTGTATTAGAAATGAAGTTCAAGAATCATGTCAGGAAAAGAAAGCTGTTAAAATAACAAAACAGATGGCAAAGCATGTCAATAAACTGGCTTCTGTGTAACCACCAAAAATAAAATATATAGACTGAAATTCGCAAATAAATCTATCTTTTGCACTTTATTATAGAGGAATATGTTCTGCCTATTGGAGACATCTTTGAGGAGGCTGTTTCCAAGGAACTGAGGGAGGAGCCAGAGGGATTGGAGTATATAAAGGAGGAGGAGGAGGAGGAAGCCTTGATTGGCAATTCATCCTTCAACAATCATCCTCCAACTGGAATCCATTCCGCCTTCCAATGTTCCACCCCCATACCACAAGGACAGGATCACAATTACACTGTCCTCCAGTGTCCTTCCTCGATGTTACTGGTCAGCCACTTCCTTCCACCTCTGTTTCTGAGGCCCAAAACTCCTCTCTCACTCACCAAATCCCTTCCACCGCCCCGTGTGGGTCCATGCCTCCCCCGTCATGTGAGAATGTGATTCCTTCAGTAAACCTACCGGGGCACTTGAGTGGCAACAGTAGACATTCGACTGCTTTAATGTCAAGGGACTGCACATGCAACGGGGAGCAGTTTGATTCCAGGTTGCAGCAGCTGGAAAAGAAGGTGGACTGTTTGATGGCATTGCAGCCTTCCCTGATATCCTTCCCGCTGAAAGCACCTCTATCTGTTCTAAAGAGGGAACACGTCAGCAAGGGAAAGAAGGGCACTTGTTTTTATGGTAAGATATTCTTTCCTTTCCAATTGCAATTTGGGGGAGAGAGGAAATAGTTATAGTTAGTTGTTTCCTTCCCTTTCACCTCTGTTTTTTGGCGATTGTACAACCAGTTTTTTACTGTTTTCATAATGCAGAAAAGACTGTTGAAGACTTTTTGAAGTTTTCCTTGGAGGGGAAGGAAGGACAGTGACAATGCAAGGCAGTCATCCAGCCATGCGCTCCGCTTTTGCCTCCTCATGGCCGCTGGCCTACCCTGAACCAAACGGACAAGTTGTGTGGGTAAGTATTTTTCCAGGAATATTATATATTTTTTACGTAGGCACTTATTACTCTGAAAATCGTATATATGGATTCCAAATTGTAATCTCTAATGTTGTGATATAGATGGAAATTTGGAATATGGAATGTCAAATGTGGTGGTGGAATTGGAAGCATGAGTGGCTTTTAACTGCTTACCTTTTTCCATAGTTGGCCAACACACCTGGTCCAGAAGGGCTACCCGCCCTCAACAATAAAAAATATGATGACCAACGTGATTATGTTTTTCAAACACATTCAAAACTCCTTCCTGGGCGAAAGTAAGCTAAAAAAGAATGAACGTAAAAAAATTCTGTGGGAGCTGGAGAGGATCCAGGCAGAGGTTCAAAGTACAAAGCAAAAAGTGTTCCGTCATAAAACAGGTACATTTTATCAAGGTCTTCTTCACCGTGCTATCTAATGAAATTTGAAATTGGATACTCATCGACTGTGGTTTATGTCACACTGTTTTCTCAGATGATCAGCTTCATGCAGCTCAAGAAATTGCTTTCATGACAGCTTCAAGGGAAAATATTCCCAAACTGTTTCGTAAGTAGACTTAGTTAGAAGCTGCGGCGGTGAGCTGTGGCCTCAGGGTCTTAGGTTCCTCAAGGGGCGGTAACCCTGGGACACCGTGGTGGACACCGGTGGTCAGGGAAGCCGTCCGACTGAAGAAGTAGGCCTTTTGGGATATGTTATCCTGGAGGACTCCTGACGCAGTTGCAGGGTACCGACGGGCTCGAAGGGTTATCCTGTACAAATCAATTGCAGACTATTATGCCCACAAAGCAAATTCTTTCAGGTTCACAGGAGCACCCACAGCCCAGGCACCAAGAAGTGAGCCTGAGCCCCTGACTGCCAACAGAAAGTGTGCCCGCGCCCCCAACTGAGCAGTTCCCAGGGTGCACCAGGATGCACCAGGATGCACAAGCACACATGCACAGATACAGACACAATTTTTACTTTAGATCATACTTTATTTGACTTTAAAAATGTAAAATATCTCAGCAGAATTGTTTGAAGTAAATGTTTAAAGAACAATTTACATGCTTGTGTCTGCCTCCTAACTTTTTTCAAAGTTGTTCTGACCATCCTAAGTAAATATATTGGCGAGTTATCAAGACCCACAGTTCTTCAAATAGTTATATTTGGGAATAGCCATGGATGAGCATTTAGAAGTACTTCAAAGTTTGAGATTTTTCACCTCATTAAGTGCTGTATCTCTATAAGGAAAGCAGTGAGGGATTACCGTCTGAAAGCTTTCCGTATAGACAATGAATGGCGAAAACATGATTCCATGATTAGGAACCAGATTGTCATCTAATAGACGGAATTCCGGATTCCAGATTCCAAGTTCCAGATCCGGATTCCACATTTCGGCAGGCGACCCTCCTGAATTTAGGGCACTTTTTGGGGGCCTTCCTTGAGGGTTTATGTGACCAAAACGGGCACAATCAATCATTGGGAAGCAAGGTTTAAGTCAGAAATGGTTCCTAGTCTCTATCTCATTGTATGGTAGAATAGGCCCCCAAAATACTGGGTGCTGTGTTAAGGGTGACCTCTTGATCTCAACAAGGGTTATGGATCTCTGCAGTGACGGGGTTAGGGTAATGGATCTCTGCAGTGACAGGGTTAGGGTTATGGATCTCTGCAGTGACAGGGTTAGGGTTATGGATCTCTGCAGTGACAGGGTTAGGGTTATGGATATGCAGCCATACCACCATGAACACGCCCGATCTCGTCTGATCTCGGAAGCTAAGCATGGTCGGGCCTGGTTAGTACTTGGATGGGAGACTGCCTCGGAATACCAGGTGCTGTGAGTGGTGTCGGGTGGTGGCTAGTAGGTGGCACTGTTCCCTCTGGCCAAAACATCAATCCCGATGCCCCAGTGCAGTGACGGGGACACTGTGCTGTGGAGGGTGCCGTCCTTCGGAGGAGACGTAATACCGAGGTCCTGACTCACTGTGGTCATAAAAGATCCCAGGGCACTTATCGCAAAGAGTAGGGGATCCCCCGGTGTCCTGGCTAAAAAACTGCCCAACCAGGCTCATTCAATCTGGCCCCCTAATCATCCTCTGTATAATTGGCTCATTCATTAATTCCCTCACACTCCACCTCAAGCTGGTGTGTGGTGAGCGTTCTGGCGCAGATTGGCAGCCGTGCATCACCCAAGTGGGTGCTACACATTGGTGGTGGTTAGTGAGGTCCCCCCTTCACTGTAAAGCGCATTGGGTTCTAGAAATGTGCTATACAAGACTGATTATTCATTCATTCATGGATCTCTGCAGTGACAGAGGGTTAGGGTCATGGATCTCTGCAGTGACAGAGGGTTAGGGTTATGGATCTCTGCAGTGACAGGGTTAGGGTTATGGATCTCTGCAGTGACAGAGGGTTAGGGTTATGGATCTCTGCAGTGACAGGGTACATATAGAGTGATGAAGCTACTAGCTGTCTTTGATAGACAGTCCCTAGATCCCTGAGAGCATTCGAGAACACATCCGGCTGTATCTCTAACCTTTTCCACATCAGAGCTACGGCCTTCCAAAATGTTGAGGTCAAGAGGTCACCCCTAATACAGCACCCAGTATTTTGGGGGCCTATTCTGCCACACGAGATAGAGACTTGGAACCACTTCTGGCTTAAACCTGGCTTCCCACCGATTGATTATGTCCGTTTTGGTCACATAAACCCGCAAGGAAGGCCCCCCAAAATGTGCCCTAAATTCAGGGGGGTCGCCTGCATTAAATAGATTGCAATTGGGAACAATAGATGTCGATATGGAGAGCAGTTATTCATTCTCAAAACCTGAAGAAACCAAGCAAGGAGGACAGTGAGGGCACCGTTCTTGTGACCAAGGGCTTTCACGTGGACAGTTTCCCAGGTCTTGTCACCTAACCGTTGTAAAGTTTGGCCCAGAACGGCGCCACCTATATGGCACTAACATATGTGATACTGCTCTCTGAGAGCTTTTCGACGGTGTGGGTCCCTAATCTGTCACTGCTTTCCTTATAGAGATACAGCACTTAACGAGGTGAAAAATCTCAAACTTCGGCGCCCCCTAGCTCCGCAGAGGAAGGGGGAGCCGCTTTGGTTCAATAATAGTGCAGCTCGGCTCATCGAGACCTTTCAATCGATGCCTTGGTTGTGGCTCTACGACCAACTATGACCGAGTCATGTCCTTTCATGTCAATTAGCAGGGAGGACTTAAAATCCATGAGTCCAACAGCCCCCTGCCTGCAGTCAAAAATCCATCAGGGCTCCCTATAACCCTAACCCTAACCCAACCCTAAACCCACCCTAACCCTAAACCCAACCCTAACCCTAAACCCTAACCCAACCCTAAACCCTAACCCTAAACCCTTACCCTAAACCCTAACCCAACCCTAACCCTAAACCCTAACCCCAAATCCTAACCCAACCCAAACCCTAACCCCTAACCCAACCCTAACCCTAACCCAACCCTAACACAAACCCTAACCCAACCCTAACCCTCTAACCTTAACCCTAACCCTAACCCTAGCCCTAACCCTAACCCGGTCACATCACTCCACATCACGGGGCTGGAGATGAAGGCGTGCTGGTCGGATAGAGAGGAAAGCGGCGGAGCACAGATGGATAAGAAAACTAAGGACAGGGAGTAGAGTCCGTGCCGGGACGGTTTGGGTGGCCTGCCTCCTGGGGCGGACCGTTGCGCGGCATCAGGTCCCGTGTTTTCAATTTCAATTTTATGGACACAGTTGTGTCCCTATTTTATTTGTTTTACCTATGTTTTATTATACATTTTTAGGGCAGCAATGTACTTTATTTTAATCGAGCACTTCCGGTATGCAGGGAGGAGCTCTCTTATCTCATTTATTTATTTTATTTAACTTCAATATTATTCCATTTATTTATTCCCTATTTATTCTTATTTATTTGTTTTTATAATCTTTTAAGATGTTTAAATACATAATATATATATATATATATATATATATTTATTTATACAGTTCTTATTTGTGTCACGGTCTCTCCCACCAGATCCTAGCTTCCGCTATTATCTCTCTTTGTCAGTCTTGTCTGTCCCTGTTTGTCGTTGTCTCAGTGTTTCATGTGCGGGGGCGTGGCCTGCGCATTCCAGCGCAGCTCCCCGTTCCAGCCACGTTGATCACCCGCACCTGACAGTCATCTCCAATCAGGATCACCAGTATATCTACCCCAGCCTTCCAACCACTCGTCGCCAGATCGTCAGTTGTACTTACCCTGTTGAGTAGCTTCCTGATTCTTCACCTAGTATTCTAGTTTACTCGTGTTCAAGTCTGCGCATTCCTAATACCTCTGTCTCTCTACCAGCCATCACCATCACAACCATACTAGCCTGCTCTACTGCCGTTTACCATCATCACCGAATCGTTGGGTGTGGCTGTCGGTTCGGCAGCCAGCAGACTCATCCACCCCGGTTCGGACCACCCGGTCCGTGGAGTCAGGATTACCCCCAACGGATACACCCACCAGCACCAACCTTAATCACCCCTGGATTAATAAACTGTTCAACTGCTACATCTAGTCTGTAGTCCTTTGTGCCGTGCATTTGGGTCCACTCTGTCTCGAACCGTAACAATTTGGTTTCTTGCACACGTGTGTTTTATCAGTTTTAATCCCACAACACTCTTTTAGTGTTTTATTTATTTATTTATTTTACCCAGAGCACTTATTCTTAACATCTTGTTTTATCTTTCTAGTATGTATTTTTGTCATTATGTTTTTACTCTGAGCTCCCCACCCTGCCCGGTTATTTATTTTTCTTATCATTTAGGCATTGCTGCCACTCGATTTTAGATGTGTGTGTGTTTTATTCCTTTCGTTTTATATTGATGCCCTTGGGATCCGTTTGCCGCGCCGGGCCCTCATACGGGAGGCTGCCCGGGACCCCGACCTGTTGGGCCTCCGCCGGCCCCGGCGGGGACCTCCTCCCTCCGCTTACTTATAAACATATCTTCTTATATATATATTTTAAAAACAAGGTTTTATTCAAGCCAATTTACTGTGCTTCACCCTTCCTCAGACCATCAGCTAACTTTTATCCCCACCTTTTTTATGGTTTTATACATTTTTACATGTATGCATTCTCCTTTTTTATTCTTTTATAAAAATATAAACAAAAACAACAAAAAAACAAGAGGTAAGAAAGAGGAAAGGGGGAGAAAAGGGCAACAAACAAAAGAGGGCAAGAAATGGAGAAAGAGAGAAATAATGTACAAAACGTCACATTCTGTATATTATTTTTTTATAATTTTTTAATTATTATTATAATATTTTTTTAACCAAAAAAAACACAAAAAAACAACCAAAAAAAACAACAAAAAAACAAAAGACCCCAAACAATAAAAGACCCCAAAGGAACACCCGGCCTGTGGGAGGGGTGAGGGAACGGGACAGCGCGCCTCATTGAGGGCTGAGAGGCGGGGATGGTGTGCCAGCGCCCCACAGTCTGGGACTAACAAAAGCGTACATCAATACTAAAACCTAAACCTAACCCAACCCTCACCCTAACCCAACCCTAACCCTAACCCAACCCTAAACCTAAACCCTAACCCAACCCTAACCCAACCCTAACCCTAAACCAACCCTAACCCTCTAACCCAACCCTAACCCTAAACCCTAACCCTTACACAACCCTAACCCTAAACCCTAACCCCCTCTAACCCTAACCCAACCCTAACCAAACCCTAAACAAAACACAGCAAATTAGCTGCCACTACCAGGGTGGTCGCGAGGGTGTGCTTCAGTCGGGTAGGGTAAGGGGAGAGGAACCCATAGAGACAGTGCATCAGTCGGGCAAGATATGTAAGTTGGCAGGGTGCTTAAGACTGGTTGTCCAATGGAAGTTCAGGTAGCCCTTCCGGTCTTTTGTGTCTTTCCTATGGAGCTCTTAGGAGGTGGAATACCTGAATGGGGTATGCTTTATTTCGGTAAGGTAAACTCATTCCCCTAGGGTTATAACTGAAGCATACCCTCTGAGGTCCACCAACATATTTCTGAAAAAGCATCAACTTCCAGAAATCAAACCTAGTTCTCATCATGAGCAGTTCTCCACTCAGCTCACAGTACCCGACTGAAACATAACCTTGCAGCCCTGGGATTCACCTACTAAGGTCAACTGACATCAAAATCCAGGAATTCAACCTGGTTCTCAGTCTTAATTCCACAATGGAAGTTTAGACTTCCAAATAATCTACTTTAGAAAATATTTTATTGGGAAAGCAGTCCACGCAAACTGTTGGGGAAAAATTGGACCTAGGCCTATGACGGCGCGGACCCTGTTCGGACCAGATCAGAAACTAAAGCAAAGTGCACTAA
>JAOPJH010000052.1:6113418-6132133 GCA_027122575.1 Merluccius polylepis
GAAGAAGAAGAAGAAGAAGAAGAAGAAGAAGAAGAAGAAGAAGAAGAAGAAGAAGAAGAAGAAGAAGAAGAATATAACATATTATAAATATACTATAAATAATTCCACACTGATTGGGATAAACATTAAGGCTGTGTTCTGATTGAAGCTAGTGACACATAAGTGTTGGGTTGAAAATGTCATTTTAAACTAGGAATTGAAAACTCTGTTAGAATCAGGAATCTGATACCTGCTACAGGCAAGGCAAGAAATGAAAGGAACTCTGCTGCCCTCAAGTGGATTCACCAATCACATGAGAACATATCATCTAATATGTCTTTTACCTGACAAAAATGAAATGTCACAAAAATCTCACAAAATGTAAGCAAAAATAGACACCCAATATTTAAAAACATTTTTCGTCCACAAAATATGGACGAAAATATGAAGTCCAATGATATGAATTGGACTTCAATATAATGCACAGGTGACCAAGACATGTGGACTCATCGCCGGTCAATGAGCAACGGAAAGAAATCCAACATTACAACTTGCTTTCCAGCTGTGAATCCTGTCCTCCTCTCCTCTCCTCAGGTCTGGATGAGGTGGAGAGCATCTACATCTTTGCTGATGACGAGATCATTGAGTACGATGGAGAGCTGGCAGCTGACACTCTGGTTGAGTTCCTTTATGATGTGAGTACTTCCTCACGCAGAGATCTCTCCCACAGCACAGAGGACCCACATGTGGGCTGATGGTGCTAGTGCTTAAGCTAATGCTTGTGCAGCTGCAGGTGTAAGGTACCGGACATTTTAAGGTTCTGGGAAAAAAAATCCAGAAAAAGTCGGACTGTTGGCCTAAATTTAATTTTTATTTGTGTTGAACAAATGCTGACACCTGCCCACAAGCTGAAGTCCTTGTATATCTGTACTTTGGCAAAGAAAATGTACTAATCCTGGTAATCTCTTGCGGTGCAAAGGTGATGGAAGACCCTGTGGAGACAATTGACAACGACCGTGAGCTCAAGGGCTTCTACAACATGGAAGAGGTCATCAGGCTCGTCGGATACTTCAAGAGCCAGAAATCTCCCCGTAGGTGGACGCTGCAAAAGCGTTATTTGTTTTTGTGCTCAAACTAGCTACCAATATTGAAAACCTCCTCATTTGTTTCTGACGCTAATCTGAGGTATTTTTTCTTCATCTTCCAGACTTTATTGAATATGAAGATGCAGCGGAGGAGTTCCACCCTTTCATTAAATTCTTCGCCACCTATGACCCCAAGGTTGACGTTAAATCATCTCACCATTTGTGTATCAGTGTGTAGGATGTAAACTCAATGAATAACAAAGCAAATAACTTGCATATGCTTCTTAAAACTCATATCCACGTACAACTGACAAAATTAGAGTAGCGACGAAAAAAATGCATGACATGGATTCTAAAAAACACAACTTGAGTAGCCATACAATCCTTGTTTGAGGGATCCATCATGCGTTATCTTGCCTCTCACTGTCAGATTGCCAAAAAGCTGAGGCTGAAACTGAATGAGGTGGACTTATTCGAGCCTTTCATGGAGGAGTCGGTGACTATTCCTGGCAAGCCATACACTGAAGATGAGCTCATCCGCTACATCGAGGAGCACGACAGGTATGACTATCAGAGAACTGTATACACCCACAATGTTATGGTCGTATATTAAGAATACGCAAATGTTTTAAACTATAATCAGTAATCACTTCTTTCATTTGCAGGCCCACCTTGAGGAAACTTGAGCCTCACAGCATGTATGAGATCTGGGTATGAAGCGTACAGTTTGATTCCTATGGTAAACGGGAGGGGTGATAGGGGCCGACCATGTCCAATCCCTCTTTCATTTATTTCTCTCATAAACAGGAGGATGACATTGACGGAGAGCACATTGTAGCTTTCGCTGAGGAGGATGACCCAGGTACGGTATGAATATGACAATGTGCCCCAGGGCACATTCAAATCCAGTAATGAAATGTATTAATATAGTCAAGTTCTAGAAAGCTGTAAAAATGAACGGCGTCGCTCGATGAAAATGTACAGTAGGCTGACCTTTGAACTTTGCACCTAGATGGTTATGAATTCCTGGATATTCTGAAGGAAGTGGCTCGCGAGAACACAAACAACCCCAACCTCAGCATCATCTGGATCGACCCCGACAACTTCCCCTTGGTACGACCAGGATCATTATTGAGTCTGAAAATTACATTCAAAATTAAATGTTGTGAGAGATTGTTCCCATTCAACAAAATGCACTCCCAAAATGTTTGGGGCACCTAGAGGAGGTGCTCTGATTCTTGCCAATCAAATAATGTTATATGATAGTATTTGCATTTGTATTGCTAATGAATGCTACGTGTGTCTGCCCGCTGTCCTTCGGCTGACCTCTTGTCCCTTTCAGCTGGTGCCCTACTGGGAGAAGACCTTTGGCATCGACCTGGGCTCCCCACAGATCGGCGTGGTGGATGTGGAGGATGTAAGATCTTATGCAGTTCACGCATGATGTAAAAATACACTAAAGTAAAGATTGACACAGTGACTCCAGTATAAGGTATTAACAATGTAATTCAGGATTGCTAACCTTTAGGATAACTTTTGTTTTTATTTTTTTATTTTCTTTTGTTCTGTTTTGCCTTTCTGTTTTATAGTTCTTATCATATGTAACTATATTTTATGTTATGGTGTTTTATCCTTATGCATTTTGTGAAGCACTTTGTAACCTTCTTCAGATAAGTGCTATACAAATACAGTTATCATTATTATAATGATTATAATGATTATTGTTTGGTATCTCCGCTCCCAGGCCGACAGTGTGTGGATGGATATGGACGACCAGGACGACATGCCCTCCGCTGATGAGCTGGAACAGTGGGTCGAAGATGTGCTGTCTGGTAAAATAGACCCAGATAATGATGATGAAGACGACGACGATGATGATGATGATGACGATGATGATGATGACGATGATGATGATGATGATGACGATGATGACGATGATGATGATGATGATGATGATGATGATGATGATGATGATGACGACGACGATGATGATGATGACGATGACGATGATGATGACGACGATGATGATGACGACGACGACGATGATGATGATGATGATGATGATGATGACGATGATGACGACGATGATGAATAAACGTTCATCATCTCAATTCTTACAGTTTGCCAATCCTCTCGTCTGTGATGCTTCACAACAAGAGACAACAACAATGACTTTCGACAGTTCACTGTTTTTGTCGCGGTGCTGGACATTTTAAGGGACACACAGGAAAATCGTAAATGTCTAAAGGGTCGGGGTTAAAATGTTCACTTCGTTTCGTCCTTCCGTCAAGTCGGCCCGTGACGTCACGCCAAGGTCGGTCCAAGAGGTCACATCCTAAACCATAACTTACACACTTTATACCGGATGGAGAGAGGGGAAAACAAACATAGTCTTAAAATTAAGTACTACTGGAAAATCACAGAATAAATTGACGATTGTTTTCAGTCCGATATATCACTTGGATAAAATAAATGTTTAAAATCAACTGTTGTCGTTTGTTGCTTGAAGTGATTGTTGTATGTTTGAAAGCTGACGTAACAAGCTTATGTCATGTGGGTGTTGAAAAATAAGACCAACAAACTTTACTATCATTGATATTTATTTTATATATGAAATGCCCATCACCATATATTGTAAAAGTGCAAAATGAAGTATACAAAGTACTATGTAATGCCAACGCTTAAAAATAAGAAAACTGTATTAGTTGAAGAAGTGAATTGTGTGTTATACATTGAAGGTATACAATCTTTTTGTATACCTGTATAGGCTACAATCAATTGTAGCCTATAGTGAAGATAAGACATTAAGGCATTATGAAACGTTGTAACGCAGGCCATTCCCCTTAACGTAGCAATTAATAGTTTCAACCGCTAAAAGAAAATGACCACAGCAAATGCTAAGCTTGGCGCTAGGCACCACTTCGCCTGCAGATGGCGCAAATTGACACAAACGGCACCTACTCTACCATGACTCCCTCCAGATAGCTTGGGGACCCTTCTCTCATCGCCCCCCAGGGACTTTGAATACCTTTCGAGACTGCGCTTTATTTATATTTATATATATATTCGTTTTTTTGTTTTTTGTGTTTGTAGTACTAAAACACACACTAGCATAGCACTAGCTGGTCCTACACAGTAGAGATGACCAGAGGCATGGCGACGTCTTTGTCCTGCTTATTATGAGGGCTGAAATAGGGGCGGAGCTCGCCGCTGAACAAACATGCCGTGAACGAGAAGATGTGCACCGAAGACGTCAGGTCGTAGAAGGAGATGACGCCTTCCTGGTAGTCGAGGAAGATGGCCACCATCTTGGGCTTCGCTTTGAGGGCGAGGCGTTTGGGTGGGGCGGTCATGGCCGCGTACTCCCGGCCCTCGAAATGCACTATAACCCAGTAGTGTGTGTTGGGTTCAAACACAAGCTTGCCTTTCCGTTGAGAGTCCACCGACGCCACGCCCAGATCCCACCCTAACTTGTCACCGACGGCAACCTGCCAGTAGGCCTTGCCGGAGGTCAATGGATTCCGGCCGAGAATGCAAGTGTTGAGGTCAAATCTCTGGGGACCCTCGGGTACTTCCTGAATTTCGCCGCCATCTTGTACCTCCTTGCCATCAGCTGATACGATTAGGCGTGGGTGAGCGGTGCTCGGGTCTAGCTTCACATCCACTGTGAAACACAATTGTTTTGTTAGTGAGCTAGTAAGCTAGTTAGTTAATCAGTTGATTTATTGACATGGTTATGTTATCTTAATCTTAAGAAACAGAGAATTAATGTGATTCATGTTGTAGACTTCATCATTGACAGGAGGTTTTATATAGAATAACAATATATTCAGTAACACTTTATAATAATGTTAAGTCATAAGTAGCTTATAAGCCTTTACTTAATGATGAACTTACCATTAACAAAACATTAATATTCATTTGTAGATGATTAATAAGTGCTATGTTAAAGGGCCCTATTTTACCAACAGTATCGTATTAAAACGCTTGAACTGCAAATCTACTCGTTACTGCAACTTCTTGGTCTGAGTCTTCAACATTCAAGAAAGAAAATAACCAATCAACCAATTTACTTCAGGTAGCAGAATAAAAACAAAAAAAGACAAATCACCTGCAAACTTCATGATCCTCTGGAGTTCTGCGTAGGGAAATCAGAAGAATTAATTTCACTTCTCAAATCACAGTTATATCTATTCTTCCTGGTGATCTCATCCACCAACTTTCTTACCGATAGGAGTCACTTGGTCCAATTTGTCGTGAATGTCATCCAGCATGTTTTGTATGACACCTCGGAAGGTGCCGAAGTCAACGGAAACATCGATTGCCATGTCTGTTATGTCGTCTTTCACTAGTTCTGAGGGCGATGGATACGTCTAGAGGAGTAAAAAAAAGTGTAGGCTTAACTTAATGTTAGTTTACAATAATTCTATGTCATCGACCTTACTGTATGGGTTCAATCTGAAACAAGTAACCTTAACCACTTTACACAAAAAAACGTCTTCCTCACCTGGAGGAAATCGATATGGTCCTCTAGGTTGGAAATGCGCTCCAGGTCTGAGATTTTACCCCGCAGTTTCTTGATCTCCTCATTGAGTTTCTCTGCCGCTTCCTTGGCCTGCTTCTCCACCCCCAGATTCTTCTCGTTCATGGGAGAGAGAGCATGTCTTTTAGCCTTCTCCACGTAGCCCATGATAGATGACAAAACCGTGTCGACATCCAAACACTCGCTTCGCAAGTAGTCCTTAAAAAAAAACACAAAGGAAAACAAAATCGTATTATTTTCATTTTTTTCTGCCCAGTAGCCTATACTTAACTGCAAACACAACATACAACATATTTACTATTGGAAAATGTCAGACTACTTTATTGTTTTGCATTGTTTGTAATGTAGTCATTGCACTGTGCAATCAATATTTACTTCATATTGATACATTAAAGCAAAAAGATTGTCTACAGGACCTTTAAAACACTTTACTGGGCTCACCTGGAAGACTTTGAGAGACGAGCGGATTTCCTTCAACTTGTGTTTTCGTTTCTCTAACCTCTGCTGAAGCGCCTCCTTCGTGGCGTTGAGCTCGCTCTTCAGGGCGAAAGAAAACATCACCATCAATGACTCCCATATGAATATCAGATCATACAGTCCAGCATGAGTGGAGTATAGCGTGATATTATCTACATGGGAAACATTGATCACACTTTCTCTGAAAGTCACTTTGGAAAAAAGGGACTAACGACTAAAACTAGTGAAAGTCAAGCATTTTCCGGAACTCGCCTCACCTTCTTCGCCTCCCACTCCGTCTCCATGGAGACGACCTCCTGTTGACCCTCCGATACGCAGAGGGCGCAGATGCAGCGGCACTGCTCGCGGCAGTACAGCTCCAGGGGGCGCCCGTGGTCCAGGCAGGCCCGGTGGTCCAGGTTCTGCACCGGCTCCACCAGTTTATGGCCCCTCAGCCGGTCCGTCTGGGTGTGGCTCTCCAGGTGGGCCTCGCAGTACGACACCAGACACACCAGGCACGACTTCAGGGCCTTGAGGGCCCGGGGCCCCGTGCAGACATCGCAGACCACCTCGCCGGGCCTCTTTCCGAACTCCTTGGCGTGCTGGCTCCTGCGGGCGTTGTCCAGGTCATGAAGAAGGCCTTTCAGCACAATGTTGACCTCCGGTGTCTGGCGGAGATACTGCTTGCAGAGCGGGCAGCTCTTGTCGTTGTAGAGGGTGTTGCGCTCAAGGCAGCACTTGCAGAAGGAGTGGCCGCAGGACGTGGTGACCGGCACCACGAAGAGGTCCATGCAGATGGGGCAAATCAGGTGCTTCTCTAGCGGGACGCTAAGGGTAGACATCTCCGTGGAGCGGCTCGTGGTAGGAGACCATGGCGATGACATGATGCTGTACCGAATAAGATGGATATTAATAATAACAATGTCTGAGGGCAGCACGACATACCGACCTATATTCATCATAATAACGATGATATGGAGGCAGTAGACCACCAGGACATACCGAACATAACATTAGAAATGACAGCCTAATATTGACAGTAATAATGACGCAATGCAAATAAACACATGATAACAAACAGGGATCAGCATTAAAAAAACTGGTTCTAGAAACGCCTGTTTGCATAGGCCTTTTATCACATCCTACTACATCACTGACATCACGCCACGCCTCCCACTGCTGCTCTGCATCCCAGGGGGGGAGACAGGGGGGGGGGGGATCAGCCTCATTCTGGACCCTGTAGTGTAGGGGACCGGCCTAGAAGAGTGAATGTCCCTCACTGACTCCCTCGCTGACTCCCTCACTGACTCCCCTCACTGACTCCCTCCTGTCCACATTGGTAAACACCGTACTGACGGTTGTGGTGTTTGGCCACCAGGTCAATGATCCCTATGGTGGCCGAACAACCCGTTTTATTTCTGTTTATTATGTTCATGTTTAACTGGGGAAATGGCGCAGGAGTAGTCACGTTTCTTTACTTCAAGCAGCCCTGTATTGTTGCAACTCGGATTAAGTTCAAGGTAAATTTACGTTTCCTCTTACTAAAACCAGAAGACTTGTCAGACTTAAAACTCACCCATTTTGTGGCTTTTGTTTTTGTTTCTCTAATAGTAATAGTATTATATAGTATAATAACGCTGATTATTTCCATTTCTAAAATTGAACCTTTGCGGGAATTAGACATTATACCTTGCACGCAGTTCATAAATAATAGGATATCCATTACCTTTAAATCCGTATCACTGGTCCTCCTCTTGTCTCTCTCTCTCTCTGTCCTCCCTCCCCCCTCTCTCTCTCTCTCTGCAGGGAGGCTGACTTTTATAAAAGCGTTATTGGTTTCATTTCCGCGTAAAGTCTCTTCCCTAACTTTCGTCTTCAGCGAAAGTTTGCATTTCCGTCAGTCAGGTTTGCATGACGTCCCACTTGTTTCACCTGGACGGCCTTGCGGGTCTGTAGAAACGTAGAAAATAGCAAAATATCCTCATATGTATGTTTGTTAAATACTTGTGCGCAGCATCTGGAGTTAGAGTCAACCCCTCAAGACGATCCTACCCAGATTTACCACTAGAGAAATTAAACGCTAGAATAACTGCCTATGTGGCGCCATCTGGTGGTTAATAATATAGGCCTACTTTCAGTTTGGTTTCGTTTACATCAACATTCAGGCCATTTAGCAGACATTTGTCAGAAGAAAGTGAAGCAAGAGAACTCAAACGCAACACTAAAAGGTCTACAGTTCACGGGGATAACTTAAATATGAATACTTTAAATATCATAGGCCTGACACTGATTCACCTTCATATTGTAATTCACCTCAAACTATCAGACACAAAAACATTGAAAGGATTATTTATTAATTAGTTAAATAAATAAAATATACAAAAACACAATAACACGTGACATAAAACATTGTTTAAATCGTTTGTTGGTTGATCAACTGTGCGGTCACACCAAAAGATGCATTTGCTGTGTGGGCGCTAAGGATGCTTCAGACACACGTTTGGTTGTGCCCAGAATCAACAACTTCACCCCTTGCACCGTTATCACTTCGGCGGTGCCCTACCCTGGACAGCAGTGTCCAACACAGCGGTTCTGATTAGACGGAGCTATTCAGGAGCCCGACCCACGGCTGTCATTTCAAATCATTTGAGAAGTTAAGAAAACTACAAAGCAAGATTTACATGTTCACAAAGCATCTTTTTAACAATCCTTTAATTTAAAAAAATGCATAAGTCTGGCTAATCCATATCTCAAAAATAAATGGTGTGAAACTGAACATGAGGCCAAATGAAAATATAAATAGTTGGCTCAGCTGGTGCATGGATAGATAGGTACCTAAAGTTAGCTCAGCTGGGGCATGGATAGATAGGTACCTGCGGTTAGCTTAGCTGGGGCATGGATAGATAGGTACCTAAAGTTAGCTTAGCTGGGGCATGGATAGATAGGTACCTAAAGTTAGCTTAGCTGGGGCATGGATAGATAGGTACCTCCAGTTAGCTTAGCTGGGGCATGGATAGATAGGTACCTGCAGTTAGCTTAGCTGGGGCATGGATAGATAGGTACCTAAAGTTAGCTCAGCTGGGGCATGGATAGAAAGGTACCTGCAGTTAGCTTCACTAGGGCATGGATAGATAGGTACCTGCAGTTAGCTTAGCTGGGGCATGGATAGATAGTTATCTGCAGTTAGCTTAGCTGGGGGATGGATGGATAAGTATCTGCAGTTAGCTTAGCACATTTGGACACCTTTCAGAGCTGTACTTTTACTTTTGACTTGAGTATTTGGTTGCTGCTTCAGCGTCTACGTCGCTAATTTGCATAAAGTACAATTATTTAAACTCTCCTCCTCGCTCTGGACGGGGACATCGCACCGCTCACTGCTGAGCTCTCACTGAAAATGAATGGCTGTGGGACGCTTTTGCTGCTCATGAATCTTTTGGCGTGACCACACAGCGACCAAAAGACAAATGAGCTCCTGCCTCATGAGGCATCTTCTGTGCGGTTGTCTCGTAACTATGATGAAGACATGTGTAGAAATTTCTGGAAAGGGAAAATGGAAGCGAGTTACACATCTCAATATACATATTACAAAAACTTTAATGTCTTGGAAGTGGGAAGTGAAAGATGTAAGCGGACCAGTAAAAAGATAAGAGGAGCCGTAGTTTGAGAAAGTGCTTCCAGGTCTGTCTTCCTCTGCTGGAGCTCCAGGATGTCCCACTCCAGGTCTCTGAGTCGACCCCCAGCGGACCCCGGATCGTCTCCTGTTCTGTCGTCGCCAAGCATCGCAGACCCCTTGGCCTTCTCTGCTTGTACCGTTCGCTCCTCAATCGTCTGCGTGAGCTTCAGCAACTGTTGATTTAGCTTAGCCTGCGGAAAGAGGCAACACCTTTTGTAATGATTGCAGACTTGTCTAAAACAATGGTAACAGTTGTGTAGTAAATGTTGACCGTCAAATTGCAATAGTGAATTGCAATGATTACATTTGAATACAAAATATGTTTGAATCATTCGACTGACCTTCGCTCTGGCCGCCTCCTTGGAGATTGCTACGACACGATGGCCCCTGTGGTCCTCGTTGGCGCACAGTGCACAAATACACGTCCGATCACTGCGGCAGAACCGGTCCACGGCCCTCCCGTGGTGCCGGCACACAGCGCCGTCCTCCTCGGTGTTCTTCACGGCGCTGACTAGTCGATGGTCCCAGAGCGCCGCATGGCGGTAATGCGGCTCCAGGTGAAGTGGGCAGTACGACGCCAGACACGGCAAACATGACGTGACCGCAGCGGCGGAACATGCGTCGCAGGGAACCTCGCCGGCCGTCAATAGCATCGGTGGCGTGCGGCTGTCTGCAGGGAACACGGGAGGAGGAGGACAGTCCTCTGGCGGTTGAAGGTCAGGTCTGGTGGGGAAGCATGCCTTGCACAAGGGGCACTGGCAGAGGCCGCCGCTGAGCCTCCAGTATTCCCCGATGCAGGCCAGACAGAAGGCGTGACTGCAGGGAAGGGTGGCGGGCCGGGTGAGGACACCCAGACAGATGCGGCAGTCAGGGACCAACGACATACCTGGAGATGGCAACATTACAGTAATGTCAGAGAGAGAGAGGGAGAGATGGTTTGTTAGGGAGAGAGAGAGAGAGAGAGAGAGAGGGATGGTTTATAGGGAGAGAGAGGGTGAGAGAAAGAGGGTGAGAGCTAGAGATGGTTTGTTAGGAAGAGAGAGAGAGAGAGAGAGAGACAGTTTGTTAGAGAGAGCGCGAGAGAGAGAGACGGTTTGTTAGGGAGAGAGAGCGAGAGAGAGAGAGAGACGGTTTGTTAGGGAGAGAGAGCGAGAGAGAGAGAGAGAGAGAGAGACGGTTTGTTAGGGAGAGAGAGCGAGAGAGAGAGAGAGAGAGACGGTTTGTTAGGGAGAGAGAGCGAGAGAGAGAGACGGTTTATTAGGGAGAGAGAGCGAGAGAGAGAGACGGTTTGTTAGGGAGAGAGAGCGAGAGAGAGAGACGGTTTGTTAGGGAGAGAGAGATGCAACAGTCAGTGACCTGGAATCCAGAAGGATCTGGGATCCTGGTGATGTCAACAAATGGTAAACATCACAATATTCCAGATATCCAAATATACGCCCAAATGAAAATATTAGCAATGTGTACCCACCTCTGGGAGTAACAGCAAGGCCTGGGCGTCCTGTACTGCACTGTGCCAAAGTGAATACCGCACGCATTTCTTGGCTGTGTCATGGTTTTAGACACGCCTGCCATCATTCCCAAAGGTGCAAGGTTTGACAGGTGTCATATAACCTATTATACGACTTCCCAGGCTGCTAATACACCCGAGGACACCCACCCCGTTTGTTGGGTTGGGCGGTTATAGGCACCAACATGTCGTTTCCGAGAAATGTATCGTACAGTTAGATCATGTGCATATTTCTAAATCCCTTTACCAACATGTCCAACATGTCTTCACCAACATGTCCTTTTTCGTTTCCGAGAAATGTATCGTACAGTTACAGCATGTGCATATTTCTACATCCCTTTACTTTTTATATTGTATTCCTACGCCAACTCCCCCACACCGACTTGAAGCACCAGACGGCCCCCCCGACCCCCCTGACCCAGACCAGGTTTTGTTTTTCAATTTTACAATGAGGATCAGCGACCCAAAAGTACAAAACATGTGACAGGAGATGTGAAGCGAGCAGGTAGTTGTTTATCTCACCTCAACATTCTCAGATTAGATTAGAGATCTCATACTTGGATGTTTCTGTGTTTAAAGGGTTGGTCACTGTGACACCCTGTACACGTGGATGTACATGCCAGGTTTGGTTAAAGTTACCGATGACCTTACCTCACCTGATGTGACCGTATTTTACGATCACATCAGATACTTTAGTTTTTCTTGGCTGCTTGTCAGATGAAGCAAGCAAATTGAAGACATCACTTTGGACTCTGGTAACTTGTGATTACATTTGCTATTATTTGACATATTATTGTGACATTTTCTTAGCCGAAAAAATGATGATTAGATTAATTGATGACAATAATGGTTGGTTACAGCCCTTGGTTCCTGAAATAGTGAAATAGTGTCCTACATAGTGTTCACTATATAGGGATTAGGGATGAGGGAACAAGTGAACGATTCAGACAGGCCTGCCCACCCCCTATGACTCACCAGTGTGCAAGAGGAAGTGAAGGTGGCAGGGGGAGACATGTTAGGGAGAAATGTTTGTTTGGCGCCTGCCTAATATTACCTGATTAGGTTGTTATCCCTGTGTGCGTGCTGGCATATATTGAATAATAACACACAACAAATGTACGTGCGTGTTGACATATATGGAATACCAAATGTGCCAACATTAAATAAAGAAATATGCCTTCATGAAATAAATAATCATATGAATAAATACAGAAATATATATAAATGGGTAAATAAATTGTGAAATCACTAAATAATTAAATAATACTCAAACAACTATTATGAAATATTATTTAATAATTGTCTATTTCACTATAAGCCAAACATATAATTTACTTTTTATTTCATAATGACAAGTTTTATTTTCAAATGACACTTTTCATTTTATAATGTCACACATCATTTCATAATGACTCATCTCATGGTGACGTGTTCATCTGTCAATCAACACGAATGGGGCTGGACCTATTTGCTGATTGGTTCATTTGCCTGGATCAGAGCAGCACTGCTAGCGAGCAAGTTTGAACCAAAATGGCGACCCTGAACGTGTTTTAGGATGCGGTGTTTACTTCGGCCGACCAGGTGGAGAGTAGGCGACGTCATTTAGTATGGAATACCAAATAGTAAATTAAATGTTTGTCTTATTGTGGAAAAGACAATTATTAAATAATAGCCTATTTCCTAATAATTGTTTGAGTATTATTTAATTATTTAGTGATTTCGCAATTTATTTACCCATATACTCCTGTATTTTTTCATGAAGGCACATTTCTTTATTTAATTTTGGCACATTTGGTATTCCATAGACATAAGCTAGTGAAGCTGTCCATATGTTACCACCACCTGACAGGTATGTGACCAACAACCTTTAAATTACACAATTACACATTAGGCAATGATATGTTTATTGAAATGAAAAAAATGTATTTTTCTTAGCTAGGCCAACTCAAGTCCTCCATCTTGAAATTGTTGTTTCGATATCATTTGTAGAAACAGCAGGAGGGGGAAGCAACCCATATGTAATAAGATAAGGTCACACCTTATTAATCTCGGAAGGTACATTAATCAATGAATGATGGGTAACAAGATGGTTTCCAAAACGACAACAAACTCTGTTTAAGATGAGATTTATAAGTCCCCTTAAAATTGTTGGCTGAAATATTTGTTAATGTAGACAAAAGAATTACTCTAAAATAGACGAAAATTAAATGGATGCCAAATTAGTACGCTAGTTAAGAACAAAACTGAACCACTTCTATTTTGAACAATAATTTTCACTACCATTTTGACTTTTAAGGCTTGCAGTAGTTTTGTAGGGAAAGGTCAATGAAAAGTTAAAAGTATCTATTTTTTTAACACAACTATACACATTAAAGAAGTTTAGAAACAAGGTCTTTCAGGAACATTTTAAAATAACACGTTAAGAAATTATGTTTACGTTTTTCGGCATAGTTTTTTTTTTCTCGTCACTTCCTACAACCTCAGGTGTGTTTGACGGCAGACTTGTGATTGGCCGGGCTGATCACCATGGTATCGGAGGCCTTGTCGCAGCAGTACAGGTAGAAGAAGGGCAAGACCTTCCCTCCAAACGTATCCCAGAACGTGTAAATGTGCTTCCGGGCCTTGGCGTCGTAGAACGACACCTGGCCCTCCTCGCAGTCCACGTACACGCCCACGCGCTTGGGCCGCGGGTCGAGGGTCAGCAGGCAGGGCGGGGCGGTGGACGCCCGGTACTCCTGGCCCTTCTTCATGGCCAGCGCCCAGTAGCCCTGGGCGGTGCTGACAGAGATCCGGCCCTTCCTGTTGACGGAGGACTTGGCCACGCCCAGGTACCAGTCATCCTTCTCGCCCACCGTCACCTCCCAGTAGTGGCGCCCGGCGGCGAAGCCCTCGCGGCCCAGGGCGATGACCACCGTGTCGAAGCGGCTCGGGTTGTCGGGCAGGTCCTGCCACGCCCCCAGGTGGCGCACCTGCCGGCGGTCCTGGGACAGCTGGAGCCAGGGGTTGGCTGTGTCGGGGTCAAGGGTCACGTCGGCTGGGGGTCACAGAAGAAGGAGGTAAAAAATGTGCAATTCTGTCATCGACAACTCAAACTTTATTTATAGAGTGCGTGCCGCGCAAAACAAAGGAGTAAATATTAAGAAATAAAGTTTAAAATAGCGATAAAAGATGAGACACTACTCGATTAAAAGAAAACTAATGACACAAACATTTAAGTAATACGTTGAGAGATGTAGAGAACTCACCTGTGTATTTCAAAACCTTCTTGATTTCTGTACAAAGGACATAATTATTATTCTCAGGAATTTTCAATGTCATGGTCAACTGCATGATATGGACAGACAGACATAGAGCCACACAGACAGACAGACAGACATAGTCACACACAGACAGACAGTAACACAGATGGACAGAAATACATAGAGTCCCTCAGACAGACAGACATGGAGTCCCACATACCGCTGTCTGCCAGCTTATCTATCTCTGCGTTGAGCATGGTCTGTAGCTTAGCAACCGCCATGCGGATGGTTCCGACGCTGGTATCCGTGGGAACGCTGGTACCAGACCAGTCCTTCACAATCGGAGACGCACTGAATGCTGGGAAACTCTAGAGAGAAAAAAAATGAAAGCACATTGTGAGACTTTTTATAAGATTTCAAGGCCTCATGTACATGCTGCATTATTCCCTGTGTGTACTGATTTATTTTACTGATTTGTTATTTGAGCTTTTGAAACATAACGATAACTGGCAAACATCTCGAAAGCATATAGGCCTTCCTGTAGATCCTTACGTAGTGAATATATAGTTTATGTAATATGGTCATTTGTTATATTTATGTTTTTAAGATCACTGATTTTAACTTTAACTAATTTTGTATTTGATTGAATGTGGAAACCTACTGTGTGAGTATGTGTTGGCTGTTATCTGAACACACAACACAAGTGGCTTTGGACCACGTGTGGTCTGTGTGTGGGGCTGGGGTGGCACATGCCCCCAAGTGCCACCCCTATACAATCTAGCAGTTGATAGGATTTTAACTTGTCAATCATATCTAGACTAGCAGTACCTTGGACAAAATAAGTACATTTTGTGAAGTTTACATTCTCCGTCATGAGTAGGGCTTGTACATCGTGATGTCGCATCACAATGACTGCCTCCATTTTGGAAGCATAGCAGCATTGTAATGTTAATTATTATGTTAGTAGTCAGGTTTTATTTGGTCATTGTTTAATAATTCATCGTGAAATGATTTGTCATAATGGGGAGACATTGTTGTGTCAGAAAGTGCCGTATCTCATGCGAGACGAGGCACAACACAGCTTTCATGAGCCTAGGTTACGGTATATTTATGTTGATTTAGGATTTTACAGTCCTCTCAATATGGTGTCGCCAACAAAAACTCCCATGATGCATTCTGATGCACAAGCCCTATAACACGTGTTACTAAACCGAGCAGTGCCACGGGTTCACCTGTAGGAAGTGGATGTGGTCGGTGCGGCCCAGGTTCTCCAGGTCCGTGCTCCGTCTCTGGAGCCCTGCGATCTCCCGCTCCAGGTCGGCCACCAGGCCCTGCGCACGCCGCTCCGCGTGGCCGCGTCTCTCCTCGATGGTCCGCAGCAGCTCCGCCTGGGACCGCTGGATCACGCTCACCAGCTCCGCGAACACCGCCGCACACTCCTCCATCTCCCTCGCCGCGCTCACCTGCGGAGGGTTTTGTTTATTTGTTTGTCGGTTGTGTTTAGGCCACGGTTTGTTTTTATCTGTGCCTTTTGACCCGTGTTGTCGAGCTCCGACTGAATAAATTAGGTAATTTTATATTTCTTACATTTCTATGTTTGGCCTGGCAAAAAAATCCACCAGTGATTCACATAAAAATAATCAATCAAATTATAAAGGAGGGGAAACAAAATAATCTGATATTTTAAAGCGCTATTTGACAGGTTGTGTTATGTTATAACTTCGGCGAGGACTCACTTTGTAGTGGTCCACCGATTGTTTGATCTCCTCCACTTTCTTCAGCCTCTCGTGGATCATCTGCTGGACGTCGAGCTCCGCCTTCTTCAGCTGCGCCTGCAGGGGGCACAAGTTATTCATCTCAGATGTGAGATTAGGCTAACAGATAAGTATCTAAAATGCAACTAATGTGTCACTAAAACGAATCTAAAACGTAACTATTATAACGTACGTGTTGACCACAATTAAAAATGATAGATAATGGCGTGTTTACCGAAACGGCGGCGCGTTTTCCCCCACCTTTTTGTCCATCCACTCTCGCTCCACGGGCACGGTGTAGTGCGCCCGGTGGTCGGTCTCGGTGCACAGCACGCACACGCACGTCTGCTCCTTCTTGCAGAAGAGCTCGAGGAGGCGCTGGTGCTTGGGGCACATGCGCTCCTCCATGTTGGCCACAGGCTCCATCAGCTTGTGTTTGGTGAAGCGCGCCATGTGCGACTGGAGGTGCTCCTCGCAGTATGACGTCAGACACACCAGGCACGACTTGACGGCCATGGGGCGGTCTTCGCCCAGGCACACGTCGCAGAGCACCTCCTCCACCACCCAGGGCGCGAAGACGGCGGAGGGAGGGGTCGGAGGAGGCGGGGTCGAGGGAGCTGGGGTTTGGGGTGACGGTGGCGTCGAGGATGTTTTGGGGTGCGCCGGTGGAGGGGGGCGTTGGGGAGTGTTCGGGGGTGTGGTTTGGGGATCTGATGCTCCTACTCCTGGCGAGGGTGGAGGAGAGGGTTTCAGGCCAGAGGAGGAGGGAGGGACAAGCGGCGGCAGTTCGTCCTGCAGTCCCGCGAATGGTTTCTTCTTCTCCTCCTCTCGCCTCCTCCTCTCCTCCTCTTGTCGCTCCTTCAGCTCCACGAGGAGCTGCTGCCGCTTGTCCTCCTTCAGGAGCTGCTCCTCGTCCTCCCCCTTCTTCCTCCTCTCCATCGTCCACCTCTTCTCCTTCCCCTGCTCATCCTCTTCCTCCTCCTTCTTCCGCACCACCTCTCGCTCCTCCTCCTCGGTCCTCCTCTTCTCTGCGCTCTTTACGCGGATCTCCTTGAACTGCTGGGCGATCTCGCGGAGCACGGTGTTGACGCTGATGTCAGGCCGCTTGAGGAAGGTCTTCTTGCACATGGGACACTGGTAGGACGGGCTGGTCCGCCAGTATCCCAAAATGCAACTCTGGCAGAAGTTGTGACCGCAGGGGATGGACACTGGGTTGGTGAAGACGTCCAGGCAGATGGAACAGTGCACCTGCTCCTCTGACAGGTTGCCCGTGGCGACGCCGCTGTTTGCGTTGCCGTTGGCGGCGGCGGCGGCATTGGCGTTGGCCATTCCTGCGCAGCGGAGAGGCAGGGTCAGACTCAGCAACAAGCTCGCCACCTGGGGGGAGGGGGGCGGCGGCATGGAGACCTGCTGCGATACGACCACGTCAGGCGGCTATATTTGTACAGCCCTTAATCACAGACGGAGGAGAGGTATCACAACAAAAGGAGACTCGGGAGGTGATTAGACAGCGCTGCAGCAAAGCATTGTGGATCACTTGAATTCAACTTAATCCCAGTTACAGTGTCAAAGGTCCTTGCGTTTGAGCTCGGCTTTATGGGGAACTTGCCGGTTAGGATCATTTTTTTTACCATAATACTATTTTAGGATAAACCTGTAGGCCAGTAGAAAAATATTGTCTGTTTGGCCTACAACAAAGTCTGTTACTGTCCATAGTCATTCAGTATCATTCATACCATCGATTGTCAATATTGTCTTGTAATTGGACAATAAATATAAGTATACAGTTGTGTGTAGATTTATGATGATATATATATATATATATATACATACATTTTGAGGTCTTCTTGTAAGATTAAGTGTTAACTTCAACATAACTTCAGCACTTTCACTTTAAATGTTTTGCTCGCTGCTCCTTAGACAGAAAATAGGTTTTGTCCCGGCTGTATAAATAGATAGTCAGTCGGGGTGTAGCTGTCCTAGCTGTCAGGCTAAATATGTTAAGCTAGGAAGATTAGCATAGGCGCTAATAACGTTTGCTTTAGGATATAATGACAAGAGGCTGGGGGAGAGAGAGAGCGTGAGAGATTATAAATATATGAGAGAAGCACATGGCTTTTCGTGATGGTCTAAATTAAAGTCCATCTCTGGACGTCAGCCCATTTTTTCCTCCATCTCAACAATGTCCAGCTTTTAACTTTTTAAGACTTGCCATCACCATGGCAGCTGGAAAAAAACAACTACCAATTAAAAACGTGTCCTTTACAGTTGAAAACGAATGTCTTAAACCCCCCTTCAACCCCCACCGCATTCTTGTTTTGTAGTTTTTATGTACGACAGTCTGAGATTACACTGACCTCAAACTTTAACACACTTTAAACGGAGGAAGATAGAGAGATATTGATGACAGAGAGAGAGAGAGAGAGAGAGAGAGAGAGAGAGAGAGAGAGAGAGAGAGAGAGAGAGAGAGAGAGAGAGA
>JAOPJH010000052.1:6315343-6327200 GCA_027122575.1 Merluccius polylepis
ACACTAAATATGTTGTCTCTCCTACAGGACAAAATGGTTTCCCAAACCACTAGAGTTTCAATCGTGAGTCTCTCTTACTCCTTATCATCAATAATAAAGGTTATCAACAACAACAAAGCAGATATATTGTGATCTAATCATGTCATTTGTTGTTTCAGGGTAAACAATTTCAAGTCACATATGCATAAAAGAAATGTCAGGACATTGCTCAAACATCACTACAATGCCACCCCAACCATGTCTGGCCAATCGGCACAGGGCCCATTAGCACCTGGCCAATCGGCACCTGGCCAATCGGCACCTAGCCCATTAGCACCTGGCCAATCGGCACCTAGCCCATTAGCACCTGGCCAATCCAGTGCTGCTCTCCTGACCGACACCCTGACCACTGCTGCCCCTGCAGACCCCAGTGCCTCAACCCATGATCAGGCTGCGCTTATGGGCTCTGGTCCCAAGCCTCCAGTCCTGAGTCAGGAGATGTTCCACTTCTTTGCTACGGCCATCCGCCAGCATCACCAGACCAGAGGCGAACAGGAAGTGAGCCAGGAGAAAGAGGTGAGGTCTCGTCTCAGCCCTCTGAACACAACATCTACACAGTGGCTGTGTTGAGGTGTAAAATCTCACATTCTTTCTTCTTTTGAACCAGCAGGTCTCAGAGGAGCTCCCCAAGGCCTCGTCCTCATCTACGTCTAGAGGAGTAGAGTCCAACTCATCGACAGCCCTTTCCTCGTCTAAAGCCACAGTGTACTCCTCCAATCTTCCCTCTTCTTCTTCTTCTCTTCCTCTGTCGGCCGCAGTTGTACCTTCCTCTTCTAAACAGAGTACACAGCCGAAGAAGTGTAAAGAATCTCCTGCCCAGGTGTCTGAGGCTGATGACACGACCTACCCTACATCGCCTCTCAGCCAGGAAGTGACACACATCACTACCACGGAGGAGGCGGAATCTCATCCTGCTTGTCAACCAATCACAAAGGACGAGCCACCGAGGGAAGCAGCCATGGTATTCGAGGGTGACTTGGCAAAGCTTGGCCACAAGATGGCAGAGATCTCTGCAGCGATTAGTGCAGAGTCACTGACAGAAAAGGAGAGCTTACACACTGATCCATCTCTGGAGGTAGAGGGGGAGAGGCAGGCCATCAAGGCCCAGCAAGAGTTAACTCTTCCAGGAAAGGATATGCTTGTCTCTTCCACCGAAGACACAAAGGAGAACAGAGTAAAGGTGGATGAAACACACCAGCAGTTGGGAGATGGAAAAACAAGCGACCACATACTACATTCAGGACCAGAGTGTGGTGAGGAGACACCACACCAAACCCTGGTCCAGCCTGAGATGCCAGGCCTCCCAGACCCCGAGAGCCAGACACCTGAACTCCAAGATGATGAAATGTTGGCCAACGTTGCTGATGAAGTTGAGCCAGTCAAGGAGGTCACAGAAGACACAGATACTGTTTTGGAAGAGGAGAAGATGACAGTTGGAGAAGAACAGATGCCTTCTGCAGATGAAGAAATCCGAACAGTGGTTTCTGATGCAGCTGAGATGCCTCCTGATGCGATACTCAATGGTACATCGATAGAGGAAGACGACACCCACCAGCTCATAGACTGTGTTGAAGGATCTCCTCCCAAAGAGGTGTCAAATGAGGAGCGCACAGAGGAGCAGAACAGCAAGGAACCCACAGAGGAGCAGAACAGCAAGGAACCCACAGAGGAGCAGAGCAACAAGGAACCCACCAAAGAGGAGCAGGAGAGCAACAAAAAGCTCACCGAAGAGGAGCAGCAGAGCAACAAGGAACTCACCAAAGATGAGGAGGAGGCCAAAGAGGAGCCCACCGAAGAGAAGGTGGCTCCTGAAATGGACCAACGAGGATCTAAGAGCGGTCAACCCAGTCCAGCAACCAAGCTGCCGTTCACCAGACGCTCCACCAGGCGCTCCACACCAACCAAGAAGAGGGGAAGCCCTAGGGAGGACCCGGTCGAGGTGGAGGAAGCAGACTCCCAGATGCTGGACTCTGTAGAGGAAGATCCCTTCTCCACCGGGGATGGTGGAAGCCCTCCCTCTGGGGCCGTCATTCCCCAAGGTCAACCCCAACCAGAGGAAGATGATGGTGAATACCAGGTTGTCGATTCTGTGGAAGGTGAGGTGGCTGA
This sequence comes from Merluccius polylepis, assembly GCA_027122575.1. Lineage (NCBI taxonomy): Eukaryota > Metazoa > Chordata > Actinopteri > Gadiformes > Merlucciidae > Merluccius > Merluccius polylepis. Next base: position 6,317,492 of record JAOPJH010000052.1, read on the forward strand.
GGCCGAAGGAGTCCAGCTTCCCACTGGGAGGCCCACCACCAGGGGGAAGAGGAGACGGCCACCCAAACGGATGACCAAGAACGTCGGGGTGAAAGAGCAGTCCACTGCCCCTGTACGAGAGGAGGCCGGCGAGAAGCCCCATGATCCAGTGGAAAACCAGAACTCTCCAACCAGGACAGAGACCCAACACCAAGAGGCGCCAGAGCCCACTTACCACATACTAGACTTTGTAGAAGGAGAGCCCAACACAGAGGAGCCCACCAACAAAGAAGAGGAGTCGAGAGGCAATAAGGGTGGTGCAGGAGGAACCAAAATGGCCGACAAAGCGACCCCAAGTGACTCCAAACCACGGGAGTCTGGTGAAGGGGTTACTTTGGACGAAGTGGCTACGTATCAGGTACTAGACTCTGTAGAGGAGGAGGAGGAGGATGAAGTGAAGGAGGTGCCTCCCATGACGAAGGGCACTAGGGGAAGAGGAAAGAAGAGGGGGAGAGGTCAGAAAGCTGCCAAAGCCCCTACAAGGAAGGACTACAAGCTGAGTCTAGCGGAAACCATGTTTGAGGTGTTGGACGCCATCGGGGGCAATGCGGTGAAAGAAGCGCCAGCGGCAGAACATCTAGGACGACCACAACGGGGGCTAGCGAAGAAAGACCTCACACCTGCCGGCGATGGAATGATCACACACGACAACACTCCTGAAGGAACGCACGCAAAGCAGGACCAAGACAAGAAGGAAGAGGAGGTGGTCCGTCCCGTTGTGGACTTTGAAAAGCAGGAGTCACCGTGTGACGATCAGACGGCTGCTGGAAAGAGGAGGAGTGGAAGGAGGAGGAAAGAGGAGGCGATGGTGTCTGGGACCTCCAAAATGGCCGCCAAAGAGGGACAACAGATGGGGCAAGACTTGGAGGAGAAGGTGTACCAGGCGGTGGATGCCATTGATGACAATCCCCATGAGGAGGAGGAGCATGTCAACTCCTCAGGCTCGAGGAGGAGGAGCAGTCGGAGGAGAGACACAGCACCGGCCAAGACTAGAGCGACCAGAACGCCTGCTAAGTCCACCCAGGGGAAGGAGCCCATGTACCAGGTGGTGGACTCTGTGGGGGGGGGGGAGGAACAGGTTTCAGGGCAGGAACAGCTTTCAGAGGAGCCTGTGAGAGGAAAGAGAGGTCGTGAGGTCACAGGAAGTGATGCTAAGACAGAAGAAAAAGCAACTAAGAAGAAGAAAACCACGGAGCAAACCCTATCACCTGAAGGAGACAAAAATGGTGGAGAAGAGAAGGATACATATGCAGGAAAGAAGGAGAGACAGGAGGAGAATGTTCTTGTGAGTCTGGATGAGGTCAGTGAGGAAGAGGACGACTACCCTGACAATTCAGTCGAGGACGAAGAAATGAGACAGAGGCAGGCAGTTGCTGAGGAGGAGGAGAGAAGGAGAGAGGAGGAGGAGAGGAACGTGGGAGCAGAAATGGAAGGGCTGGTCTCCCTAGATGAGGTTGGGGAGGAGGAGAAGCAGGAAGATGATGGTAGGGAAGGAGAGAAAGAGAGTGGAAGAAGAGGGGGGGGGATTACAGAAGGAGAGCTGCAGGCGTTGGTCACTCTGGACGAGATTGTGGAGGAGGAAGGGGAGGAACCAATGCTGACAGAGCCCCTCCCACTCCTCCCGGATGATCATTCACAGGCCAGGATGGATGCCAAGGTGAGAGAATACTGAATGTAGATGATAATAAATGTTATTTTGGGGCTATGTAATCAGGATAATATGGATTGCTAACATAAAATTCTCTCTTGCTCTCCCTCTCACTGTCTCTCTCTGTCTCTGTGTCTGTCTGTCTCTCTCTCTCTCTGTCTCTCTCTCTGTCTGTATCTCTCGACCAGATGGTCTGTGATGAAGAGAAAGAGTCTTTCTCAATTGCTGGTAAACAAAAACAAAGTGAGGAGCAAGCAGGTGTGTGTGTGGGAGTCCTCTTTAACAAACATTGATTGACTGGTAAACCTTTGAGGATTTGATTGGCTGTCTATGATGGAGAATAGTTTCAGGAGTGTGTGGAGGTTGTGACCTGTTGAGTGTGTCCACAGATGAGAGTGTGAGCTTTGTTACTGTGGATGAGGTGGGATATGAAGAGGAAGAGGAGACCAAGACATACAGCGAGAAAGGTAGAGGGACTACAGGTAACACACACACACACACACACACTCTTTGTCTTCAAACGTGACCCCTACCCTCTCTATAGTGAGGTGCACCAGAGGAGGAGAACAACAAGCACCCCTTAAACCCTCTGGACGGCAAGCCCCATCCACCCCACTCAATGCCCCCTCCCGATTGGCCAGCGAGCCCGGGATTGTGTTGAGTGACAGGGGAGCAGAGCCACTGGCAGAAAGCCCTGCCCAGGATAGAGAACAGACGGAGGAGCAGAGGGCAGACCTTAGTGCCTTAGCCCACGACCAGGCTGGGTTCCTGGGCTCCGGTCCCAAGCCTCCAGTCCTGAGTCCGGAGATGTTCCACTTCTTTGCTACGGCCATCCGCCAGCATCGCCAGGCCAGAAACAGACAGGAAGTGAGCCTAGTCAGGCAGGAAGTGAGCCAGGAGAAAGAGGTAAGGTCTTGTCTCAGCTCTCTGTATCCTACATAGTGGCTGTGTTGAGGTCTAAGGTCTGACATTCTTTCCTCTCTTGGGAACAAACAGGTCTCAGAGGAGCTCCCCAAGACCTTAACCTCATCTACTTTTAAAGGAGTAGAGTCCAACTCTTCAACGACAGCCCGCTTCTCATCCTCTGAAGCCACAGTGTCCTCCTCCGATCTTCGCAAGTCTTCCTCTTCTTCTTCTTCTTCTTCTTCTTCTTCTTCTTCTCTTCCTCCTCCAGTCAGAGTAGTCCCTTGCTCTTCTAAACAGAACACACCACAGAAGAAGTGTGAAGAATCTCCTGCCCAGGTGTCTGAAGCTGATGACACGACCTACCCTACATCCCCTCCCAGCCAGGAAGTGACATGCATCATTACCACGGAGGAGGCGGAGTCTCTTCCTGCCTGTCAACCAAGCACAAAGGACGAGCCACTGAGGGAAGCAGCCACGGTATGCAAGGGTGATGTGGCGAGGCTTGGCCACAAGATGGCAGCAGAGACCTCTGCAGTGAAAACTGCAGAGTCACTGACAGAAAAAGACACCTTACACACTGATCCATCTCTGGAGGAAAATGGGGAGAGGCAGGCGATCAAGGCCCAGCAAGAGTTAAGTTTTCCAGGAAAGGATATGCTTGTTTCTTCTACTGAAGACATGAAGGAGAACAGAGTAGAGGTGGGTGAAACACACCAGCAGATGGGAGATGGAAAGACAAGTGACCACATGCTCCACTCAGGACCAGAGTGTGGCAAGGAGACACCACACCAAACCCTAGTCCAGCCTGAGATGCCAGGCCTCCCAGACCCCGAGAGCCAGACACCTGAACTCCAAGAGGATGAAATGTTGGCCAACGTCACTGATGAAGCTGAGCCAGTCAAGGAGGTCACAGAAGACACAGAGAGTGTTCTGGAAGAGGAGAAGATGACAGTTGGAGAAGAACTGATGCCTTTTGCAGATGAAGAAATCCGAACAGTGGTTTCTGATGCAGCTGAGATGCCTCCTGATGCAATACTCAATGGTACATCAACAGAGGAATACAACACCCACCAGCTCATGGACTGTGTTGAGGGATCTCCTCCCAAAGAGGACTCAAATGAGCAGAGCAACAAGGAGCCCACCAAAGAGGAGGAGAACAACAAGGAATCCACAGAAGAGGCAGTGGCTCCTGAAATAGACCAGCAACGATCTAAGAAAGGTCACTCCAGTCCAGTGACCAAGCCACCGTCCACCAGACGCTCCACCAGGCGCTCCGCACATACCACGAAGGTCGAGGTGGAGGACGCAGACTACCAGATCCTGGACTCTGTAGAGGAAGATCCCTCCTCTACCAGGGGAGGTAGAAGCCCTCCCTCTGGGGCTGTCATGTCCCAAGGTCAACCCCATCCGGAGGATGAAGATGAAGGTGAATACCAGGTGGTTGACTCTGTGGAAGGTGAAGTGGCTGAGGACAAAGAAGTCCAGCTCCCCACCAGGAGGCCCACCACCAGGGGGAAGAGGGGAAAGCCACCCAAACGGACGACCAAGAACATTGGGGTGAAGAAGGAGCAGGCCACTGCCCCTGTAAGAGAGGAGACCGGTGAGAAGCCCCATGAACCTGTGGAAAACCAGGCCTCTCCAACCAGGACAGAGACCCAACGGCAGGAGGCGCCAGAGCCCACTTACCACATAATAGACTCTGTAGAAGGAGAATCCAACATGGAGGAGCCCACCATTAAAGAAGAAGAGTCGAGAGGCAAAGAGGGTGGTGCAGGAGGAGTCAAAATGGTCGACAAAGCAACCCCAAGCGACGCCAAACCACGGGAGTCCGGCGAAGGCGTAACTTTGGAGGAGGTGGCTACGTATCAGGTACTGGACTCTGTAGAGGAGGAGGAGGTGAAGGAGGTGCCTCCCGTAATGAAGGGCACTAGGGGAAGAGGACGGAAGGGAGGTAGAGGTCAGAAAGCTGCTAGACTACAAGTGAGGAAGGACTACAAGCTGAGTGTAGAGGAAACCATGTTTGAGGTGTTGGACGCCATCGGGGGCGATGCGGTGGAAGAAGTGCCAGCAGCAGAAGATCTAGGACGACCACAACGGGGGCAGAAGAAAGACCCCACGCCTGCTAGAGATGGAAAGGACCAAGGCAAGAAGGGAGAGGAGGCGGCGTGTCCCATCATGGACTCTGAAAAGCAGGAGTCACCAGTTGATGAGCAAACTGCTACTGGAAAGAGGAGGAGCGGAAGAAGGAGGAAGGAGGAGGTGGTAGTGTCTGGGACCTCCAAAACAACCACCAAAGAGGGTCAACAGATGGTGCAACACTTGGATGAGGAGGTGTACCAGGTGGTGGATTTCATCGAAGACGAACCCCATGAGGAGGAGGAGCATGTCAACTCTTCAGGCCCGAGGAGGAGGAGCAGTCGGAGGAGAGACACAGCAACAGCCAAGACCAGAGTCACCAGAACGTCTGCTAAGTCCACCCAGGGGGAGGAGCCCATTTACCAGGTGGTGGACTCTGTGGGTGGGGAGGAGGAACAGGTTCCAGAGGAGAAACAGCTTCCAAAGGAGCCTGTGAGAGGAAAGCGAGGTTGTGAGGTCACCAGGAGAGATGCCAAGACAGAAGAAAAAGCAACAAAGAAGAAGAAAACCACGGAGAAAAATGTACCAACTGAAGGAGACGAGGATGGTGGAGAAGAGAAGTTAACAGATGCAGGAGAGAAGGGGAGACAGGAGGAGAATGTTCTTGTGAGTCTGGACGAGGTCAGCGAGGAAGAAGAGGACTACCCTGATGATTCAGTCCAGGAGGAGGATCTGAGGAAGAGGCAGGCAGTTCCCGAGGAGGAGGAGGAGAGAAGGGGAGAGGAGGAGGAGAAGGTGGGAGCAGAAATGGAGGGGCTGGTCACCCTAGATGAGGTTGGGGAAGAGAAGGAGGAAGAGGATGGTAGGGGAGGAGAGGAAGAGAGTGGAAGGATAGAGTGGGGGATTACAGAGGGAGAGCTGCAGGCGTTGGTCACTCTGGATGAGGTTTTGGAGGAGGAACAGGAAGGGGAGGAGCCAATGCTAGCAGAGCCCCTCCCACTCCTCCCGGACGATCAATCACAGGCCAGGATGGATGCTGAGGTGAGAGAAAACTGAATGTAGATGAAAAAAGTTATTTTGGGCTATGTAGTCAGGATAGTATGGATTGCTAACATAAAATTCTCTCTTCCTCTCGCCCTCTCTCCTTCTTGCCCTCTCCCAGATGGTCTGTGATGAAGAAAAAGAGTCTTCCTCAATCGCCGGTACACGAAAACAAAGCAAGGAGCAAGCAGGTGTGTGTGAGCGTCCTCTTTAACAAACATATTGATTGGCTGGTTAAACTTTAGAGGATTGGCTGTGATGGAGGATAGTTTCAGGAGTGTGTGGAGGTTGTGACCTTTTGAGTGTGCGTCCACAGTGGAGAGTGTGAGCTTTGTTACCGTGGATGAGGTGGGATATGAAGAGGAAGAGGAGACCAAGTCATACAGCAAGAGAGGTAGAGGGACTACAGGTAACACACACACACACACACCCACACACACACGCACGCACGCACGCACGCACGCACACACACACACACACACACACACACACTCTTTGTCTTCCAATGTGACTCCTCTCCTCTCTCTAGTGAGGAGGTGCACCAGAGGAGGAGAACAACAAGCACCCCCTAAACCCTCTGGACAGCAAGCCCCACCCACCCCACTCAATGCCACCTCCCTATTGGCTAGTGAGTGTGGGACTGTGTTGAGTGACAGGGGAGCAGAGCCAATGGCAGAAAGCCCTGCCCAGGATGGAGAAGAGACAGTGGTGGACAAGCGAAGGGAAGGGAGGAAAGGTAGAGGAAAAAACTCTTCAAAATAAAAGCCTTAATTGTGTGCCTTCAAAGTAGAAGTGTGTATGCAAGAGTCGGTACAAAATAAAAGTGTGTGTCTGTCTGTCCGTCTGTGTAGTGTCCAGTAAAGCGAGGAGGGAGGAGCAAGGGGCGGAGCCTAAGAGAGTTCGCTCTCTCTCTCCCAACGTTGCCAACGACTACAGCCTGCCCCCCTTCACCCCCTACAACCCCCTGGGTGAGAGAAGATGAGACATGATTTTGTTGGGTATTCACAGTGAAGCTATGGATAGCTTTTGTTATTGTAATCGCACATCAATTTAAAAATTTGAACCCATCTATTTCTGAGTATCCACACCAAATCCGACACTCGGAATTATTTTCTTTCGCAAAATGTTTGATTTTTGTGAATTGTGGATGCCGAAAAAAACAAGCCAACCAATAAAATAATGGCTTTTGCTCACGCGATCAATAGATTTTCAAAGAGAGTGGACAGGTAGGAGGAAAGCTAAAGAGAGTGGAAGCGTATGGGCTCACAGTCTTTCCTTGAACAACCCACCGAGCCCCAGAGGTATTATAAGCTGACCATTATAAACTGACTGTTAAAGGCCATGCAGTATCACATATAATAAACGCATACCGGAACATATGATAAACACATTTTGATTTATACAATGCAAAAATATATATAAATACTAACCCCCTCTGTTCAGTCCAGTCATGCATGATGAAAACACTTGAAATAACAAGCATGTCTCCAGTGTGTAGAGTTGAGTGTGGGTTTATTATATTAAAAACTTATTTTTTACAGGCCACTACAATTCATAACTTTTTGATTATTCCACCGCTACGCTAAATTATTCACTGCACTGTAAACACACACACACACATTTTCTTCTTCTGCTCTGTTTCTTCTTCTTGATTGCGATCGATCGTCATAATAAATCACTGTGTCACCAGGTAGGCTATAACCGTCTTTCTTGTTTTTACACACCACAAACAAGGTAAGAAGACACGTCTGGAAATGTGACTTGCGGTAGCTCACTGAGATCCCCCTCTATGTTCATACGGACTGGGCCCGTTCATTTCCTTTATTTTTCCTTTAAGTAGCGCTCCTTTGCTGCCTTGTTGAGTTTCGCTCGGTGAGGAATCCTGCACTTGGTCTTCACCTGGTCCATTTGTGTTTTTTTTCTCTCCGTTGATTTGTGCATTTTGAAGCCTGTTGACTTTTGCTGTTTATTTTACATACGCCCATTGCACCCCCTGTTGTAAAACCCTAAAATCGCTACTGGATATGCGCCAGGTGCCAAGTCGTCATCCGTTTTATTGTTTTTCATAAAAAATAATAAGGAAATCTAACTTAGCTTTGGTTTTGTTCAAAGTAAGGGGAAGATCTAAGCCTAACGATCTAATGTTAAAGTACTTCACAGATACTGAGCGTCATTTTCTGTAAAATGTCGGGTGTAATCGGTAACATCGGTGTTGTCAAATGTATATTAATCATTGGGAAAATGGCCTCACCGTGGCATCCCTAGTGTCAACAACTCCAAAAGTCTCCATTACAAAAAATGCTAAGCTAAGCACTAATGCTTAGATCACTGGAGAAGGGTGGTCGCTGGTGTCTGGGTGGGTGTGGGCTGTGAATGCTTTTCCAAACTGCTTTTTAATTGATCTTTTTTCTCCATCTCTCTCTCTGTCTCTCTCTCTCTAGGGGTGGACCATGTGGTTCCTAAGGCTGGGTTCTACTGTAATCTGTGTTCTGTGTTCTATGAAGATGAGACCAGAGCCAAGAACCTCCACTGTAGCAGCCTGGGTCACTACATGAACCTGAAGGTGCACGCACACATAACGCATGTGTCGGATTTGCACATTTGTGATGTCACAGTTGTAGCAGCAGAAGGCTGTGCTGATTACACGCTTGGGTTGATCTGGGCCTGATAAGTGATTTATCCCATGATTGAATCATCAGTACATGTGTGTTGTAATAATGCCCGTTTTATATCAGTTAAAGTTCAGTTTAATAAGGTGACAATCCATTTTTAATCACAAATAAGCGCTTTGCCTTTTATATGATATAGGTAAATGTTTGAGATGTCAATTCTTTATTATCTGGCGAAATCTGGAAAAGCCGAATAGGTGTTGGGTAATGGTATGTCCAACTGGTAATAAACTAGTAGCAAACATGCCATTTACCAATAACACATATCAGTAACACAACCTGTAGGACTACGAGCAGGACAAAGCACACTCACAATTCGAGTTATTGTGTGATTGTTGCGGCCAAAAATGCTTGATTTCATGGCAGGTTTTCGCAAAAGTTGCGGTGTAACTTTTGCTGGAACACGTCTCCGGCGAGTGGAGTTGGCACACGTACATTACACGTTGTGTGTCTATTGATCTCAATAGGGAAACCCACACGTGAGACACGCTTTTCGACACGAGTGAAGTGAAGTCGAGTTTTGAACGGAGTGCCGTAGCACACACGCAGCAGCACACACTAAACCTCACTAAACACAACTCCTCCTCCTCCTCTTCCAGAAGTATTACCAGAGACTCCAAGAGGAACAATCCAGGAGCCAATCAGGAGGCTCCACTCCTGGCCACGCCCCCAGATGACTCTAGCTCCGCCCACCAACACAACAATCTTAATTTTTTTTAAATCATTTTGTATCATTTGGAGTCTGAAGCAGAACAGATCAGTGTGTTCGGTGTAAAAACAAGAGGACATTGAGTACTTTAAATGGACAGAAGTCTGCACTTCCCAAGCGGTTATGAGACGCCGTTGGTCTTACTTTGAACTTGTACATTTTAAATGTATCTTTTCTATTCTGCTCGGGAGTCAACACCGTGTGATGACTTCCTTAAAGTGATGTCATAACTGTGCGACTGCTTCCCGCGGGCGTGCGTTGCTGTTCTCGCCTCTGGATAAATGTTTAGTTTATGTTTACTTTATGTTTCTCTATGTATCAGAATTATGAGGTTTAATGTTTTCATATAACAATCAATAAAAGTCAACAAAAATGAAAAACAGTTCTATCATTGAGTTGTTTGTCACACACTCTCCCTCTCTCTTCTAATATTGTATCAACAGACACATTCTCTTCTTTATCCCATGTGTGGGTGAGGGAGGGAGGGAGGGAGAGAGAGGGAGAATGTGAGTATACCCAAAGGATTGTTGGCTTAATTTAGCCGAGTTTGGTGTGTGTGTGTGTGTGTGTGTGTGTGTGTGTGTGTGTGTGTGTGTGTGTGTGTGTGTGTGTGTGTGTGTG
>JAOPJH010000052.1:6822321-6842828 GCA_027122575.1 Merluccius polylepis
CTTTCTTTCTTTCTTTCTTTCTTTCTTTCTTTCTTTCTTTCTTTCTTTCTTTCTTTCTTTCTTTCTTTCTTTCTTATGTTTTAACCACATTACTGTAATCTGGTTAAAGAGCCAGTGAACCCGAAATCATCATTTTTTGTTTTGTTTTATACATCTTCGTATGTCTTTTATGATCTTGAACATAGTAGTCTATGCCATGTAGTCAATGTTACTGAAATAATACCGTCATTTTGAAAAAACGGGTGTAATATCCTGTTTTACCAGTCTCCGCCAACCTGCTTGTGAACATTTTACTCTGAACCCCCGGCCCTGTTCTTTTCGTGAACAGGTCGTCTATGTCACTTCGACGTCACGACGAAGTGACATAGACACCGAGAGGGTATGCTAACACCACTATGGATGTATGGAGCTCCATCTGGGGAGCGGTTGATGTTGATAGCCACGTCCGAGAGAGGGTTAAGCTTCTCATACACTTACTCATACACCACCCTCCCAGGCATGATCTACCACAAGCGCACAGAGCACTTTGAAGAGAAGCCGTTTGCGTGCGACGAGTGCGGTGCCAAGTTTGCAGCCAACTCGTCCCTGAAGAACCACATGCGCCTGCACACGGGGGAGAAGCCCTACCACTGCAAGCACTGTGACATGAGCTTCAGTGTGGCCGCAGCACTGGCCTACCACACCAAGAAGAAACACTCCGAGGGTACCACACACGCACGCGCGCACACTCACACACATGCACACACTGTCATTTACACACACACTAAATCCACACTAAAAGTATTCCTTTTATACACACATGAGCCAAATATGTTTAAGGATGTCCATTTTGTGTGTGTGTTTCAGGCAAGATGTATGCATGTCAGTACTGTGAGGCCCTGTTTGCCCAGTCCATTGAGCTGACCCGCCATGTGCGCACACACACGGGGGACCGGCCCTACGTGTGTCGTGAGTGTGGCAAGGGTTACAGCCAGGCTAGCGGGCTCACAGTCCACCTTCAAACCTATCACAGTAAGTACACGCACACACACGCATTGTGCACACACACACGCACTGTGGCGGTGCCCGAGGAAAGTGTGGAAATCAACGAAATAGATATGAAAAACATTAACAGAAATTTGCTTTACTTCCAATTCCATTCAAGAGTGAAGAGAGCAAAAGCGTTTTTTAATCTTAGTTATTTCATCTGATTGTTTTTGAACAATGTAAGGCGGTGCCCATACGTGGAAATCAATTGCTGCCCAACCAAGGCCAGACTGAATACGAATAGTTCTCGTCCTTGATTCTGATTGGCTCAAAGCCGTTAGTAAAATACTTTAATATAAACACACAATTCATTTTTAGTATTAATGCGCCTGTATGCTAAACCCTGTATGCTAGCCTGTGTTGCTTGGCAGCCATTTTGCTGTCTTGAGGAACTGTCTTGCTTGGCGGAAGAACGAGGATATTTTGTCAGTAAAGGGTCGCATTTTATGTTGCTGTTTATTTTCTGAAATCTTGCAAGGTAATCTATAGTATCCGGTTTAGTTACTGTTTTATAAAAGCAATTAGCCACTTGAGGACAAGATTTACAGTGATTTTAGAACAGTTAGGGGTCGGCCCTAGCTGTTCTAAAATCATGGCTTGAACGCAAACATGAATATGTGGATGGTCTCACGAGGCTACTGTTGTGCCCCTGCTGTGCCAGACATCCTGGAGCCCCACGACTGCCAGAAGTGTCGCCTGAGCTTCTCTTCGGTGGAGGAGCACCGCAAGCACCTCCAGGAGTGCCACCCAAAGGACTTCCACAAGTGTCCCATCTGTCAGAAGGTGTTCAACAGCGCCGCCCTGCTGGAGAAGCACAAGAGCATGCATGCAGGCATCAAGCCCTACAGCTGTGATCTCTGCCAGAAGTCCTATCAGGTAGGCTACAGAGCCTGCTGTTTTCATCCAGCATCACATGGCAGCATTACATAATGTTACTTCTCATTACAAAATGTTACTTTACTTTTTGAACATGTCCACAGTGTCCACAGATCTTAAGTCCAATGGAAGACAGATCCAAGTTTAGGAGCTACAACCTCAAAATCACAGTCTCTGTTTGTCTTGAGCCTAGAGCGAGGAACAACCAGGAAACACTGATAAGAGGACCTCAAATTCCTACTGGTATTATATGGCTACAGTCGCTCTGTAATGTAGGCAGGTGCCTGACCATGCAACGCTCTGAACATGTTTACAAGAATCTTGAACTGGATTCGGCAATTGATGGGAAGCCAGTGTAAAGACATCAGGATTGGTGTTACGTGAGACCCTTTGGGGACTTGGTGAGGAGCTTGGCAGCAGCATTTTGGACCACTTGTAAGCAGTTCAGGGATGTCTTGCTAAGACAAGTGAAAAGGGAATTACAGAAATCAAGACGGGAGGAAATCAACACAATGAATAATCATCTCCATCTCAGCTCTGAACACAATGGGTCTGGGTTTAGCAATGTTTCTCAGCTGGTAGAAACAGGAGTGAACCAAACAACTTGCATGCTGGTCAAGACTCAAAGCCTGGCCAATATAAACACCTACATTATGAATATAAAGAGCCAAGACTTTCCATCACCATCGGGACAACGCCATCTGGGGCAGATATAAGATCTGCTGTTTTATCAGTATTTAGCTGACATCCTTAACCATGTTATTAAAATATGTTAAAAGTTATTTTAAATGCTGGTAGTGAACTGGTATGGTTCCCACTACAACAGGTTTGTTAAGGGGGGGGGGAATTAACCAGAGGAGACAATCTAGTTTTTGTAGGAGCAACTTTATCCAGTGCTGAAAGACAGTGCTCATTAAAAGATTGTACTTGAAAATCAAGATCACTATTTGGCATAATAACAAACTACTGTTGTAAAAAGCAGCAGAAAACGGAAAAACATGGTTTAGGATGCAAGAGTTAATTTCACGACGAAATATCCAAATTAAAAGACAAGTCAAATAAAACACAATTATGATCTGAAATGAAAAGATCCTCAGGAGAAATAGAATCAACATTTAAACCAAGAGTAAAAACCAGGTCCAGAGTATGATGTGTGTAGGGCCTTGTTACATGCTGATTGAAATTAAAAGACTGATATTGATAAAACTAGAAGCACATTTATCAGAAACATCATCAATATGAATGTTAATGTGTGAATGTTAAAATCACCAAGAAGTACAAATGAAGATAGATTGAGAATGGAAGATATAAAATACATTTATTTAAAAAGGAGCTCTTTGGGCCGGGTGGACGTTAAATTAAAATACCATAAAAGCGATGTCAGATGTTTAAAAACAAATCTTGTTTTCTGTGTGACAGATAGTCACATTTGATATGTTGCATAATATTATGTCTATAGTTAGGTTATATTGAAATTAACTAACTTTTTGTAGCTAATGGTAATATGTATCGACTGTTCAGCAGAAGCATGGGATTGAATAAGTAGTACTTGTTATGGGTTCGGTGATGACAGTAGTGGTATATGGCATCTTTAAATGTTAACATTATTTAGGAGAAACATTCATACATGTCTGTTAATCAAACCAGTTGGAGATATTTCAATAGAAAATGCTTTGATAAGAAAAACATTTGTGTAGTCCAAATGGTAGTGCAGTACCAAAAATATGTTATGTTAACAAGGTAGTTACAAAAGGTTTAGAGTGGATTATCCAATAAACCATCATAAATAACCATCATTAGTTGTACTCACTTAGCTTAGCACATTGCTGTCATAACTGGAACGTCTGTGATTGACTGAACAACACCGGCCAACACCTTCCGGTGGTTCACGTTTGCTCATCTTCTTCTGTCTGCAGCAACTGTCGGGCCTGTGGTACCACAACCGGACCCACCACCCGGAGGTTTATGCCAGCCAGACGAGCAAGTCCCTCAAGTGTCTGGTGCAGTGTGACATCTGCTTCAAGTTCTTCCCCAATGCCAACAGCCTGAATGGCCACCAGATGCTGGAGCACTCAGGTAAGCCCTGCTTTGCCTCCCCCTTGTCAGCTCAAGCTGAAGCTTCCTGGCTGAAGGAACTTGGATTTTAGAGACTGTGTATAATTTAGTGGCATCTAGTGGTGAGGTTGCAACCAACTAAATACCCCCCCCCCCCTGCCCCCTTTCTAACGACGTAGGAGAAGCTACGGTGGCCTGAACTGGCCTGTAAGGTGCCAATAGGTACTACCAAAATGATGTCATCGACTATGACAGCAGATTTATAAATTGTGTTAAGTTATTTAGTCTGTAAAACTATAGGTCATAGCTTACAAGTAAGATAGTCATTATGATTACAAATGTAAAACTCGTCTTCTCTAGAGCCGTTTAAATATAAAGAGCTCATTCTGAAATAATAAAAGCACAACAATTTTAATTTCCATGGGATTTACGCTAATTAAAACACTTTATATTGTATTCCATTTCTGACAAGGCTGTTCTTCTAGATGCCACTAATATTTACACACTGCACCTTTAAAGAGCAACTTGATGGTCAGCATCCCTGGTTAATTAATGTGGGGAAAGTATGCAGCAAATTGATTTTCAAATAATTTAAATTAAAGTTTTAAATTAAAGTTTTAATTAAGGCTGTCAAAATTTACGCGTTAACGCGAGGAGATAATTTTTTTAACGCATTCCTGCCCAGTTTTACCCACAATTCAACCCCCAGCGCGTTCATTCTTCATCACGTTAACAGCATTGCTGACACTAGCGAGATGGAGGAGTCCGACGAACCGGTCGGCCCTCTGGATGGACAGTTCAAGTAGAAAAAAAATATTTGTGGGCCCTGCTTGCCCGCAAATATCTAGCGACTCCTGCATCCACGGTTCCATGCAAACGACTCTTCTCAATCGCAGGCCATATTGTGCACAAGAAACGGTCCGCTTTACATTCAGAACATGTCAACAAGTTAGTTTGCCTTAGCAACTGGCTAAAAGATGAATAAGGCTACATCCACGCTACTACATTTTCGTTTTAAACCACATAACTTTTGCCACGTTTATGCCGCGTAAGTAAAAGGGCCACATGTAATTGTGTGAAAGTGAGAGAGTTGTTTGTTCAAAAAGAAAAACGTTCCATTCAGTTGTTGCCAAAACATTGTATTTTCTGGATTTGTCATTAATAAAAAACAAATGTATTTTTTTTTTCAGTCATATTTACGATTGTGATTAATCGAAATTAATTCAAGAAACCTTGTGATTACTTAGATAAAAAATTGTAATCGTTTGACAGCCCTAGTTTTAATTTAAATGACTTCAAATCGATGATCGTTGCTGCATACTTTCCCCACATTAATTAGTTGGGGGTGCTGACCATAGACTAAAAAATATGGACATCCACGATGTCACCCATTAGTTTACACACAACTGTTTTGAGGCTGTAGATTTGCCTACGGAGCTCGTCATTCTTTGCCACCAGCAATGGAAACAATCCATATTTGGCACAGGTAGTCCCGCCACAGGGCATATTTAATGGCCCCCTCGACCTAGTCTATGGCCAACACTCATTAACCCATAAAGTCTCTGTAAAGCAAAAGTAAACATCTGTTTTGAGGTTGTCACACCACAGAATGTTATTAACTACCCAGCCAAATTTGAATGATTACAAAACTTGCCAAGTATATAAAATTAGGTTTCAAAATCGTGAAAAAATAAGCAGTATTCTCTGCTTTGAAACGCTGGGGGCGTGTCTGCCGAGGCGCTGAGACCACACCCACTTGCACAAAGCGGGGCGGGAAGAAGCCTGGAACAGTGGTAATTGTGTGGTGTACCTTTAAGACTTACTGTGTCATACTGTGCCATCATTAGGCAGCGCATTAGTTTTAGTTAAATGTGTGGAGCACATGTCACGGACGGATGCATATTGCTACGCTCCCATTTCATCCTTTTGCCCCTCAACTCAACGGTGACATTTTGGTTACATGTGGCCTCTGTTTGTTCATGTGTGATAAAATATTAGCCCTACAACCGGGCTTGGTAAGGTTGATGTATTAACAATAAATGCAGAGCATTGTGGAAACCCCAGTACCAGCGTGACTGTGTGTTTTCTACGCTCTCTGAGCTGCCTCAGCCCCCGAACCCGGACCTGAACTGTTACAAGCCTCTCAAGTGTTAAATACCACTCCGACCTGAACAATGGATGCTCCTTCTTAGGGGTGCAAACGTGTCCTCGAGTGAACAACTCTTCAAGCAAGTTATAAACGTTGCATTGTTGTTGAGAGGTTGTATAAAATAGGTTTGTTTGACAACATTTAGCAGCTGGCCGAGGGGGCGGAGTAACCCGGGTGGGCGGAGTTACCCACACTCAACAAGTTTTACAATAATGTCTATCAAAACTAAAAGTGAAATGTATAGCAGCGTAGCACTGCTGTAGTGGTGTATTAAAAAATAATCAATCAATCAATCTCAATAGCAGCTTATGCATTTCAAAATAATTTTTTCCCCGGTATGAGTCCCCTGTGTCTAACAGTGTCTACCTGCCCAGGAGACGGGGCTTCCAAGCGTAACCGTCGGGCAGCAGCACTCCTCTCTCTATATATATATTTCTACACAATAGGCGAATTACAAAGTACCCTGCCCTAAACAATAGCCCAACTCAAACGCAATTCAACTGGATACAACATTTCCTGAATGGATATAACATTCTAATCGCTGTTTAGAAGTGGACTGTACATGAACTGTAATGCAGATTAAAACGGACTTTTGATATGTGTAAATTAGTGGAAACTATCGTGGACATTAAAAAGAAAGGATAAGCACGAGTACTCGCTGAGATTTGGAGTATTGGATTATCATTTGTTGGTATCTCTTGCATCCCTACTGCTTCTAGCAGTGTTATTGGACTTGTGCAGCCGTACATGTTTGAGCCATCAGAGCCAAAATCCAAATCGTCGGAGGACACTGACCTCCCCGAGAATTTACCTTGTTCCTCGCAGTCTAACTTGCGGTTGAGCGGGAGAACCAGTGACACCAACACAGCCTTGTTGTTAGGGGCGGGGCAATGCTAGGGGAACTCAAGTGCATCATTGAGTACCCCTCAAGCCCTGCCCACAAAACCCTGAACAGAACAATGGTGAAAAACAGAAAAACGGTCCAACTCGACAATTTGGCCTTTGACAATTGTTTAAGGAATTATAACTGTCAGACAGGACCTTGCAAAATACATAGTATGGAGATGAACTAGCCACTGAGATCCTAATCCAACTAAATGAAATCACATTTCTTCCCGTTGACTTGAGGAGCTATATGCTAGTCTCTACTGTGAACCACCTAAAGGCTGTTAGTGGAACTACATGTTAATCTAAGCTTCACAAACAGGCGGTCATGGCAGCTTCTTTGTGCCAACCTGCAAGTTTCTCTTTAACATTTAAATCCCAGTTGATCCAATAATAAAAGGATATTTTTGATTGTCTTATTGCCAAATTAAGAAAATATAGAATTGATGATGTGATAATGGCCTGGTGGAATTATAGCACACATTTTAACAAATAAACATAACTTGACATATATTTGATCTATTTTGTTAGTTGTTGCTTAGATAGTTCTTATTAGCAGTTTCAAGGCTCCTTCAAATTGGTCAATGGCCCCAAAACCATGACTCCCCGTCCGTGTTTACCCATGCATACATCCGTCTCTCTCCACCACCTGCACCTGCACCAGACTCAGCTGCCATGGCGGTGCGCTGCCCCCACTGCCCGGCCGTGTTCGCGGGTGAGGAGGAGCTGCAGGAGCACAGCAGCAGCCAGCACTTTAGCCCCGGCGGCTCGGCATTTGGCTGCTCCCTGTGTCCGCTGCTCTGCCCCAGCCAGCTGCAGCTCCAGGACCACTACCTGGCCTGCCACATGGCGGAGGTGGAGCAGGAAGACCAAGGAGGTGCAGCAGAAGAAGGAGGAGAAGAAGTAGCCGAGGAAGAGGAGGGTGCCTCGGACGACACGGTAAGAGATCCCTTTGCGTTTTCGGAACGGCTACCCCGTTTGCCCACTGCATGCGTTCGTCAACGGACGGCGGAAGGCGTGTCTGACGGATGGGGGCGTGGAATTTGCCGATGGAGCCAAACGCAGCCAGCAGCCAATCAAATCGCTTCCCGCTTACAACAACAAAGCCGTGTTCTTCCTGCATTTTGTTATTGCTCTTTTGTATTGCAAGATGGATCCCGTCGTAGCAAGGAGAGTGCTTGGTGCGATTGGTGTCCCTGTATGTATACAAAGACTGGTCGTAGAGTATAGGGCAATTACCCACAGCAATTATTAGTTTGTCCTCCATTTTGAAATCCCCCGCTGCCGGATGGCTTTTTTGACATACTCATGTGCTTTCCCGGGTTGTACCACAAAGGTGATTTCATTGGGCAGAGTCCAAGTAGCGTACAGGACATATATTTGCATAATGCGATCTGATTGGCTGACAGATCCGTTGCGTCCTGAAAAGTTAACATTTTCTCAACTTCTCAACGCAAGCGACGGAGCCGACGGAACGGACGGACCCACAATGCATTGCGGCTCTGCCCCATTCAAAGTCAATGGGATCCGTCAACGGACGCATTGCAGTGGGCAAGCAGGGCTACTGTGTTGACACTAGTTTGATGTAAAACATACCATCCGGGAATCTTGAGTATGTGGTCTTCTGCCACACACTTTGTCTTCAAGAACTACTGACACCTCTTCATGTGCCATTTTTATTCTTGCCTTAAACGACGAAATCGACAAAATCAATCAATATTAGCTCCATGAATATAAGGGCTAGATGCCCGATTATTGGCTCTTTGGACAGATAACACTGGGAGAATATACATCTATAGTCCATATTTACCTTCTTCCCCTACTTCCACCTGAACATAATTTCTAAATAAGAGGGCTAATACCAGCAGCTATGCTACTAAATCTGTTCTACAACCTTCAAACTGCAACTCTACCAAATTAGATGATAAATAAGTGAAGCACAATTCTGACAGAGCTCCAAAACTTGTGGTGGTGCTGTCTGCAGAGTCTGCGACATCGCTTTGACATTTCAATAAATCATCATAATCACCCCCAGTGGTTTTGGATGAAGTAATGAGGCAAAAACAAACAAATATTGTCTTGCATTTTTTCCGAACATTTTCTGTGTTTTGCTAGTGCTGGAGAGGATTGTCTGCATGCAAGGAAGGTATGCATTGGGTGATTGGAAGAACACATTTCCTGGCTTTAATTTGGTACCAAACCATGTTTGTGTAAAGTTAAGGGACTCACTGCACCTCACGTTTTCATTGGCATTGGTAAGGATTATGCATCTTTTTTGTAACGTTTGGTAATCAGATAAAAATGTGGATGAAATACACATTTTAATCTGTATAGACACCTCTGAGACACATTCTTTAAGTATCACTATGGTCATTTGGGTAGAGTTGAATTTTTTTATTGATCTGAGAATTCAAACACGGACAAACGTATGTAGCATACACAGGTCGGGTTTAATCCTTTACTGTCTTTAGTGAACACGCTAAATGTAAGACTGTGCTGAGTGCTTGAGTTCGATGTGGACACATCCTTTTTTACTAAACTTTTACTTCCTCTCACCCAATCAGGTGATCCCGACTGCACCTGATCTAGATGGGGCAGAGTCTGTTCTCTCACTGGACCAATCGCAGCTGGGTGGTTCTCAGCAGGTGTTTGTAGCCCTGGGAGGAGGGGACTTGTCCACAGACATGGTGGCAGTTAACATGGATGACCTACTAAATGGGACTGTCACCTTTATCTGTGGAGACAAACCATGAACTGGGCCACTCAGGACTCTCTTAGAGCTTCCGCTGAACATCTCATGATTTCCGCACCTTCACCTCCTCAGATCATGAAGGGGTACGGATATGACAAAGGTATGATAGGTCAAAGGTTACCAACTGTGACCAAACACCAAAGTCAATCCTCAGGGATGGCAAGCAAACATGTACCAGAAATTGCAGTTGCATTTCTGGCCTAACCTGGGATTTGCATTTCTGTTTTTTTAACTGAAACTGTGCTGTCCATTTAGTTTGGTTACCATTTAAGTTTGTGTTTAGATTGTATTGACCACATTAAAAGGAAGCAAAGTTGCAAACAACATTGGGGGGAGCACCAGGTTCAGGACATAATGAGATTGGTAATTTCTGTCCTTAAGAGCATGCGTGTCAAGTTGGTCGGATCGAATTGTTAAAACATTTCTGAGAAATACAAATAGGCTACAATACAATATGCTGGCAATACATTCAAATGGGCCCTTCAAACTGTATTTATTTGAGTTCATTCAAAATAAAATGTTTGTGCTCTTTAGTTCAACTATTCCTGGTGTTAAGGTTTGGCTAGCTAGCCATCAAGCTGCTGCATTCCGCCGTGTTCATGCCACGCTACTTTAACTGCCTCTACAAAGGACACAGGACACACTGTGAACTCAAAACAATGTCTTCAGGAGCCAATAGCATGAATTACACACAAAGGTTTTTATGTTTTATAAGTAACCTCAGAAAACTGCACATTTTGAAACACCACATTTTGCAAAGCTCATATTTTTGTACTGCCAATTATTGTTGATAAAAAATAAATGTCAACAGAACACAGTAAGGCCATTTCAGTCTTACTGTGATAAAGGGATATATAATACATTGTATTTATAATATAAATATCAAATGGGGGTCGATAACCACCTTATGGGCCAAGTTTACCATCTCTGGTTTTGATGAGAAAAGGTTTAAATAGCGTACTAAAAAAATAATGGATCAGACACCAGTTTATGCGCAAAATAAATAAATACAAAGTTTAATACAATAGTACTGTTCCCACTATGTTGAACATGTGTACGTTTTTAACATAGAAACAGCCAAACTCATGAGCCAGGAAGCAAGTTGCTTGCTCCTTTATTTCCAGACATTTATAAATACATGCATAGCAAAATTGAAAGAAAAGAAAATACAAAATGTAAAACATTAAGTACTTAACACAAAACAATAATAAGTTTAATACAAATTAAACTTGCATCAGTAGATAAAAACAGTCAAACCAGTCATCACCAACAGCACCAAACATCTAGAAGACCATTTCTTGAATTTCCATGAATAAGGCTGAGATCAAGGCTACAGACCTGGCCAACAGAATGTGGGTACAGCATATTCAAAACTAAAACTAACATTTTGTTTAAGTTAAATACAATAAATGACTGTTCTTAATAATACTACTATTAATTACAACACAATATTTGGTTAAAAGATGTTATTAGCAGAATAGTGTTTTAATTTAAAATATTTAAAATGAAATTCTTAACCTTACTCTTCAAAAGCAATCTAGAAGTTCATGCAGCATGTGTGTGTTGTTGCCAGATCTTTTAGGTGTGTGATCAGCTATAATATATTGGAGGGTGGGGCTATAACTGAAATAAGTACCATTAAAGGTAGATACAAAAATAAAAGTAACCCAAATAAGGCCACTGTGTTATATATATGGTCGTATTCAAGATGCATACTGATAAATACCAGTGCACCAAATATGTGATTGCAAAGGCATAGGGTTGCAAATACAGTGGATTTATATATATATATTAGAGGTGGGCATAGATTAATTTCCTTGATGTAGATTAACCTCACGATAATCTTGGCATTAATCTAGATTATCGTTATCGCGATTCCGTTTGTTGACGGGGGGGTGCTGGTCGCGATTGTTGTCTGATCACCCTACCTTACCTTCCTTGGTGGAAATCCGAACCCAACTTTGAGAATAGATTAACGGCGATAATTTCCTTATCGCGCGATAAGAGTCTCGCGGTAACGCAGCACGGTAACGCCGATAACAGCCCACCCCTAATATATATATATATATATTTATATTTATATATACTGTATATACACTGTATATATACACACACGCGTACAATAGTGTGTACGCGTGTGTATGTATGTATGCATGTACATGCGTGTGCATGTGCATATGTGTGTTACCCGGTGTGGCCCAGCACAGTGGCGTGGTGCAGGGGTCCTCTGCCGTGGGTGTCGGCCTGGTTGACGCTTGCTCCGTTCTGCAGCAGGAACTCACATGCCGCCAGCGAGTTCTGGGACACAGACAGGGCTGGTGAGCTTGGGGGCAGTGGAGATTTACACTTAACAACACACATTCCTATTCAGTCACACACGTTCAAATTCACACATGCACGCACGCACGCACGCACACGCACACACACCCCCCCCCCACCTCACCGCGGTCACGGCCTGAAGCAGGGGGCTGCGGGAGTGGCTGGCTGCGTTCAGCCAGTTGACGTCGGCGCCGTGCGCCAGGGCGTCCGCCATCACCAGGAAGTTGGGCTGGCCCGCCGAGCGGTACAGCAGCGCCCCCGGGTGCAAGGTGCTCAGGTCCTCTTCCTCCCGCTCCTCCTCCTGGCCTTCCTCACCTGCTGGCAGAGGAGGAGGAAGTAAGGGAGGAGGTGGAAGGGAGGGAGGAGGAAACGGGTGGAGAAGAGATATTGAGATTTTTTATCTGCAATGCTCTGTCACTGACTGAGTGACTCACTGACTGACTGATAGAGTTGCATGATTGGTCGGAGTGAGTGATGAGGTTGTAGTGTGGTTGTGTGCGCTCTCCCACAGGCAAACACTTCCTGGCTGCACCAGATTGGACGAACGCTTTCAGTTGTGGGCTCTCTGCTTTCGGATTTAAAACCGGACCGATTTTATTTATTTGAACAGCTAAATAGTACATTAATAGTACAACATTTTAGGCGAGACATAAGCCATGCAGTTGCTGAAGTCATTTTAGATCAACAACTGTTAGTTTAAAAGTTTTTGGGGAGTTTCCAGAGGAAGTGAATACCGCCGGATGCCCCAGATTTGCATAAAGTACAAGAGAACTCAAGTTCATGCAAATGAGGAGCCTCCAATGCGACGCCCAATCTCTCAAAACTCAACACCAGGCTACCAGAATGCATTGCAGGGCTGCTCACATACACAATGAATGAGAGGTGTGGAAATTACGGATCCTGTGGACACATACCTTTACATCCTCAGAGAGCATTTACAAGCACTGTTCAATTAACTGCGTACTAAGGATTCATGGTCCAGCCACATACTAGGTTTTGTCCTAGTTTATATATTTTATGTTATACCTATGGTTTTTTATGATCACCTTTGTGTGTTTTTATAGTACTTGGAGGAGTTTATTTGTCAAGTTCTACTGCACACACTTGATAATTGTGGACTGATGGAGAGATAAGACTTTAGATATTACTTAGGTTCTTTGTACCCCTTTATCTAGGCCCTTAACTTTTTTATCCTATTTATTCTATTTTATGTTATATGTTCATGTCTATATCACACTGTGGGACTGCAAGAAACGGCATTTCAAATTTTCTGTATGCATAAACACATGTGGAAATTTTTGACAATAAAGTGAACTTTGACTTTGACTGGTAGAGAGAGGGTTGAGACAATAGAGAGAAAGCTTGCTTGGCACATGTGGTTACATACACAAAGACACTCACACATTTAGTGTTAATGCTTAATATGATCCTATTTATATGTTGAAGAAGCTGTAATTGATATGCTAGTTGACATTGGTGCATGCTTGGGTTCTCCTTGGTTTCCAAGGCAGTTGCATTGCCTTATAAATGCACATTTCATTTTAAACTCTGGGCTTTGTATAGTGTGACAATCATTACATTTCAAATCTAGTGTGTGTGTGCGTGTGGTCTCACCTTTGTGCAAGCCTGTATTGTTTTTTTGGGCAAAGTCATTGTTGCTTTGTCCTAAAGAAGTAGGAAACACACACAGACACAGAGACACACACACACACAAAGAGAGAGGGAGAGAATGGTCACATGCGGGGCACACACATGCGCCTGCCATTTTGTGCAAATCAGCATGAAGACATGAAGCAATCAATCAGACACACACACACAATCCACCCAGTTCCTCCTCTCTTCCACAAACGCCCTTCCCGGGGGGGGGGGCCTAACCTGGGAGTCGGGGCAAAGTGGCGCGGCTGGGCTTGGGTTTGAGTGGGGGCCGCAGGGGGGCGGTGGTGCGGTCCTGGGTGGCGGCGCGGGTCCGGCGGCCGCTGGAGCGCCGCAGTAGGAGATTGCTGCTGCCGCCTGCCTCCGGAAGCTTCTGGATGAACTTCTTCTCCACGTACTTGGAGCGGATCCACGACTCCTTGTCCCCCCTGGATAACACACACACACACACACACACACACACACACACACACACACACACACACACACACACACACACACACACACACAGTAAAGGTAAAATGCTGTCACTATTTTTGTTCATTTTGGGGCTGCCAGCTGTAAACGCCCCCTCAATTTAGTTTCAATAAGCAGAGGACCGGTGTGTCACTTAATCAGCAGGTGACCGCGTCACCACAGCTGTGTTCGGAACCGCAAACTAACGTACTGCTTCCTACATACTCAATGAGTATATACTGAATACTGCCTACATACTGCCTACTACTGAGCAATTAAGTATTCAATTACCAGCAGACCACACTGAGGTATACAGCAGTATCACAGAATGCATTTCGCACCAACCGGCAGCTATAGCGGAGGCTAAAAGCTGTTGTAATCTGACGTTTTCGGAGATGTGAGGTGACGTCTCGCAATGCATTGTGGGGCAGTTGAGTATGTCCAGTAAGCTCACGCCGCATACGCAGAAATTCTTGCTATCTAGTATACATCCGGGCATTTCTTGCGTACACAAAATCCACATACTATGCCTGTGAATGCACTACATACTCAATTTGACGTCATATTTGGTATGAATAGTACATTAGTATGCAATTCCGAACAGAGCCCATACCAGGTTATGCATGCAATAGCATGTGCTTAACATATAGAGGGAGGCACACCAATGTAACAAGTGTGGTTGGGGCTGGGGGTTTGGTTCTCCTTTAAATAAATCCTGCATTTTTCTAATGTATTTTTTGTTGTTTTGACATGTGTCACACATCCACAGACAAAGTAGAGCCCCATTGAGATTCGTCTCGCCGAAACCTGATTGGTGACATTATAGGACTACAGTATGTGACATCATTAAAATATTGAACCTATCACGCAAGCGCAATGTGCAAATACTGCTGAGTTTTTTTCCTTAATAGAGGGATAGTAACACTTGAATAGTTCTCACCACTTTAAGAACCTAACGCAGCTCACGCTAAGCTATGTTAGCTTTTACCTTTTAGCAACTTATCAAACCAAAGCAGTTGGATTTTGGAACAGAGAGTTATTCCCCCGTAAAGCAAAACTCTCAAAATATCTCTGACCACTCCAATATCCAGTCTCTGACCATTTCCTGACCATGACAAAAAAATACTCTTTACTCTTTACTCAAAATCAAAACTTTGTTTTGATTTTGATGGTGAAAAGGAAAATGTATTTTTTTAATAGTGGAAATGAAAGATAAGTATAAAGAAATAACCAATGTTCAGTGGCTTTGATTCTGAAGAAGCGACTACAAGCATGACCGAACAAAGTGAGACAAGATGGAGAGGTGCTCCAGCGACTTGCAGCGGAAACAATGCAGCTGCACCGCAACTTCGCAGACATTTTGGGGGGGTTGCCACGGCAACATTCAACACACATTACGTCCACCCCGCCACTTCCTGTCTGCTTAACAACGGAGAGCAGAACAAGGGTGGGGGTGGAGGAGGCGTCAAACATCAAGATACGTTGGTCGTTATCTTCTCAAGGCGGAAAAATGTGAAGTAGTGCAAAAATATATTATGTTTTACGTTGACTGAGGAGGAGGAGGATAACTAAGTATATAGACAAGATAAAATATAATTTTAAATATGCCTTTATCACAGTGGTGTAGTAGTAGGGGTAAACACAGGTGTATCTCATGACATTAATTATGGGCACTGGCATGCCTACAGACGCCTAATTACCTTGATGAGCTACACCTGTCTTCACCCCTAGAGTGGGAAAATCAACCGGCTAAGCAATTGACCCTGAGTAGGAAGAACACAGGTGCAGCTCATCACATTAATGATGGGTCCGGTCCACTTACACATGGCACCAGTATAGACACAACCAGTCCGCTAAGTATACACTGGCCATGCTGCTGCTGCCACACACACAAATAAACCCACGTAATGTGGCATTTCAGGAACAAGAATTTATTTGACCCTGCTAATGACGATCTGTGAAAAGGGTCAATTGTATTAATATGTATCCATGCATTTTTTTTCGCCTGCCAAATGGTCAAATCTATCCGCCATTGATTGGCTGGTGGCCAAGTGTTGGCAGGTGTTCATTTTGGACCCTTCCCCTATGATTACACCTTTGTGATAAAGGCCAATCACTCCACCAACATCCAACAGACTAACTTCATTTGAATAGCACTTGTATAAAGTGCTGACAAAGGACACTGATGATGATGTATGCAAATGAGGTGCCGTGTAATTGGCTGCACACCTGGGGCTGGAGGGCTGGGGCTTTTTGATGGTGATCTCCTGGATGCGCGCCTCGTAGATCCGGTTGATGGCGGCATTCCCCAGCTCACACATCAGCTGTATGGAGCAAGGGTGGGGGAGAGACACGTTTACATTACATACATCGGGTATTCTTTTTTTATCCAACGCGACTTACAGGTGAGGCTTTTTTTTACAGTACGTTTATTGTTTTCATGTTAAATGCATACAAGAAGTACACTACATCAACAGCAGCATGTAACCTTCCCTTAAACCCTCCCAGTAATGCAATGACGCTGCGGGAAATAAAGGTCAGAAAGGCTGACTGACTATTACAGAGCTTCTCACACAAATGACAACACTGATAAACTCAATGGCGTAAACGTAAACGCAGCATTTGAATTCACCTTAATGAGCTCGGGCTCCCAGGAGTCCAGAGTGAGGGAGCGCACTTTAGAGAAGTGGACGCCCAGGCTCCTGTTAGGACAGTAGGACAGTGGGAATAAACCTCAGCTCAAATATGGAAAAGGGCTTTTAGGTTGTTTTGGTGCATAACAAGCAAATGTGAGAGTGTGTCAGTGTGTAGGGGTGTTGTTTTTTTGTTGTTTAAAAATCCTCTGAGTGTTGGTTGTGTTTACGTGTGTGTGTCTGTGTGAGTCTCGATGAAGCGCTGTGTGTGTGTGTCTCGATGAAGCAGTGTGTTTGCCCGTGTATGCGTGTATCAACATGTGAATGTGTGTGTGTGTATATGCGTGTCTATCGGTGTATGTGTGTATCAACATGTGAAGTGCATGCGTGTGTGTGTGTGTATGTGTGTGTGTGCGCGCGTATATGTGTGCGTAACGGTGTATGTGTGTATCAACAAGTGAAGAAGCATGTAGCGTGTGTGCGTATATATGCATGTGTACCGGTCAGGGGTCGCGTTAACCGAATATTTTCCGTCATTGACGGTTTTTTTACAACGGTGACGGAAAAATCTGAGGGCCGTCCGTCATTTTGACAGATTGCAATTCACACCCCTGACCACTTGGTGGCGATGAGCATATTAATTGGCTCTTGTAGAAGAAGAAAAGTAGAAAAGAAGAAGAATATCATGGCAGTGGAGTGTTGAAACATTCGAAACACGTGATTCAAGTCCATGCGGCCCAGGAGGAAGGTGTGACCTAGAAGCCCCACTATACGCGAATTATCCACGTGACATCGCGCCGCCTTGAAAACTCGTTCGCTTGGGGGCGTTGACTAGTGGATCAACTAGCTCCCGCCCGCATTGTGGTAATGAAGGGTCAATGTCACGCCCACAGCCACGTCCTGTTTGTTGATTGGTGACCGCATGGATTCGTGCCGCAAACAATCCCAGCATGCTTTGCGCAGCGAATCACTCGCGTCCCACGTGTGGCTTCGCGGTCACTGCGTTTAGGCCACAGGTTAACTGTTCATATTTCATTATTCATTGTTCCTATGTAGCTACTGGGGCCACACAGTCAGTTGTTTTTGTTACTGCGGAGAAAAAGTTACATATTCTTCTGCTTGATGTGTGTATCCACGGTGGGGATTATTTTGACTGAATATTAATTCAAAATGAATTAAAATTAAATGCTATTGAACATGCCATTATCATTTCAAAAAATAAAGTGACCGGTAAAAAGATTATGACGTGATTTTTATGACCCTGTCAGTCAAAATGACAGACAACGAAAAAGTCTAGCCCAACCTCTGCATTTGCCACACAAACATTTTTATCATCACTATAAACAAAATGAAGGACTTTTAATGTAATTCGATGTTTAAAGAAACTGCCTACCTCGTTATAATGGGCAAAAAAATAATAATCACACATTACATCTTTATAATAGTATACTAGGCAAACCCTACTATTGGGTTGGAATTGATGGTCTTATAACATCTCCTGAGCTACTGCTATTAATAGGTTTGCCATGTGCTACATTATACAATCCGATAACACAAACTCTTGAAGCGGTACTTACATCCCCGACACAAACCGGGTCCAGTGTGGGCAGTCGGTAGACGGCCAGGCTGTTGGGGTTGTCCCCTCCCGTAGCCAGCAGTGTCCTGGAGGGGTTCAGCTCAATTGCGTGAATACCACAGCCCTGTTGGTCAAGCCTGGACCGGGAGCCCGCCGTGGGAAGCAGGTGGCTGCCGACGATGGCGCCCACCGCCCCAGACCCTCCGCTGGGACACTCCCGGTCTTTCAGCATGGGAATACGGGTTATCTGCCCGGTAAGGACATCCGCTACAAAGAGCTGCAGAGGGCAGGCAAGAAGACATTTGTTTAGAAAAAAAAACCTATCTTTCTGACAGGATGCTATGATGTGGGTTTTGCCAATATCAAACATTGAGCAGATAGGGCTTTGTATCATACTCAAACCACTTGGGAAGTGTAAAGGCTAGAACCTAGCATTTCCAAGTGAAAAATATCCATGTTCAAGCAGCTTAGAGATTGCATTTTTCTGTATTGATTTCATGCATTTACACATTGCTTCAGCACACAAACTAAATCTTGGAACATAATATAATATATAATAATATAATAACCTAAAAACTTTTTTCGTTGCTGACCTCAGGATACGTGTACAATTGTTCATGAATATTCAAATTTCTCCTATGACATGAAACCATCCAATGCTCCTAAGACACTACAGAGACGAGGGCCTTCTCACCGTGTTACACTTGGTCCCGCACACCACCTGGCGGTGGTTGAGCCACTGCGATGCGAACACCTTGTTGAGGCGGCCCAGGGAGAACTCCCTCTCCTTGAGGATGCCCGGGAGCCGGCCCGCGGCGAACCCCCGGAGGCTCCGCTGCAGCCGCAACTCGTGCTGCTGCTGCGGCCGAAACTCGCGCCCTCGAAGGGCACACACCACCGAGCTGCGGCTGCACCACCACTGCTGGGCATGGCGCGAAGAAGAAGAGACGCGACTTCGCTTGTGTGCAGACTGACACCAGCCCAACTGTCGAGAGAAAATATTATAATGCACTGAATTATATATTATTTATATACAATAGAACAGTATTATTCGTGTCAATAACAAAGTGGTGGTAATACTGCATTAAATGGGCCAAGACATTTAAAAACAAATTATCACAAACAGTCTGAGGGTCAGTACAGTCACATTTCAAACCTCATTTGATAATTTTAATGGCATATCTTCTCATCATAATTAATTTAGCCTTACAAAACTGGGCATCATGGTCTATGGATACAATCCCATTCAAAAATGATCAATGATAATATTTAATTATTGCCCAGCCCTAGTTATATGTTTAAAGAAATTTGAGAACTGTTCCCCATCACCAAGGGAACAGTCAACATTAAAATAGCATTGCCTGGTCTCCATCAAGTACAATTTATAAGTTATTCTTGTTGATCCTTTATTTTTAGTATCTTCTGAGCACTGAGACAGACCCGTCCCCATGGACTACTACATGAAGGGCTCCTAGCTCACTGACCTAGATTAAAAAATCCAAGTCATAGGAGGTTCCAGTACATACGAACCTCCAAGGAGACCATTAGGTTTAATTGGCTCATGCCTAGTGCGGTATATTGATGTATTGATTTCAGGTTAGACTATATTGATGCAGCCTAATATTAGAAAAAGGTCACAGAGACGGAGGATGCAAAATAACTATTCGCATTTCAAGTTGTAAAATTCCTACAGAGACAACTCGTGAAGACACTGGAGTTTGGGATATTCCCCATATTTTATAGATTTTAATAAGCAATGAATGTATATAGTTTGTTTACATCCATCTGTATTTCACAATGATTGTGTTTATAGATAATTTACTTTAGACAGATAAGGCATTATAAAACTACCACGAAATACGCTTGGACGTCTAGAAAAAATATCTGTTCCTAAAATTGAGTCAAATGATACAGAACAGATTTAAATTAATTACAATTATATGCATTTCCTAATACATACAATATACGACTAATAACATGGGGTTAGGGTTGTGCAGATGGGTCGGCAAAGTCTAACGCTGTACTTAACCCTAACATGTGTGTATATAACATATGTGTGACATTAAATGTTTTAAGATGATGTCACATTTCAAAACAGTTTAAAAAATAAAATCAAAAAAGATTATA
>JAOPJH010000052.1:6900103-6912808 GCA_027122575.1 Merluccius polylepis
TTGGGGGGGGTGTGGGCATGTTAATCCGACGTGCAATGTATTTAATTTGGGATTGGTAGAACTCTCCGACCCCACCTCCCCCGAAGCCCCGCCTCCTCTCCCCATATCCCCCCTCACAAGACCTCCCTGGCTTGAGGGGCCCCTATGCCGCCGCCACCACCACCACAGGAAAGCGGGTGAGGACAGGCGGGAACGGGCTGTTTTGCGCACTGTCTGGGAAACAGGCGGTAAGGTGAGGGGGCTGGGGTCCGCGGAGGTCACGTGCCATGAAAGGACAAGTGGTGTTATAGTGGGGTTACATAGCGGTGTTCAATAGTTTATTTATAGCGTGACTGAATCCCAGCAGTTGCCGCCTTTTTTCTTATTGCTATAGAACACTAAAATCTTACTACCAACTCTTTTTTCAGCAGTTCATCACATCTGCTTCGTCTTCACATTTGCATTTCCTGTTGCAGTTTCCCACATGAGCCACACCACGCGGCCAGTACAACATGATGCCGAGAACCGTCATGGAGAAGATGCCTACCGCCATCTAGTGGAGCGGCCCGCACCTGCAGCCCGGGAGGGGAGACGTGAGAGGCCTGCATGGAAGTGATTGAGAAACCCCTTGAGCTGCATCATCTCCTTCTCAAGAGGGTCTTAAAATAACGGATCCTAACAGTTCCCAGCACAGCCAAAAAGCAAAAAGACAGTAAATCAGACAAGTCAGTATGCTATTATAGTTTTCCCCATGTGTAGACAATTAGGAAATTACCATTGATATTTATGGTTAATCAAAGTGTCTACTTATAAAACAATTAAACCAGTGAACCATGTCATATTTTTTTCATATATTGAAAGATCAGTTTAATGAATGGAGAATATGACAAAATCTGTGAAAGATTCTGCAGATTTAGTTATAAAAGGAGAAGGACATTCCGTTCTGCAGGACATGCGGTTATGTGGAAGATTTAAAACATTTTTTGCTCAAGTGGGACAAATATAAAACTCCAATATAAATATTTTCTTGAAATAACTTTGGTGGCTAAAATGACTATGAACGGCATATATTTGATGAATCCACCCAAGGAAACTATCAAACTGAACTTGTTGATTTGTTGTGCGGTTTTATTGATTTTGTAAAGGAGATTTTAATCTCAAAAGGCTCTCCTGGTGAAATAAAGGTTAAATAAATCAAAACCAAGAAGACATTTCCATGTCAAACACCGAAAGCCCTATACATATGATTATGGGGAGATTATGTTAATGCTTCCTTCTCATCTTATATTGAAACTTTTCACATTTCCATTCATACGGTTTCTAATAGTTTCGGGATGACAGCTGCAAACCACATCATGCCGCTTTCCCTCAAATACTGTTGGCGTCTTCGCAAAAAAAATGTTTTTTCCCTTAAGTTAACCAAATTCAATTTCCATTTGGTGATGTGTCGACCCACAGACCAGCATGCCGAAACTCTCCCTAAGCTCGCTGCGGGGGATGGAAAGTCTCCGTCAGCAGAATGGACACCATCACTCTGGTGTGGGAACTACGAATGAGGAAGGCATCTTAATATCCACATAAATTAAAAAAACGTTTGTGGTATGTCCTTTCTCCGTTTCCAGTCTGGCTAATACTCAACGTGGCAAATGTTTTATACGAGACGTTTAAACATTTAAATTATGCTCAGGAAGCAACGTTTGCTTTCCTATAATAGCTGGTTTGTGAGCACTGCTAACTGAAGAGAAAAGCCAAACTGGACACATAGTTGCCCTGATTAATGTATCATTGTTTAAATGTTTTACCTAAAAAATAAAGGCATTTACCCAAAACAACATTCAACCCCCCCCCCCGTCATATTCAAAGCAGGTTAACCAAAGTCTCTTGTCTATACCCTAATGTCCAGTTTGGAGATTTTAAATTGAACTGCCCAAATAAAAATGGTGCATCATTTTGTTGAAAGATTCTTATAACTCCAGGCGAATTTGGATTCAACGCTCAGAAAGTTGAATAAATTATTCATCTCTTTATTACAATTCCAAAACATTATGCAATCAAAGCAAAACGGTCCTTTAATACTATCCCAACATCACGTTTGTGTGGCTTCATCTGAATGGGGCGCTTTAGCTGACTTGAAGGAGGTGTTACCAACTGAAGTCTTTAGGTAGTTCAACTCCAGCAACTCTTCTTCATCCGCTGCTGCAAGATTCTCTGAAGCATGAGAAGAAATGTCCAGAAAGTTACCAGATTGGCCTTTGGCCAAGACTTTGCGGCCACCCCCGGTTGACAGGGTGGGTCTTTTATCCAGGTGGGTGCTGTCACCACTCCACTGGTCTCCAAACGCCACCCTGACGCTGCTGAACTCAACCCTCTCGCCTCCCCGGCCTGCTTGCTCACCGGAGCCCTTCACGCCAATTTGCTTGGGTGCCTGCCTGGAATCCAGTCCATATGAAGAGGCATTGCCGTCCCAAGGACTCAAGCGGGCCGCACTGAAAGAGTTAACTTTGGGCTTGGTTCTTGTGCCGCTGTATCTACCCGCCATTTTGCCGCCATTTTGGATTTTGCTTGTGACGCTACTGAACGAAGCGCTTCCCAGAATGTCTGCATATATAATATTTTTAAGACGGCTTGGCTGCACTGTTGGCCCGTGAGTGCTGCTGGCGTTAGACAAGGCCCCGGGGGTCTTGACCTTGACTCGTTTGCCCTTTACGCGTCGGCCCCGCACCATGGTCCTCGAGGGCCGGGGGTTGTAAAGGCGGTTGCCGTTCATGGGTACGGCCGGGGTGTCCGGGTGGGTCCTGGGCCAGGGAGCCGGGTAGAATACGGGGGTGAGTGGAGTTTCTATGGCCCATCTCGGGTCAGGGGAAAGGGGTGTGGGACCTTTTCCGGCATGGACCGTGTCTGAGAGTGAGAAGTGGGGCTTTTTAAGGTAGTTGCGTGATTCTGCGCTTGTTGCATTAACTGGAGTCGATTTAAGATGTTTTTGAGTGAATTCTGCATTCCCTGAAGGTAGCTCAGTGTCCTTTGGCCCATTCAATCCGGGGTGCTTTTCTGACTGCCGTGTTTCACTGGAGAGCACAGTTTCTCCAACATCGTCACGCACTTGACCTTCGAAGGGCTCGGGGAAAGAGAGACGGTGGCTTGGTAAATGTTTCACGGTTTTGTAAGCTGAAGGAGTCCAGTCATGCAAAACCATCCCTCCTCCTTGACGGATTGGGCTTCGAGGACCCAGAAAAGCGTTAGACGTGGTTAGCATTCGGTTGGAGAAATGAGTTATAGGGATACTTTTTAATGATCTCTCTTCATCATCAGGTGTAGACTGGATCAGACTAACTGTCGCTATTTCTTTAGCATGGCTGGTACCAATCCTGTGGACAGCTGATCCCCCCTGAAGAGAACCTTGACTGAGACTTGGGGCCTTCTTCATTGTTGCATTAAGAGAAATCAACCCATTTCTGGGTGGCTTTAATATCAAGTCATTTCCAATGGTGTGTGCAGCTAAAGCGTTGGCACCCTCTAGCTGCCCTGAGATGTATGTGCGGAAAGGTAGGCCAGTAAATACTCCAACACGATATTTTTCATTGTTACTCATGTATTCCTGCAGATAAGTTTTGGAGGCCATGTTGAGGTTCAGAGGCTGAACACCTCTAAAGGCCGGCTTGTATTCACTTTTAGACCAGATTGGTTTAAGTGGGACATTATAGTCTTGTAAAGCCTTAGATTTCCCCTGCTGTGAAGGCACATCATTAGCCCATAGCATGGACTTATTTGGCATTTTACTGTTGGACCTAAAGACAGCTTTGGGAGCTATAATACTGTTGGACCCCATTTGAATATGGTATTTTTGGGGCCCTCTCTCCGTTTCAGCTTCCAGTGGTGCCATGGTGGTGGTGAAAATGACTCCAGCCCCCCGACTGAATTCATACTTCCGAGCATTAAAGTTACGAGCATTTTCAGTTTTTTGGTGTGTGTTTTTATCCAAGCTGTAGCGCTGGAGGCTTGTCTTTTTGCTCAAACCGCCGTATGGACTAGCAGGTGGTTTCTTATAGTCTTCCACAACCGATTGCTGAAGCTTAAGCCAGCTGGGTCCCCCAAAGGGTGTAGGTGGTGCTTGAAAATGAGCCATGGAGCTTCCATTTTGTGTGCCAGGTAGCATGGCCTTGTTAAAAGAAATGCGTACATCACTGCTGGGTGTTTCTTGTTGTGATAACTGAACCTGGCTGTAAGAGGATGACAGCTGGCTGGCCATTTTAAGGAAAGGCGACATGTTTTGCCTCCATGTGGATGGGGAAATGCTTTTTCCAGTGTGTTGCCTGTCACCAGAAACATTATTAGCCGCCTCATGTTTGCCAGAGGTTTGGTAGGAGTTGAATAGATACGACTTGCCTGCCTTTCTAACAACTGGCTTGCCCTCATTAGGTTCTCTTGGTACAGGCTCGGACACTTTGCCCGGTGCCCGATTATCCACCTTAGGTGTGTTTACTGTGCTGCCTCTATTACCCAGGGAAATTAGACCATCACTCAGTGCCTTTTTATGACTTTTGAATAATCGAGATTTTGTGGATATCACACTTCTAGTAGAACTCTGTGTTGAAGGCTCAACAGACTGAGACTTCCAGAACGCACCACGTTTGGCTGAAAGGGGGTGGACCACACGAGAAGGTGCTTGAGGAGAGAGGCGTTGTGACCCGTGGCCGGTTCTACTTTGGGTGTGTGCTACTGTAGCATCACTTTGATGAACTCCCGCTTCGTCAGCAGGATCCAGCAGGACCTTGGTTGGATTTCCAGTCGATGGAGGAACGACTCTGGGAGAGAAATGACCAGCGTCGGCCGGGCCTTCTGTTCGCAGAGTTGCTTTACCATCATTCGATACACCAAAACTCCCCCCAGATATACCTAACTTGTGCACAGAACCGGTCTCATCAGAACTCATCTGATAAGTTTGAATATTTCTAAACCCAGTGGGTTCTATGCTACGGTAACTGGAAGGGCCCAGGAAAGTGAAAGGGGGGTGATTAGCCCTTGCGGGCCTCTGCTCAATCGTTGGTTCCTTGGGATTGAGGCGGCCAAGGTTTGAGCTGCTAGCTGACTTCCCTGTACCCACACCGGGGCCCCTGTCTCCTCTAAAGATTCTAGGCCGCAAATACCGGGCCTTGCTACCACGGCTACCACCATTGCCACCTCGGGGAACCCTCAAGTCATGTTGCGCTGCCTTGTGAGGGTTGAGTTTCCTGTGTCCGATTAGACGTGATGCACGGACAATAATAGAGTCTGGATGAGGTTGATCATTTGCCTCATGGCCGTTGGTTTCTGGAAGGAGTCGTCCCTCATGCTGGCTGGGTATTTGTACAACAGGAAAGCGTTGGTGGCGACCAGGAATGTACGCATTGTGTAAAGGGCTCTGTGTCTCATGCTTAAATCTGTTTTCCTCCCCACCTGTTGTTATTGTTCCCACTAGAAAAGGGGATGAAAAACAAATCATTGAGAAATGTAGGCCTACTTTTAATATACACACAATCTATATATGCAACCATTCTGTCTAGACCTCTTTAAATATGATATTTGGGTAACAAAAATGAGGGAATTGTGAATGGGACCGCATAAGTCTAAGTAGGCCGATGTTAAACTATAGTCATTAAAACCATATTGCATGTTATGATATTTTGGCAAATTGGTTTAAACATTAAATTATATTAAGGCACATAAATCATACTAAAGCAATCATGTGTCTATTAAGATGTGTCATTATTTTCAATCAAACTTCTGAAAATATATTATTATTTACTTCAGGTAAATAGCCTTTTTTTTTTAACCTGTTCAATAATATTTATAATGCAGTCATGTTTCGGCCTATCAGCGACATAGCGAAGTTTCTTACCTCCGGCAGACACCGTGACAAGTGCCGGTAACGTTACTCCCCCACAGACCATCACCACGACAAGTCTGGTAAGAGAAACACTCACGTCAGATTGTCGTGACACTAACGCCAACATGTTTTTTACGCATCAAACATAGCCTAACTATGTCCACACAAACGAATTTTAATAAACCTACTTACCTTGAATAAAAATCGATAGAGCCACTGCATGACATGATTGGCAGTTGTCACCTAAATGCGTTACTTTTAACCGTCAAGGAAATGTACTTAACAACAATCCTAGGCCTACATCGGGTGCACTGCCAGATTCTTCTCGTACCTTCTCCACTTCCCGTCATTGATTAAGCTAGCCCACTTTGTGCACCTGCAAGTGTTGGCCAGGTGTGACGTAGGCTACTCTGTACCTTGATTGACTGATTGAGCGTTTGCTTGAAAAGCAAACGCTGAAAAGCTAAATAAATAATACACGAATAACAAAAGGGAAAAAATAAATAAATATAAAATAAATATACATATTTATTTTTCCATTTGTTATTCGTGTATTATTTATTTAGCTTTTCGGCGTTTGCTTTTCATTCTCCAAATCTCTAATAACTGTCACAACAACCACATATAACACCCATACGCCACGACTTGTTCAAGGTAGAGCCGTTAATAAGGTAACCGCCATAAATTGGTGTGTGTGATAAACTACAAAACACAAAACGCAGGCCTTGTAGGGTTGTAGAGCTAACACTTTAATAGAACATTACATATACATACATACATATACATACCTACATAGAAAAAAACTATAAATAATTTAAATTAATATATATATATAATTATTCGAATACATTATTATTCGGCTTAATTTCTTGTGCCATTTTATAAAAAAAGTGCCGTCAAGGCAACGTCAAAGCAGTAAAAACAACAATCCGGCCCGATATAGCCCCATAAATGTAGGCGTATCTCTTTTAGATGGGCAGAAGATAAGTGGACTGCTGACGCCTTGCTGCTCCTGTGCACGTCATCCAGGTATGGCAGCAGACTCGTCAGAACGTGTAGAATGACATCATGGCAAAGTCTCTGAATTCTTCGTCGGTGATGCAGTCTGTTGAATCAAAGACAGAAACCGGTAAGAAGCGTTCATTGTGGACCACTGTGCCCATTGGCGTCTACCATCCGTGTAAAACCATGACTTTAACAGACTTTAACAGATTTAACAGCACTATGGGCTACTTACTTCGCGCTGTGTCGCCTCGAGGTTTCGTCCCGAGGATCTTTCTCCACATGTTCTTCCACGACTGCCGAAACCTGCCGCCGTCTCTTGAGCCCGACGACGCTGAGTCACTACTCCCATCCAGACAGCTCACGTCTGGCGTCTCGTCGCGACTCCCCTCGCTGTGATCCGCGCCATCATCAGCCGTGCCGTCCTGGTCGAGGAGGACCCCCGCCGACGCCATCCGCTCCAAGGCGCATTCGTCCACTCGCAGCGCAGCCCGTACCCTCGCGACACCGGGCACGTGCGTGATCTGGCGGCACAGAGGGCACGCGATGACGTTGTCCAGACGCAGAGCCGCGAGACAGCTCTCACAGAAGCTGTGTTTACAGTGGAGCTCGCGGGGACACCGCCGAGCCGCGTCGTAGGGCTCGTAACAAATCCCGCACTCCAGATCTCCTGAGCACATCCCGGCTGTGAGCTAGCGGTGTGTTGTCTAGAGGAGTGTGTGTGTTATGTGACCTAGCGCTGTGTTTTCTAGAGGAGTGTGTGTGTTAGCTCAGCCTCTGTGTGAAGTGAATGACAGAACCGGTCAGTCAGCCCTCGTTTATACTGTACGACTCGGGGAGGAAATGAGTGGGAGTAGTGGTGGGCGCACGCTCGCGCACGCTCGAGCGACTGCCAAAAAACATGAGGGCCTTTGCCAAGACATGAGTAAGCTATATACACATCTGAATCACACACACACACACACACACCCCCCCCCACACACACACACACACGCACACACACACAGCATTACACATTTAGCCCATTTCCCGTAATACAAGTTGTTAGTCATAGCTAGCCTGGAGGCCAACACAGGGTGTAACACGTTGTTACAATGTCTGATTGGCTATTACATTGTAAAACCCAAACCCAAATTTGTTTGAAGATATAATTTCCAATTAATGTTACCTCTCCAACACTACATGATGGCATGTCATGTCATGAAGGCCTACATCAAGGAACGCACATTCAGATTAACTTACACATTACATTTATACATTTCTAATTATTTAGCAGATGGATTATCTAATTATCTATCTTACAAGTGAGGCTGAGAACAATCAAAGCATACAATCAAAATTGGATAGCTACAAAAAAGAGAACAAACTTCCCAGAACCTTTGCTGCTGACACCCCGGGGGGGGGGGGGGGGGTCAAATTGGTCTTTTTCTCTCAAATTGGTCGTTTTCCCAACATTCACAGATCTTCAAACACATTCAAACAATCCTATCACGTATCCTTTCATTAAGTCTTCCGCTTCCTCAATGTTTTACAAACGGCAAACTGTGTGTGTGTGTGTGTGTGTGTAACTTTTTAGATTGTTCCCAGTAGGCTACCAACCCCATGGTGTACTTACAGTAAGACTGTAGCAAAAAAAACAATGTCCAATTGTTGCTTAATATTTAATCCCAGTGGATCAACAAAACACTTTTCCTGGCAATGTTTAAACTTGTTAACCTCACCTCACCAGCTATTTGTCTATTATACATTTCATATTTCTATCCTACTGCCAAATCTGCATGTTTCATAAAACCTTAAATGGTTAACTGGAAAACAATTACAGGTGTGATAATAATTTACGTAATAAATAAGTAAATAATACATTTATTGCGTGTTGTTTGGAAGACAACCTTTCAGGTAAACCAACATAGAAACATGATTCAGGAATAGGCTGTAGTAGTTACAAAATCTAACATAATGTAATATAACAATGTAATATATACTCTTTACCGTTGTCACCAAGATGATTCAAATGATACATAATTGTGTTTAACTCGAAAAATTACACAGCTAGATGGAGAAAAACGGTTTATTGAGATGGCAAGATGATACACGCCATCATGACCGCCTCTCTCCCCTGAGTGGTGACAGCTGGTTCATCCTGTGTGCTTTGATTGCTCATGCACCACAGGTGTGCAGCCTCACCCAGCAGCCCCACAGTGTAATCAGTCTGACTCGGGCCGGTGAGGCTGCTTAATCCAGCCATCAACCACACAGGCTGTGTACCGGATTACCATACTACTCTTCATACTAAGTATCACGTCACATTGAGTATGTAATGCGTTCTCACTGCATAGCAGTGCACCTGCACCTGGCGACCTACTGACCTGACTGTGAGCCCTCGCCCAGCATGCATTGCGGGAGCGCTAACTGCTGCTAATAGCGATGTTTGATAATCATGTTTGAAAAAGAGCTTGCGGAGAAACTGGACTGATGAAATAATAAATGCGTTCAAGGCCAAGCCACGCCGTCTCGCCCTTTAAACTGAGAGCTGCAG
Source organism: Merluccius polylepis (assembly GCA_027122575.1). Lineage (NCBI taxonomy): Eukaryota > Metazoa > Chordata > Actinopteri > Gadiformes > Merlucciidae > Merluccius > Merluccius polylepis. Next base: position 6,909,484 of record JAOPJH010000052.1, read on the forward strand.
TGCACACAGGTAAGCAGCAACACCGTTGTGTCCTTCACTCTGCTGCTAAGCCCAGTAGTTGTGTTGTTCAGATGTTGAATAGCTTTGTTGATCACGCGTGATGTGGATACGTTATGGCTCTGTGAGAGTGCGTGAGTGGGCACGCAATGTCTGTATGTTTTTGCGGTGTTTTTTGAGAACACAAAGTGTGCTTTTTGTATTACTTTGTTAGGGCGTGTTCACACCTAGCGTTTTTTGTGATAGGGAAAAGTTGAGCCGAGAGCGTTTTTTCTATTGCCTAGCAACGAACCCTTTCTAGACCCCGACGTTACTAGCCTACTACGTATCCAGGCTACCCTTACATAGCCACATAGCCTATTAGGCATGTCATATATCTCCACATGTTCAGTAATTAATACTACTAATCGCTCCACCAGCACTTTTGTGAGTGATTTGTCCGCCATTGTTTCTTGTTTTGACAGCTGCTGAAAGACGAGTTTCCTTTGTGTCAATGTTCCGCTTGTGATTGGTCAGTTGTCAAAATAACGCCTGACGTTTTTTCACGCTCGGTGCAGGAGAAAAAAATGCAGAGAGAGGCGTTTAAAAAAATGCCGGGGACTTTTTCCAAAAACGCTCTGCTACATAGGAATATAATGTAAAACGAGCGCTGGCAGAACAAAAAAAACGCTAGGTATGAACACGCCCTTATTAATTTATTTGACAGCACGTCACATGTGTGAATGTTTAGACCTGCTGTGAACTACTGTTGACTATTACTGATGAGAACGCAAGGTGTGGATATGTTTTGTGTTAATAATGTTGTATTCGAGAGATACATTCTTTTGAATGTTTGTAGAGGTGTAACACTGTTGAAAATAAATTTGGCAAACCCAGTATTTGCTGGTGCACACCCAATGTCTTTTTTTCTGGCTATACCAGTGAGTAGACTGCCACCACGTACTTCAAGCTTTTTTTGGTGTGGGACACTTAATCTCAAGAATAGTATCTCTGTCAGTATCTGTTATTATTCCATCGAGACTGGCACCAAGCCAATTTTCCTGATCATGCACAACCAGGCCTGTAGTCTCCACTGTAAACCCTGCTGTCTACTCGAAACATTGTCTAGCCAAAGGCTCAGCTTGTTGACCGTACCTAGTAGCCTCATTTCCAGAAAACCTTGTGTTAAGTTTTCTTTCAACCCAGTTTGTTGGGTCTGCCTTTTTTGGTACCTCACTACTGGTGATTCTTATTTTTCTCTGGTCCAGCCACAGCTGTCTATTCTGGCCCTTGGTCTCCATTTCTAATCTCTGCCTGTCCTGTTCCCCACATTTTGTATAATTTTGAAATGTTTTGTTGCAAAGGGTGCATTTTTGTTCTGCACACAATGTGTGCTCTTTAGGTGGACCTACTGTATTTCAGTGTGTGAAGTCTGTGGCTGAGCGGTCAACACATAATTCAAAATGGCTCCAGGAATATGGGAGAAATTTACTAGTTATTTACTATACATTTAAAAGAAATATGTTCATTATATTCTACCATTAAATAAGAATGAACATTCATTATCTTGCCCATATGCTATATGAATGAAGTGTGGGTGAAACAGGGGTCAGCAAGGACATGAGGTTCCAATCTATACAATAGTAGGCTGGAACAAGTCCTTTGTTGACATTGAGCCATACAGTAAGAGATGGGAAGGGTTGTTGATGGAAGACATCCCCTCTTTTTATGGTCTGCGAGCAGCGTGGGAAGGTTTGTTAATGGATACTGGTGTCAGAAAGAATTTAAAGGAAGGGGTCCATGAGCGGCTCCTCAGTTCTTTTGCAAACCAACTCAGATTTTGTTGTTACTTCTTGCAAGTGATAATAAAGTCTTACATCTTTAGACCTCGACTCTCTCGAACCTCTCTTCTTCAGTTTAAGTGTTAGATGTGGTTTTATCCACCACATATTTGGCGTCACAAACAGGATTGAAGAACAGGGACCTGCCGGCTGCTGGGCTGTGGGTCGGGGACCGGCAAGGGTCACACAAAAACGGGTGGCCACCCAACTTGAAAAAGTAAGCATTGTTCTTACTTATTAATTTAGTAAATTTGTGTGATCATTGTCTGCCCGACTCTAACGCCCAGCGGTAGGTATTGTGTCTCTCCAAAAAAGAAGTATATATATATATGTTGAAGGAGGAGAGAGAAAGAGAGTGGCTTGGAATGAATTTGACGCATGCATGCACACATAACGCTCTGTGATTTATATACATTGTAGCGGAGTGTAAAAACGATTCGGAAAATAGACTCGTTTCTCGTTTTCCGTTTTCCGATTCCAAAACGGAAAACGAGAAACGAGTCTATTTTCGTTTTCCGATTCCAAAATCGAGACGAGTCGTTTTCTGATTCTCATTGATGTGCTTATTATCGGAAATAGGGAATAGGATCTCCAGGGCCATTTTTCATCACCGATTTTGCATTTATATCATTATATTTACCCGCGAAAATGTTGCATCAACACACCGTGATAGTTAGCTACCCGTATATTGTGTTCCCCAGCTTTTTAAGTGAAAATGTCTCTCGAAAACTATAACGACTTCATCGTCTCTAGCAGATCAAGCGGGATGACCTGCAGTGACATTGCTAATAATTTGGTAGCACAATTTGGGTCCCAACGAGGCTTTTCGGAGAGAAATGTACGTCGGTGGTGTGCGGAACAGGGTTTGGTTAACAAGGACTTCTGTCCCGATAGCCACCTTGAGGCTGTGGTAGCCCAAGGAATTGTGGAGGTAGGTGACTTGTCAGTCAGTGTGCAGGGTAACCATGACTGAGCTTTAGAGAGTGAGCAAGTGGTGTAAATACGAAACAAAGGTTAAACCCAGTGCTCGAAGTGGGCCGGTACTCACCGGTACGCAGTACCGGCACTTTTTCTTGCGTACCGGCACTTGTCACAGGCTGCCGGTAATCTACTCTGCCATAACAAAGTCCGGTTCTCTCTCTATCATATTATGATCCTATAAAGTGGACGGAACAAATAACGGGGCTCCGGGCTCCGCAGGTATGCTACACACCGAGCTAAATGTAAAACATAAAATAAAACTACTTTACCCAATAAATGCACCCACCTTACCATGCAGAACGTCAATCTGTGAGTATAGCCTACATATAAAATAAATGCACCCGCCACCTTACCATGCGGAACGTCAATCTGTGAATATATAGGCTACCTATGTATAGGCCTATATATAATAAATGCACCCACCTTACCATGCGGAACGTCAATCTGTGAGTATATATGTATGTATGTATGTATGTATGTATGTATGTATGTATGTATGTATGTATGTATGTATGTATGTATGTATG
>JAOPJH010000052.1:6979379-6990396 GCA_027122575.1 Merluccius polylepis
TTCTTTTACAGAGACTCGAGCATCAAATTGGCATTAAAGGAACCGCACTAAGCTGGTTTAGGTCTTATTTATCAGATTGTTCAGTTTGTACATGTTAACAATGAATCTTCAATAAATTCTACAGTTAGGGTTAGGAGGTCTGTCCGAGGTTTCTGCCTTTTAACAGGCAGTTTTTCCTCGCCCCCGTCACCAAGTGCTTGCTCATGGTGGTACTGTTGGGTCTCTGTAAATGTTATTAGGTGTTCGGTCTATTTGGCGCTATACAAATAAAATTGAATTGAATTGAATTAATAGCTAATCATTTGTTTTGAATTATTGGTTTTTGGACAAACCATTGACCCGTCTATTCATTTGGCAGACACTTCTCTCCAAAGTTTCTTACAGTAAATGTTTTTTGTAGGTAGGGGCATCTTGCTCTAGGATGCCTAACGGCCCGGGGAGGCTGCATACATTGGGGTTCGATCCCAGAACCTTTCGGCTGAGAGTGCAACAACCTTAGCCACGACACATAATGATATGTTTAGGTTGTTTAGGTCGTGCACCTGTCTGGCCGTGAGAAGGGACTCGTCTATCTCCTTCTTCAGCTCGCCGTTGTCGTCCAGCTCTCCTTTCTCCAGAGCATCCAGCCACTGCTCCTCCTCGTCCACCGGGATGACCGGCCGTGGTGCAGAGTCCCAGTCCGGCACCGGGGAGGTGGCCACATTGCTGTCCTCATCTGGGGGGGTTGAGAGAGAGAGAGCAAGAGTGAGAGAAAGAAAGAAAGAAAGAAAGAAAGACAGAAAGAAAGAAAGACAGAAAGAAAGATGAGCATTTCTACAACCACCGTTGATGAAAAAATCCCTAGGGAAGCAACGCGTACCATTTGTTTCTCACCGCCACTTCTTTTTGGAGAGTGCTCGGGACCTATTGTCCATGTTAGTAGAACCAATAGACAGTGTGAGATGGTTTCATCTTCACTATATTAGAAACAATCTCATATATTCTAAGGAATATATTCAATTCTTAATCTATGAAGGGATGAAAAAATGTGACCTTTCTTCATTTTCTGCAATTCATGGGCATTGAGGGCTGATATTGATAAGCCAATTTTCATGATGTATTCCCCCCTAAAATATTATCAACAAACCCTATGAATGGTTTATTCAAGCACATCCTGGTGCAGAATTGTAGACAGACTCACCTAACCAGGCCCGGTACTGCTCCAGAGGCACAGAAGGCTCTTCGTCGTCATCTTCGTCATCGTCATCATCATCATCGTCATCATCATCATCATCGTCATTGTTTTTATTGATGATCATCAGTGGTGACGGAGGACAGGCGACGCCAGGGTGCACGGTGAAGGTAGGAACACTGCCGTAGATCATAAAACAAATGTTGAGTGGGAGTACTCGCGATGTCATGTGTTTAGTGTCAACCAATCCCGGAGCCTTACCGAAATACACTGCAATGAATTTATGTTTATAATACTCCGGATGGGCAATAGTTAATACAGTATTTCCATTTTTGAAACTACTTAGTATGTTTCAAAACAAACATTTCCAAGTGCTACTAACTAAGGATCAAGGAATCTATTATACATTTATAAAAAGATTGTTCATAAACACGTTGATCATGGCCATCTTGAGACCCACTCGGTCCCCTGCTGTGACCCACAGGTTGTAAAACACAGACTTAGATGTTGGGGTCATCATTACCTCTTGGTCCCCAGCGTCTGGCCCCCCAGTTTGATCTTGAGTCGTAGCTGTGCCGGGGGCGGGGGTCTGAGCATGGGAATGGGTATGGGGTGGTGGGGGTGCCTCTCCAGGGGTTCGGAGAAGCCATGGCCGCCACTGGCGTCTTCACGGTGATGCTTCCTCTTGTGCTTCTTGTGTTTTTTGTGTTTCCTCTTGTGGAGAGCGTGCAGTCCGCCTTCGGCTGTTGTGATCAGAGAGAGTGTATGGGGGGGGGGGGTCACATTAAAGTTGGCCCACACAATTGTATTATGAAAGTGTACATTGCAGTGCTTCAGATTACATGTGCATTATTTTATTTAGTGGCAATCTGTTTTTACCACAGATCTATTGTATTAACTGAAATTAACCATTGTAAATTCCGACATTCATTATTAGAGTGAGTATCTTCGCGACATACAAGCTACCCATTTTAGTAGTCAAAGAGCAATCATCATAGTTAATGTTTACCATACCACACCAGAGCAAGGTCATAATGACGCATATACATACCAAGGAACCTGGGGTGAATGAGCTCTTTCCTTTTCCCCATTGAAATGCTTGGACGTTATACAAAGGACAACTGGTCAACCCAACATCTCAGCAGATCTTACTGTAACAGTTCTGACAAAGGTGAGGTGGTTTAATCTAGAATCAGACTTGCCCACTGTAGTAAGTTGAACTGGCTTTTGACTTTCACCCTATGGCTTGGACGTCCACTGTAGCGCACATCCTATTAGTTAACGTTAGCCTCAATGAATTAGAAAAGCAACGACACTAGTTATCTCTCTTAGCTAAACATCAGATTACATACAGAAACGTATCGTTTTCTAGTAAACAGTAACGTAACCCATAAGCAAGTAAACGGTATTAAGGGTTTTAACTGTATTCCTGTAGAGTACTGAGAGCTAACCAGCTAACTGCTGGTCAACTATCAACAACACTGGGTTCTTCTTCTGCTTCCTTGTTTCCGTTGACCTGGCGAGTGGCGCTTAGCTGCTGCCCTCTAGTGGCCAATGTTATCAAATACATCTACATATTTGTTTGGTTGTACAAGTTATAGATGATTATTTGCATGGTCAAACGATTCGACCAGCATCCCTTCATACCATCCATCAAGAAAGGGAAAGGTTTGATTACACATCAATGGGAAAGCTGCAGTAGAGTAAAAACTACATTAAATACTCCGGAAATGTAGTTCCTGGAGTCGCCACGCCGCGGTGTGGTGTGTGGCGGACTCTTGCACATGTAGAAGAAATATATTCACCACCAACCCTGAGGGTAGTGTCCATACACAAGGTCAGTCATATACGCACATAGTTTCATAATCAGTGTTGCACTCAAATCGTGTTAATGTGTCGCTCATGCTGCAATTCCCAGATAATCTGTCCCCACGTGTGGTAGTAGAGCGCTGCAGCCCAGAGGAGCAGTGATCAGACACGTAGTCTACCGGTACGCTTTGACGCGTTTTGAGCGTCATCGTTTGACATGAAACTTGACCATTTCTTTAGGAACAACAATGAATTACTCCCGGTTTCTGACAGCGGTCAGCGCTGCTAGAAAGCCCTCCCCGATCAGAATGCTGAGTAAGTTTGAAAGTTTGAATCAACACAACTAACTCAATAACATCCAAGACGTTGCATATGAATATGCATATGCATATGAATATGCATATTCATATGAATATGCATATGAATATGCATATGAATATGCGTGCATATGCAACTTTAGGAAGAGAAATTACCACACACTTTATGATACGCTTTCTCATGCTCTCTCAGAATGGCAGAAATGCAGCACGTGTTGCAAAACCTATTGCTAAATAAATCACACATACCTGCATATGCAATATTATCCTAATATCTCTTATTGTTCGTATAATGTCTCATACACGTACTGCAATACAATATATTCTTGAATTACGTGCCACTCCTCCATTGCCACCAACCCTCCTCTCCTCCTGCTCCCCCCTCCTCTCACCTCCTCCTCCCCCCTCCTCACCTCCTCCCCCTCCTCTCACCTCCTCCTCCCCCTTCCTCTCACCTCCTCCTTCCCCCTCCTCTCACCTCCTCCTTCCCCCTCCTCTCACCACCTCCTCTCACATCTTCCTTCCCCCTCCTCAAGCTGAGCTCCAGCAGCGCTCGCCGCCATCTCTGATCTCATTGGCCGGCGGAGCCCCAAACCCCAACACCTTCCCCTTCCGCTCGGCCACCATCACCATGAATGACGGCTCCACTGTCTCCTTCGACGAGCCGCTGATGAAGAGGGCCCTGCAGTATTCAGCCTCTAACGGGTGAGGGAAAAAGGTGTGAACCCCCCCATGGGGTGGGTGGGGGGGTATCTACCTGCTCACATTAATAACATGTATCTGCAAAAAAATTAAATTAAAATTTCCTTCATATCCTGTTTTACCTAGAAACATGTCCACTCATAGTAGGGTCCATGTTGTGTGAAAGTGACTTTCTGCATGTAAACATGCGCTGAGAAAGAGTTAGCGCTTGAACTGTGTTGTCTCACAACAGCTTGTCAGTTTGTTTGACCCGCCTCTCGAGGCAGAGTGTAGTCAGTGTCCTACTCCACAGTCCCCATGAGGAAGAAAAGTAGACCTGTGATTATCCGGACATGTAAACGTTTCGTTTCTATGTTTAGAGAAATCAGAAATCACTTTTCAACTGTTTGTGTCTGTGGAGTGCGTACTCTGTTTGTGTGCTTTTTTTCTGGTGCTCCAGTCGCACAAGCACACGCACACGCACACGCACACGCACACGCACACGCTCAGACCCACTTAATTACAGAGCTTACATAACCCACATGTCTGACTGGTCTGTAAAGAGGGTCTCTACCTAGACTGCCTCCCCTCCACATACTTAAGCGAGTAAATGCAATTATTGTTCTGTATAAGATTCTATCCATACTGGTTGAGGTTGTTTGAGTGTGTTACATGGAAAATAGGAGATAGGTGGAAATGCATGTGTTGTATTCATAATAACAGCTGTACCAACTACAGCAATTTATTTCATAATCCCAGTAGTGAAGAAACGCAGCCAGTGAGTGTTGTTGACATTGAAAACTATCCTCAATCCTCATTGTTTGATTTGCTGATAATTTTCTCCAACAAATAAGCACATACAAACCCAACTTAGCAGTCAGACTACCCAATCATTTCCTCCTCTTTTTTGTTATCAGGCAATTGAAAATGATTTCTGTATTGCTTTGTAATTGAACTGGGGCAATTTTATATTGTCGCACGCCTCAAGGGAAAACTATTTAATGATTAAATCGTTGAACTTTTACATTTAGGGCATTTCGCAGATGCTTTTGTCCAAAGTGGCTTACAATACATTTGTCAGTAGAAAGTAAAACAACAATATATTACTGTCGGTACAGCAAGGATGTCAATAGAACAAGGTTCTAAGTGCATCATAATTGCTAGGCTAAGATGCTATACAATGCTAACTACCATTTAATTACCAGGATGTATGTTTTATGTTTTTTTAAACTTCAAAGTAGCATGTGTGTGTATTTGCTTTAAAGGGACTCCTATTGTTCTGAATCAATGTGTTAGCCACACAGCAGCGTGCAGCGCTTATCTTCTCATGGCTGCTTATCTCTCTTTATGGGCTTCTGAGTAAACACAGCCGGCCACCTGAGCCAATCAGCAGAGCACGTGGGCCGTGAAGTGGTGATAAACGCACCGATATCGTCCACTTTCCAGAGCCGTGTTTCAGTCATTCATCGATTTCGTTGATTCAAAGTATTATCTTGTTCGTATAATTTCTTAGAAATTATTATTGATAAAAAAGCAAATTATAGTGTGTGTGTGGAAGTATGTATACATGTGTGTATATATATATATATATATATATATATATATATATTAGGGCTGCAGGATACGAGGAAAACATGTGATATGCGATAAAGTTGTTGAATATTGCGATGACGATATGACTTGCGACAAATGTTGAAGTGTGCACAGTTGTAATGCATTTAACATTATTATAATATTAATGAACACTTCGAAAAAACACCTCATCAGTACTTCCATACCTTACTTTAAGTGCCAAAATATGTTTCTAAAATAAACAGTTTAGAAAAAACATTGTAAATACTTAGTGTTTAATGTAAGCTTTAACAGCTGTACAACATGTCATATAAAAAGTGTTTTTTTAATTTCCATATTAATAAGCTATTTCAGAGTTCTAAACAAATTAATACTGCATATTTAAAATATTGCCCGATAAACAAACACCCTCACTAAAATGGTACGTTCCGCCCAGCGCACCGCCAACACCCCTTCAAACTAAAGCCGCAATGGTAGCGCCCACCCGCACTCTGTGAGGAGTAATGTATGTGTGTATTTCATTTAACATGTCTTATTTAATGCACTGGTTAATGTACCAACTAAGAAATACAAATAAAGGTAAATAATGTGTCACATGGTAATAATGTGTCATTATTATAAGAATTAAAAAATGACTGCGAGTAAAGTCAGAGAAAAGTACCAGTAGTCTTCTCCCGGCACTCTGTATGTTTGTTGCTCAGTAAAACAGCAGCTGACAGTGTTGGAATATGTAATGGCATAATGCACAGTATAATAATACAAATACATGTCCTGAAAACAGCCATATGAACATAGTCAATAGACGGCAATTGTTGGCGTTCTTGAACTTGACAGCGACACCAGCACCACCATGGTGTGTGTAAATAAGATTATTTTTTATAATAGTTAAAGGTACACTGTGTAGCATTTATCGGCATCTAGTGGTGAGGTTGCAGATTACAACAAATGGAATTACCACCCCCCCTCACCTCTCCCTTTCCAACGATGTAGGAGAAGCTATGGTAGCCTGTAAGGTACCAGTAGGTACTGAAGCTACGTTGGCCTGTACTGGCCTGTAAGGTGCCAGTAGGTAGTAGGGGACGGGTGCAGTAAATATTTTGTGCATTTTGTAACGTGAGACGTATCGGTTTAATTACGCAATCACTCATAGCTGTGATCCCATCTTTAGTTCTCCGTGTCAGATCACTGTAATTCGGAACGTGAATATCTGTTGAATATCCAATATCTTTCTAACAAAAAAAGAAACACTTCCAGACGCCATAAAGTGCTATATTGATGTGTGATTATTTTAATACACCACCACAGCTATAAATGTCACATTCTGTTTAGAAGGTGGATACACTACAGTTTACTGTTGTAGAGCTAGCGGGATACACTTAACAGGAAACACATAAATCAGTCTGTCAATAATGAATGAATGCAATGAATGCAAATTAATAAATAAATAAACACACATAAACAAATAAAATAATAATTATTAAATAATACATACAATGAATAATAATAATAATAATAATAATAATAATAATAATAATAATAATAATAATAATAATAATAATAAAATGATCGCCTGCAAACTGGTTTGAAAATTGAGGCTCTCATTTCGATTGTGTGAATAATTAGGTAAAATTATCATTATATAAAATAGAAAATACATTTTCTGATGTGAAATTTCAAAGTTAAAGCACACTAAAACTGAAACTCAGTTCCTTCTGAAACTCTGTTCCTCCTAAATTCAGATTTATATTAAAAGGAAACCCCCTGAAATTATCTGAGGTCACTCTTCTCAGCAATTATTCTGAAGTGAAACTGGTCCGTGAAAACAGGTGGTTTCCTTTTAATATCAATATGAATTCATAAGGAACAATTTCTATATGACACTTTCAGAAAATGTATTCTTTATTATTAAGTTTAACTAATTATTCGCACCAGTTTATATTATTATTATTATTATTATTCATTGTATGCATTATTTAATCATAATCATTATAATTGTATTTGTTTAATTGAATGTATTTATTAATTAATGTATGCATTCATTCATTATTGACTGGCTACTGACTGATTTATTGAATGTATGTGAAAGCACATTCACGTCCTATCACGTTCACTGGAACGTTGCTTTTATTTTGAAATCAGTTCTTACACTCTCTTACCGTAACACCTAGTATATACGCGTACCACAAAACAACGTGGGGGCTAGTTTGACCGTGCTTGGCCCAGAGGCTGGCCTGACTGCAGTAAACGATGGCTCTATAGAGAAAAATGCTGCTGTCCAACGGTTACACTAGGAAGCCCCGTCTCCTGGCAGGTAGACACCGCTAAACACACGGGACTCATACCGGTTCCGTCTTTAGTTCACCATGTCACATCGCTAATTCAGAATGTAAATATCTGTTGAATATCAAATATCTTTAACTTAAATAAAACACACTTTCAAACTAGATAAACTGCTATTGAGATATTTTAATACACCACCAGTGCTATGCTGCTATAAATGTCATTTTCAGTTTGGATGTCGGGACGTCCCTGGCGAGTGGACATTATTGTAAAACGTATTGAATGCGTTGGCGAACTAATTTTAATCTCAACAACAATATGCAACGGCGAAGGCTTTATTTCTCTTCAGCCGTTTGTCCGTTCTGGGCTACTGTAGAAACATGCCGGTGCAACATGGTAACCTCCGTGGAAGAGGCCCCGCTCCCTATGTAGATATAAACGGCTCATTGTAAGTGAACGAAAATGATTATTATTTGCATTATACATTAATGAAAACATACTTATTAATATTATATTCAATTTCTGCCAAGTCTGTTCCACTAGATGCGACAACATTCTACACAGTGTACCAGTGTACCAGCCAAAAAATAATACTTTGTCAAAAGCATAAAAATTGACGGGAAGGAAACAGGTGGCTTTAAAACATGCCCACCAACCAAAGCCCCACGACGATGCATATTTTTGCAGTACCTGTTCCCTGAGACGTCGAACACATGCAGCTCTGTCGCTTGTGAGATCTCCGAGGGAATCCTGGTCAGCCGGTTCTCTCGCACACAGAAGACGTTGAGGCTGCTGCAGCCGCCGATCTGCGGAGCGCAGGGAGACGGTGATGAAGGATCAGGCTTCGTACACATTAAGGCTTAACAAAGCTGCTCCCACGACTAATGAAAAAGAGTTTGCGATCGTATGAATAATCTTCAAGGTTTTTGTTTAAGGCCCTTAAAGAAACACCTCAAAGATTATTCATATGATCAATAACTTTTTCCATCAGTCGTAAAATGTATTGTGGGAGTTTCTGTGATTACCATAATAGGCATTAATAAATTATCAGCACTTTTGCATTTCACCCCATAAACGAGTCAGAGGAGCTACTTTACTTATGGGTAAGCAGAACCCAACTTCAGCTAAATGACCATAGTTAATGCAGTAAGGCAGCAGAACTAAACACATTCGCAAAGCGCAATGACAGCGTTGCTGCAAATGATTGATTTGTCAGCCAAATAGAAAAACGCAGTCCAGCATCCGAACAGGCATTCGTTATAGACAACTAATCCACGATCAATCGTAAATCCATAAAACAATTAGCCTATGGTCAAGTTGCTGCACAGTACCTCCCACTCAACACCAAAGGCGAATGCTATAGCTGTGATTGTTAAGATATGATTACATGCAACCTTCATGGTTCCAGGGAGAGACACACCGTCAATTCATTATGTAGGCCAAGTGTGTCAGACTGTTATTTTCTTCTGAACACTGCAGTCTTTGCGTGGTTGAAACACTGGGCCATTGTACCCACTCTGTAAAAGGCTATTGAGATTACACTTTAACAGTAAGCAGCGTCCAATTCAACCTACGAGAGGGTTTCTAGAAGAATGCCTGTGATGAATAGACTGCGAAACAATGTGTGCTGAACAAACCACACTAATAAGCAACACAATAAGAGGAGAGCAGAACAACCTAGTGTCCTCTCATCTATTAGAAACACACAGATGAGTTTTTCAAGTAGTAGTTTGTACTGAAAAGAAAACTTTGTAATTATTGTTCTCTGAAATTAAATGGAAAATGATAGTAGAAGTCCTACCTCTTTAGGCAGTGATGTTAACTGATTTCGATCACAGTTGAAGTTGGACAGTCTCTTCAATTTGCCAATACTTCTTGGCAAGCTCTGTAACAAATCAAAGAAAGACCATATAGACAAGGATCAATATAGAAGGCTCATACACGTGTTTCAAATTAATATCATCCTACTGTCCAATTGCCTCCAAAACATATGAAAAGTTAACCTTTTGAAATTGTTTTCTGCTCTGTATTTTAACAGACTTTTTTTACAGAAAGAAATTGTTGCCATTATTTGAGCTGATTTTACACATGCTGTAAAATTGCCATTGCAAATAAAAAAACAATATCTTCATATTTGGATTGTCTGTTTATGTATAGCATTTAATAACCTTGTAGAGTCTAATACAAATATATCTCTCTGTCGAGCTTCCACCATCTTATGTTGTACTTGAAAACACAAAAAGGAAAAAAAAGTGCATGTCTACAAAACAAGTGCATGAATGCGAATCAGGAAAGACACAACCTCATGCATATTCCTCAATAAAACAATTAGTAAAGATGATGCCTTGATATCGGCATTGGATATATATATACAGTAGATATATAGATTTAATCCTCTGCCCTACGGTTTTGTTCACCAACACACCTGTAGCTGGTTCTCTGTCAGGACGAGTTCAGTGAGACTTTCACACTTGCCAATGCCCTCTGGAAGATGCATGAGCCTGTTTTGGTCAGCTTTCAGAATTGACAGCTGTCCTAATTTACCTGCAAAGAGAGAAGTAAAGGTTGTTACAGGGGGAGATTAAGCACCACAATGAAAACATGATGCTTTTCAATATAGACAATGTATTTCCAGACTACTGGAACTAGAAATGTTGTTTTTGCTATTGGAACATGGTTAGTTAAAACTAATATAAAGTATGCCCAGCTCAAGCCTGCATACAAGTACATTTCTGCATGGATACATTTTATAAATCAGTGTTAAGAGGCTTTGGTTACTAAACTGAAAGCAATACTATTGCCTAACAAAATATATAACCAACTGACTCCGAATCAAAATCAAATATTGTTAAACTGGCTTTGGGCTTTCTGAAGTTTCCAGCCCGTTTTAGGGGTCGTGTGTAGCGCAATTGTAGTAGAGGCAGGGCATCATCATTGCCAGGATCAGGGGTTTACTGGCTTTGACTCCTGACGTCCTCAGCCTAACCTGTATAAGCATCCTTGGACTAAATGACTGAGTAGTACCAAAGTCCTTCTAGGCATGTCCTCTCACTCGCGGCCATATTGGAAACGCTTTTCGGGCAGCTATTTGGTCTTAACAAGACCAGGGCCGCAAAAAGCGTGACCGCGTAGGACCTGCAAAATGATTGGAGCAACGGCACCGGAAGAGGCGGGACATGTGCAAACA
>JAOPJH010000052.1:7096582-7109530 GCA_027122575.1 Merluccius polylepis
AGAAGAAGAAGAAGAAGAAGAAGAAGAAGAAGAAGAAGAAGAAGAAGAAGAAGAAGAAGAAGAAGAAGAAGAACATAAGCTGAGTGCTCACCTAATGAAGGAGCTTCTAACTTGGTAAATGTTAAGTTGGAGTTAATTTCTCTACCTGTTGCTGCAGTCCTTGTTTGCTCTCTGTTGTCTTCTGTCTCCAATTCTCCATCTCTATCTTCTTCTTTTGCTGTCATTCTTTCTCTCCGAGGAAATTACATAAGGTCTTGTGTGTGTGTGTGTGTGTGTGTGTGGGCAGTGATTCCTTTTATCTAAGGCCAACCTGTAAATGGCTAACTGAACCCCCCCCCTTCTCTCTCTCTTTGCTTTTGTTTCTATTGTTTTCTGTAATTGTTCATGTAATTTATTGTTTCTTTTTTTGGTGGGGGCGTACTCAATTTCTTTCTTCAATTTTTGTCTCTCTCTCTCTCTCTTTGACCTCTGTTGTTGTGTGGTTAAATCCGATGCTATTCTTGTGCGTTGAAGGTAGAGAGTAGTATATTAATAAACACACACACACACACATAAATTATCATTCAAAGAAACAAATAAAACAAGACACATCTTTCACATTCACACCACTATTGTTATGAGACAACTGAAATAGTAAAAGCTGTGAAAAGGTGAAGGTTTAATATTTGCCAGTGTCACGATGCATTGACTCATAACAAATTCCTCACGAAATGTGAGGAATTGACTGTATACAATACAGACAAGGCACAGTACAAAGCCACAGCTACAGGTACATTAACGTCAACTCATGCACATATATCACCTCATTATTCAGGATTCAGGAGGGGGTGTAGAATAAAGTCCTGCTCTCCAAGGGTAGTAGTATATATTTAACATTCATATTTGCAAACCAAACCACTGGGGTATGAGCAGTGTTCGGTGTGTTCAAATTCACTGTTATTGTAGAGAAAACTAATTATTATTAATGGAATGGCTTTTTTTTCCTTCTCAAGTGTGGAAGTCACGACATTTTTTTTCTAAAAATACATCTCCAAACGCCCTAACAACCTGTTACCACTTCAGGTGTGTGTGTGTGTGAGCAAGCGTGTGTGTGCGTAACTTTTCAGTGGAGAGCGGGTGTTTGACTGAGTGGGATTGCCTGGTAGGATGTGTAGGACCCGGTTGGCATGGCAACCATCTGCTGCTATACTCGCAAGCGCTCTCCGTCTGCCCACACAGTGTCACCACAGTGACATCCAGCAGCTAACGAATTAGAGAGGAAGCGAGAGGGGAGAGAGAAAGAGAGAGAGAGAGTGAGAGAAAGAGAGAGTGAGAGAGAGAGACAGAGAGACAGAGACAGACGGAGACAGAGAGAGAGGATGTTTGTACGTGAAATGTAAATCATTTATTTCTCAGGCCAAAGGGCCATGTTAGTTAAAATCTCCATCACAAAAAAGCACAGCAAACATCAACACACGTCTCTGTATTGTATGTGAATTACTCTGTCTATCTATCTGTCTGTCTGTCTGACTCTCTCATACCGATCGATCTATCCATCTATCCATCTATCTATCCATCTATCTATTTATCTATCTATCCCTAAATAATGTGAGTGTATGTGTGTCTTTTCTGTGTGCGTGTGTGTGTGTGTGTATGTGCGTGTGTGTGGTGAAGGATGCAGGAGGAGGCACGGCGTCCTCACCAAGGTCCTCAGCGGGCCTTCAGCGCGCTGGACCGGCTGCTCCTCACGCACCCCGTCTGGCTGCAGCTGTCACTCAACCGAGACTCTGCCCTGTACATCCTGCTGAGAGAGCCGGTCGGGGTGAGAGCAGCAGATCACACCGCCACACCCATCCAGCTCCTCATTCCCAATCTAAAACAAAACGTTTAGATTAGTATTAGTACTGTAAATGTAAACTGAACCTGAAACCAAGTTTTATTTTTATTACTATTTTTATTAATACTTTATTTCAGGGAGTCCTGGTTAAGACGGCATCATACTTCCACTTGATAGAACACAAACAAACAATAAAAGCCACACAAAGGAAAAAAGTCAGAGTTTTCACATTAAAAGCAGTTTCACACAAGAAACCGTTTCACAGATAGAGCACATACAATACATAAAAGCTACAGGGAAAAAAGTAAAGGAAGAGAAGCCTGCAAGCCATACCATCGGTATCCGTAACACAGTCCACCTCAAGTCAAGGTTATATAAAACCGCAACAAGTTTCCTTCAGGGCAAAAGGAAAAGACCTTAAAAGTATTCAAAAAAGGGAGTTGTAAGGGAGTTCAATTTCAAGTTCAAGTTGAAATTGTTGGTTTACTTACAATCAATGCAAGTTTGCAAGTCAGTCAAGTTAAAAGTCAAAGTGTTCTCATGATCAAATGAGCAGTGTAACAGTATAATAAGGTAATAAGGCCATTCAAATTAATGTGACAATTCAGTATGTATGTATTCCTCCAGACCAGAGGGGGCCCTCTCCACATGATTTGCCAGAAAAAAAATCACCTATATGTGTTTCAGCTGTGTCTTTTTAGTTTGCGGTATTTAAGTCTTGTCCTGTGTGTTTGTCTTTGCTTAGTCTTCACTCGCCTCATGGTGTGGCTCACAGATACACACTGACTGCATGTGAAGTACTTTTTTTAGATACATTTTGGAGTTCATTCTTCAAGTAAAGATATTTTTTTATTACAAACCTTTTCCGTTGGAGTTCGTCTCTACACCCTAACATGGCCTCCCCATGAAAAACAAAACAACGAAAATGATATGTGAGCTCTTTGTTCATGTTATTACTGTAATTTATTATGGACCTTCAGACGTTCCTGGTGCGCAAGTGCGGCTTTAGCCACAAGAAGCTCCTGTGTCTCCGGGCAACCAAGGAGCGAAGCCCCGCCTCCATCAGAGAGCTCTTCATCTGTGAGGAAGACTCCAGTGAGTAGAGGAGCGGTATAGTAGTCTGTTAGCCGTTAGCCACTAATGGACTGTTCTCATGTAGTTTCATTTAAATCGAGAAGGAAAAAAATGCCATCAATGGGCATGGACATTTTCGTATCCTTCGATTAACTTGATCTTACTCTTGTAAGTATGTACAACTCATACAAGTGTCATGGCATGTCAGCTTCAGCAAACGTACAGGAAATTGGCCAAATGGTGCGTAACCATGATGAATCCCACCTGTTCGTAAATGATGGCGCACATGAATATGAATTTGCATAATTTACATCCCAAAACCCCTTCTGCCCCTTTTCGTTAGAACCGCTATTCATAAAAAAAGGCAGCAGGCTAAAAGTCCTTTGGAAATCGAAAACCCATAATATTTAGCAACGTCAGTATAGTGGCATTAGACCTGCTATGGTAAAGGAGCATTTTTTTAATGCGGTGTACGCTGAAGGCTGCAGTGTCCAACAAAAAAAAGGTTTGATTTTAAAATAGGTGCTTAGTCTCCAAAAGACAACTTGGCAAGGCCAAGCGATCCATGTGTCCATGTAGTTTGAGGTGTTATTACTACTGCAAACCACAAATATGAATCATGTTATAAGGCTATAAGGCGGGACAGTTTGGACAAGCGCAGCAGGGCTGTGGTTACACACACACACACACACACACACACACGTCGGATACACACACATATCTACAGCCACGTATCGTTGAAATATCAGTAAACCAGCCGAGAGCTGTATTGCCACAATCTTGAATAAAGACAGGTAACAGGAGATAGGAGCAAAATGTATAGGGAAAAATGGTCTGTTGGTATATGGTATGAACAACAATTACTACCTTATGTGAAGTATAATTTATACAGAAGACAAAGGTCCCTATGTGCACATTTAGGTTCAGGGACATGACCATCAGCTCTAGAGAGGTTTAACACCACTCCAGAGGAGGCCAGACTTTGTTTGTTGTGTCAGCTGTGAAATTGAGGATAATTTTTTGTTTTGCTGTCCTGTCTACGAGGACGTAAGGGATGTACTGTTTAGTAAAATGTCCTCTGTTTATGTTTTCTTTTGGCTGGATGATTATTAAAAAGTTGAGTTACGGGAGGAGAACCTTTTTTGTTGATTATATTTGCCAAGCTTGGTAGAGAAGGCAGAATATTTTGTTTAAGAAAAAAAACTGTAATTTTGTAATGTAATGAAATGTCTGACCACTCCAACTGTTCTTTTGGTGTCTTGTAAACCCATGAGGGTTCGGCACTTTGTGTGCATGACACGAAAACAAATATTAATCCGACTGAATGAATATTAGGTATAACATTATACATAGAACAAGTTTATTATTATTATTATTATATATTTTTTTTTATGGAATCATTAGTCAAAGCTGTGGAATAGGAATTGGTTGCTTTGACCAACCGTACATGACATGTACAACAAGACCACTCATCACAGATTTTGTGCGTACCTCATGCGTATAAATGTGAGAAGTGCTATAAAAATGCTGAACGATTTAAGCAGAAATCTGTGTGTAAAAGTGGTTCTTGCATGAGGCCTATTGTGATATGTGTTCATTTTGTTTTTAAATGCAATGCCAGTGAAAGACAATGAGCTGATCTGAAATAGTTATATCTGCATTGATATTGGAAAGTACAAAAAATGAAATACAATATACAAATACAAAAAGCACTATAAAATAACTTCATGGGATAAAAGAGGCAGAGAATCCTCACATCCTCGCAAAGCAGTCTTGATATATCTGCATGGGATTGTGAAGTGATGCGACTGGTTTTGGTTTGTCCTCTCCCCAGCCTTTTCCTTGGAGAGCTCTGCACTCAGCTTCCCTGACCTCTGCAGACTGGTGGCCTTCTACTGCATCAGCCGGTAACCACAACCAACAATGTCTGACTGCCATTAGGGCAAGAGAATCAGTGCTGTGCTGTGCGTAGTGCTGCTTAGGGTGTTCCAATCCCAGCCAAAAATACCGGGGTTTGATCCCCAATGTCCACAGTCTAAGCTGTAAGCATCCTCATTGGACAGCTCTAGCTGTAGCAAATGACCGCAGTGCAATCTGGTCCGAAAACTTAAACCTTGAAAAGATCCCGACAGCAGTTTGCTGTTGTTTACTGTTGTTGATGTTTGCTGTCCACAGGGATGTCTTGCCGTTCCCACTGCAGCTGCCTGAGGCCATCGCAAGGGCGACCTCACACCGGCAGCTGGAAGCTATCTCACACATGGGACAAGGTAGAGTGCTGGAGGGACTTCTGTACATCTCCACATGTCCATCCAGGATCCTCTAGTAGAAATGTTTCTAAGCCAGTTGTTGATCCAAAGGATGGCCATCATAGAGGCCATCACGTTTCCCCCCCAATGTGGGTCATTGAGGATCATTGGTACTGTAGCTTTCATTTTATTTAATTTCAAATTCATCCATCTTCATTAATAATATGTTATACAATAACAATAGATTTTATTTGAGTAGCACTTTTCAAAATACTCACTCTATCGATGAAAGTCCAAATAACATCATCAGAAAAAGATGACGGAAAGTTTTAATGAAAGCCAAATGGTTGTTTTCTGGTACTTTTGGTGGTCATGAATTGTTTTATGGAATACTTCAGCTGGGCGAGTAGAACAATATATTATTCAAATAAATGAAATGGGGGTCGGCACACCTTTGGAACCCGTCAAGCACTGCTATCCTCGTATATGTGATGACCACCAGAGTTCTGGAACGCAGCGACTCCGTCAGAGAACGGATCAGTGGACCAGTTGGAGGAGTCTGGTCCCAGTAAGGCCCAGCTTGCACCAGCAGCTGGACCAGCGCCGGACCTGTTTGGTGGCTCACAACAACAAAAACTTTGCTTCATCAACCCCCTCTTCCTGCAGCTGGAGGTCAGTACAGAAATTCCGAACTTTCGTCCCATTCGGACAAACTATTGTGCAGAAAAACGTCAGAGTGCAAATGCCCTACACTCTAGGGGAGTGGTCTTTATTTATTGTGTGAGGTTCATTGGCTGTAATTAACCCAGGAAGCAGATCTTCACGGCCAATTAATCAAATGCAGATACGATTGGACAGAAAAAGACGCCCAAGCAGGGGCGTGGCCACGGGCGGGCTTAGGGTGGCACATGCCCCCCTAAAATACACACATTGAAGTGAAAGCGGTGCACTCTGTATGTGACAAAGTCCAAGCTTTGTCACATACAGAGTCATACAACATGTACAACTAGAAGTGAAACGCTTACTTTGCCTGCTCCATCGAATGTGCTTCAACACAACACGTGTCACGTGTGTGTTCTCTCATGTCGTGCATCAGCAGCAGCAGCGGCAGCCGGTGTCCAGCCACAGCAGTGCCGCGTCCACCAAGCGGCACCGCTTTAAGCGCAGCATGCGGGTGCGTCTGTCCACTGACGGCTCCATGCACCTTTCTGTGGAGGGGGCGGGCTCCTCCTTGGTCTCCTCCCCCCCCCCCCGCACCCTGGAGCGGCCCGGGGGACCCGAGGTGAGGCGCCCCCAGAGGAAGGTGCACACCGGGGCCGGACCCCTGAGAAGGACCCCCGCCGTGTCCCCCGGCTCTGTGGAAGACGAGGAGCCGCAGGTAGGACAGACAAAGGAGGTCAGTAGAATTTATGAACCACGGCCCTGTCAGTAGAGGTTAATGGAAACAATACTGGTGAGCTCAAGTTTTTAGATTGGGTGGTTTCATAAAAGATTTTAACAACAACAATACATTATATTAGGGCCAGGTTTAACAAAGCTGTTCTAGAAAATACTTTTGTCAGTTTTATTGACCAAAACAATGGGAAATAATATTTATATAATTTATCATTATAATTATATAATAATAATTATATGATAGTAATATAATAATTTAATCTATTTTTTTATTATTACAAGAATTTGACTGACACCTGCTTTAAAAACCCAAGTAAAAAAGAATACATTCTGAAATGATTTGTATATTATATCATTATTTTACTAATTGATCATTTCTAAATATAATAATGTATTTTTTTTTCCTGATAAAACAAGGCTGCAGGAGACCCAGCTCCCCAGCAGCAGGACCCCAGTATGGAGACTGCAATCCTGGGTCTGGACAGCTGCCCCACCCCCTCCCTGGCCGAGCTAGACAGCAGCAGCTCCTTCAGCAGTCTGGACGAGGACCCCGACCAGGACTCCCCCCCGCCCTCCGACGATGCCTCCTCCTCCTCGTCCTCCCTGATCCAGGTCACGGCTGCCCGTCGCCCACCACTGCAGCGGTCTCGCGGCCGTGGCGGTCTCTTGCGCATGAACGCGGCCTTCGTGTGTTTTTTCGCCCCGGAGAAGCGTGTGACCCAGCTGGTAGAGGAGCTGTCCCGGGACCGGCGCTCGGTGTTCGGAGCGATGGTTCAAGACTTCCTGCAGAGGCAGCAGGAGGAACTCAATCGGCTGGCATCGTCCCCCGCCTCACCGCCCTCAGCGGGGATGTCGTGCCGCTCTGTGGAGGTCCTGCAGGGGCTGAGGCTCTTCCTGTCCCAGGCCAAGAGCTGCCTGCTGGACAGTGGAGAGCTGGAGCCACCCATCCAGACCCTGGTCCCGGAGAGCGAACAAGGTAGAGTCCACAATGTCATCGACACACAAGGTGAACGCAGGAAGAGTGCTGGCGACCCACTCTGGTCATGTTATCTCAACAGTATAAACTTAAACGCTGAGTTAAACAATCAGTTAAGAGATATTTAAAACAACATTTGATAAATAACCTATCATCCCTTTCCCTCTATTTAGACAGATGGAACATTGAAGACAGCAAAAAAAAGCTATTTAACAAATATCTGCATGTATTACCAACAATTTAACTCATCAATTACTAAAACCAATTTATATATGCATTACAGCTATTCCTAATCCACATACCCCCACTTTGCCTGCCATCAATTCTATTGTGGCAGATAACTCCTCTAATGCATTCATATAAGCTTCATTAATTATACTCATGGGTGCTTGGCTTACCAAACCACGTTCTCTTCCTGGTTGATGATGGGTGTGATCCTATGCAACCGTTTGGATGTGAGGAGCGCCACATAAAGCGACTCAGTTGGTCTCTGGAGTTGAGAAACTGCAGCGAGGGAAGCCCTATCTCCACACCTCTCCTCTCTCTCACACACACACACACACACACACACACACACACACACACACACACACACACACACACACACACACAGTTGTGTATGGTGTGTGCTGGTGTGGGTTTCAGTACCCGTGCTTTAAAATATGCATAGTTTGGATGTGTTTGAACCGTTGGGGTGCGCAGGTGCAAATTCACGATGCTTTCAGCTCCATGTGTTTGAGTGCTATTGCTCATGTGTGTACATCGCAACGTCACATCACAATGCCAATGCCTTCATTTTAGGAGCATTGGAATGTAAGTTATTATGTAGGTTAATCATTATCGTAAAATGATTTGTCATTATGGGAAGAAGTTTTCATTAGCATTGGGTACGGTATATTTACATAGATTTAGGTTTTGACAGTACTACAACTCCAAAAACAAAAAAAATCCCTAACACATCTGTGTTTGTTTGTCTTTATGTTTATGTGTGTGTTTGGGAGGTCAGTGAGTAAATATGCACCCTTGTGTGATGCTACATAACATGTAGGTAAGCGTGTAGGGCAGATTGTAGGGTAGCATGTAGGGCAGCGCTTAGGTTAGTGTGTAGGCTAGCTTGTAGGGCAGTGTGTATATTAGTGTGTAGGCTAGCATGAAGGTTAGCATACAGCAGGACAGCGAGTAGATGACAAAGCAGGGCAGCATGTAGTTTGGCATGTGGGTTAGCATGCAGGACAACATGTTGGTTAAGTGTGCAAGGCAGCACGTGGGTTAGAATGTCATTTAGGGTGCAGGGCAGCACGTGGGTTAGAATGTGGGTAAGCGTTTGAGTTAGCATGCAGGGCAGCATGTAGGTTAGCATGCACGTGGGTTAGCATATTGTATCGTGTGCAGGGCAGCGTGTAGGTTAGCACATGGGTTAGCATGCAGGGCAGCGTGTAGGTTAGCAAGCAGGGCAGTGCTGCAGTGGTTTATCTTGTATTGCGTAGGCGGGAAGCATTAGCATTTCTCTCTCTCCCCTCATTTATCATAAAAAGATCACAGTAGTCCCACGCTCACTTGAAGAGCAGCACGATTCGGCAGGGAGGAGCGAGAGAGAGAGCGAGAGAGAGAGCGAGAGAGAGAGCGAGAGAGAGAGCGAGAGAGAGAGCGAGAGAGAGAGCGAGAGAGAGAGATTGGAGCGAGGTAGTTAAAAAAAGAGTGCTTTATTAATGGAATGGATTATATTTTTCCAAGTAACTGTAATAAAAATAACCCTATTTTTCCACAGGATCTGTAATGGCTTATATAAAAGTACTTTTCCCAATACATATATACTGTATATTCTGCCCCCCCCTGTTTAAATCTATGTATTACTGATCCATTCAGTAATTAATTAGAACACAAAGGTGGTACTAAGATATATTGAGAAAAATACGCATATGGATGCAGAGTGTATGCAGCAGAGTGCATATATATATATACTGTACATGTGTATAAAGGTGAGAGGGAGATTGAGGGGGAACAACAGTGAGGTAACAGACGGGAGGGAGGGAGCATGGAAAGGGGGGTGTGTGCAGAGGTGAAGAAGACGTGAATGATTGATTGCAGGCAGGGCTCTGATGTGATGATTTGTGGTGAATGGGGAGGAAGGGGGAGAGGGGATGGACAGATATTACAGAGCAGCAGTGAGTGATGGAACTTCCTCAATAATAAGTACGGATGGGTGGATTGTGGGTGGTTGGATGGATAGTTTAATTGATTGATGGATGGACGGATGGATGAATAGAGACGGATGGATGAATGGATAGTTGAATTGATGGATGGATGGATGAATAGATAGTTGAATTGCTGGACAGATGAATAGACGGACCGATGGATGGATGTATAATGTTTGGATGTATGATGGATGGATAGATAGATGAATGGATAAATAGAGATGTATGGATTATATGCTGCATGGATGGATGAGAAGATTCTTAATGGATTAATATATGGGTAGAAAATAGAAGAACAAATGGCTTGATGGCTCTATGAAAGGGAAAACGTATGAGAAAGGGCAGTATGATGTATGTCCACACACACACAGGCACGCTGGCATGTGAGCTGAATGTTCAATGTGATATTACGGCTGCATGGTGTATTACATATGTCTACGCCTACTAGCACTGTGAATCAGTTTAAATGTCAAGGCACTATTTTCTCAACTACACTGTGGGTTGTGGGTTGACAAGATACGTCTAGGCATGTGAATAGGAAAACAAAGCTATATCTTTGGTTGGATCATTGGTTGGATAATTTTCACAAAGGGCCAATAAGAAGATTTTTCAGTCCAATCCACCACTGTATCAGCTGATTTATAATCAAGCATTTAAACCATGAGCTGCGATGTGATTGGCTGGAATCAAAATAATAGTTGGTCCCTTGATTGGTTGAAATTAAAATCTGAATATGTCACCTGATGTAGTCGTTGGTTGGGATTCATACTCAACACAAACACTTCATCTCGGTTGCCCTTTTCCTTCTTGTTTTGGTTGATGTGTTTCCTCCCCATTCTGGTCATTGATATCTATTAGTGAAAAACAAAACTTGATTAGGAAGGAGCTGAAGTGACCATGTAACCACTAGATAGCCCACTTGTAAACACACTCTCTCCTGTCTCCCTGTGTCATTTGTAAAAATAAAATAAAAAGATTTACGAATATTGAGAGAGAGAGATTCCTAGACTAATGGACCAACCCTTCCTTTGACAGATTGAAAAGTTGAGTTAACCAAATAATATGTTTGCAGTCTGAAGCAAAGTGATAAGTATGGTCAATAACAAACAACTGGACATTTCTGAGAACGATACTTGTCGAGCGTAAATGATTGGACGGATAAGGAGCAAAGTAACCGTGTTAGGTTACTTTGCCTCTAGAAATACCTGTGTGCTTCTGCTGTGTTTATTTTAATTGCAGCCTACCACTTTTTTTTGTATGTATGCCAAACCCTGATGATATGTTTGCTGTCTTCCCACAAGCTGCCTATTGGGCCTAATGCTAATCCTAGCCATCCATTGCATGTTCCAGCTCAACAAGATTTCTTACTTTCCTCACTGGGCATTTCGCAGGAGCTCCTCCTTATCCTGATGGCAAAGCTATATTTGTCAAATGTGTTGTCAAATGGCCATAATTTGAAAATGCAAACAAGATCTGAAATCAATGAAAGAAAAACCAAGGGACAAACGTTTAAGCAACTGCAGGAAAAAAATAAAAAAATAAAAATACCCTTCATTGTCCAAAGCAATCATAAATAAGTCAGACTTCCGCACATTTACAAAGCGTTGAGAGCTGAGGCCCTCTCTCTTAAAGCCATTCTATATAACTAAAGCAGATGGGTCTTTGACATGTCGCCCTCCCACCCCCCAGACCTGGCCATGGAGAGGGCCATGTTCAGCTGTGTGCTCCGGCCCCTGAAGAAACCTCTGGACCATGCCCTGGTAGTCCTGCACTGTCTGGACAGCTCCTCGCAACGCCTCACCCAGAATCTGCTCCAGTTCAAGGCAGGCGCTGGCGGTGGCCTGGAACAACTGGGGATCCGGGCACCCTCGGGTGCAGCCTATGACCGGGAGGTGGAGCGGGTGAGGCAGAAGCTGGGCTTGATGCAGAGGTCTCACTCACCCATCGACAAGGTGCTGCTACTGCTGCAGGCCTGCAAGTGTGTCCACAAGGCCACAGGGTCTCTGCACAGTGAGTACATGGACCTGACTTCACTTTGAATAGGGCTTGCTCATAAATAATATTTGACTGAAACTGTAAGGAAACTGTACAGGCCGTGGCTTGCGTAGACCTGTTTTGAAGCTACCAAGGGAAGAATGGACTACAACCACCAAAGACTGGGAACTTTTTGTTAGATCCCATAATAATAAGAGTTGCTGTTGTGTCCTTGAGCAATATACTGGTTTCATACTATTTCCTGAGGTAAATCTATCCAGAATTGATTCAAAGTGTCTTCAAATCTGCTAATACAAGCTTCTCTTTAATCCCGTTCCCAGGACAGGAAGTGAGCTGGGAGGACTTCCTGCTGTCACTGACTCATGTGATTGTGGAGTGCAACAGGCCTCAAATCCTGCTGGAGGTGGAGTACATGATGGAGCTGCTGGAGCCATCTTGGCTCTGTGGAGAGGGTACGAAATGGAGGACGGATGATGGATGGATGGATGATTGATGTCAAAATGTATTTATACAGTAATAAGTATACGGTTTTAGTTATGTAAGGGATAATGTACAGCGAGCCGGTCAATAGTGCGAAATGAACCCTGACAGGGTGATGCAAGACCCGACACGAAGCAGAGGGGTCTTGAATCACCCTGAAGGCCTCTCAACTTGGCCTCTCAAACAACCTTTGGTTCAGTTTACGGTGGAATATTTTACTTTAATTAACAAGCAGCATCCTCATTGTCCATTATTGTAGTTTAAATGTATTGTGGGGGTGGCAAATCATGCTATAATTGTTAATATTAAAGTAAAATGTTACTCCACTAGGCATCAATATAAATTAAGCCCAGACTGCAATTCAATTATTTTCAGAGCTTTTAAATTAGCAAAAAAGGATATATTTATTTTATTTAGTGATGGAAAAACAAATTAGATCAAAGGTCACATTAACGGCAGAGGTAAGATTTCATCAATTAGCGACTGACTCCAAAGAAAAAGGAAAAAAGGAGCATTCCACAAGCATCCAATTAGCAAAAATCAAGCATTGTATAGTGAAAACATTCTGTAAAAATAATACATTGAGAAAATGTACCTCCCCAGCACACTACAGTAGCAACATTTTAGAAATGTACCCACCATCACCACCACATTAATGGTGCGTTCCAGGCAACCCGTAATCCGTGATTTCACAACCTTCTACCCGTGAAAGTGCTCTGGAACGGCAGTCAAACTCGTAACTCACGACCTGTGAACTCGTGTCTGATCGAT
>JAOPJH010000052.1:7402675-7416308 GCA_027122575.1 Merluccius polylepis
GGGGAGGCACTCCGGATACGCAAATATACATATAAAAGCAACGAAAAAGTGAGTTTTGCATAATATGTCCCCTTTAAGAATACTTCAACATCACATTCGTGCAGTCTATGGCTCAATAGTAACGTGTTAGCTGCTAAGAAGACAGAGGGTCACCCCGTATAAGCAGCCTTTATGTTAAACATTATGCTAATGCGGTGCTGTGAGGACATTATTCAAGGCTTAAAAAACAAACAAACATATCAGTCAGACCTGTCAACTTCTCCTAAGTTTCCCTACTTAGCACAGAAAAAGCTTTATAATCAAAATATGAATATGAAATGGGGGTGTCCTATACACCAGAAACTCATCATTACCATAGTGCATAAAAGTTCAACATGAATTTTAAATAACTCAACATGAATTGATGGGCCAATTAGTTCCAACGGCGTATACGTATACGAAGACTGTGGGTGACAGCGGCAGTATGTAAAAAAAACCCGCTGCTGCATCCCTGCCCGGTGACTGTGATTAACTCGCCACCAGACGAACCGTTTAACCCGTCAGGTCAGGTGAGGAATCCATGCTTACCACCACATCGCTCCTCATCTTGCCGAAGGTGTTGATCAAGTGGGCATAGTGGTAGTCATCCATCTGCCTCAGCGTGGCGGTCATGCTGGCCACAAAGCTGCCCTGAGGACGACACATAAGACAAGAAGGACACAACATTAGCATGCTTTCAGGGTTACGGATGTTACCTTAGAACTGGATGGAAGAGGGACTGGGATTGGATCTCAGTACAGCCGGTCTCATTAACCTACTGCCCTGGGCTCCTCGGCTCTTCGGTCTGATTGTGCGTGTGTGTGTGTGTGTGTGTGTGTGTGTTTGGGTGTGTGGCCGTCCGCTGCACTGTCTTTTAATTCACAGAGCCAGGTTTCAGAGGCCTGGTGAGCAGGCCCTGTGTGTGTTATACATGTGTGTGCGTGTGTGTCTGCTGACAGCAGATAAGGAAGAGGCAAGCGAACCGCTATGCCGGGTGTAGAGCGGTTGTTCAACAGTCGAGTCGTGTCAGGGATTTTGGCTGATGAAAAAAAACAACATAAAACTTGATGTATCCCCCAACGAGAGTGAACATAGCAGAGCGAGGAGATACTCTGGTGACAAGAACAGCATATCTCGACAGGAGTGAGGGTGTCAGGCGATTGAGACACGGACATGTCTTTAAGTCAAGTTGCGCTTGGAGGCTTCTGGACTTACTCAGCAACAAGCTAAAACGACCAAAAAGCTTGTAAGTTGTGTTAAGGAATTCAGAATAAAACCAGAAACCGTTGTTCAGACCCATCACCAACGTCATCCAGTAAACAGGCCGATGATGGCCCCGTTTACACAAGCACTTCGAATCTCTCTTCAAAACGCTTGTGAGAAAATGGTTGTGACGCCATGATGCAGTAAGAGACGTTTTCTCATATGAGAGATGTTGACAACCACTGACGAAACCACCTCCGGAGTTAGTGTACGCTACATTCAACTTACAAGCGATAGGTGTCAGGGGGGGTGTCATATCCACAGAATCCACATAATTTCTCTCATGTAAACAGGGCCAATGACACGCATCCATCATGAGGAGAACCCAAACTGTTAACTAATGATACTCATATATTTTATGAGATGGAGCGCAGCATAGATAAATAACAACCATCATATTTGATCTTTTAATTACCTTATTCTTCAATATATACAATATATATGAACAAACAAAACAAACACATCAACTGTTAACAAAAGGGTTCACTTAAAAATCTTAAAAGATCTAATATTATCCAATGCGACTCCATCTGTGTTCCCCTGCAGTTCTACCTCAGATGGCTCATCATACCACCTTCTCAGAAGATAAGGAAAAGGTAATTAAAAGTCCAACTGTATCAACACAGGACGCATGAGAGCGCACCCACAATGAACAAACCTCCGATCTGATAAGCCTTTAGAAAAACAAGCATCGCAGGTGGCACCCTGCTTCACTGGCCTGCGTTACGTATAAGCTTGTTTAATTGGGTCACACCGATTAACTTCAAAACCAAGGGGTGACTGTGAGACCATTTTCGAAAAAAAACTGTTCCCGAAGGTCAACGGCCTGTGATCAATCACCTGTGAATCACCTGTGACATGAAGTGGTGTGGAGTGGAGAGCTCCAGTTGAAATCATCAACGTACAAGAAGTGAGTGGGAAAAACCAGAGCACTCGCTGCGAGATGGACGGTCAAATAACTGTAGCTGTGCAAAGGTGGCAATTGGCACACACAATGCACTGCAGATTACCTCCCTGAA
Organism: Merluccius polylepis; assembly: GCA_027122575.1. Lineage (NCBI taxonomy): Eukaryota > Metazoa > Chordata > Actinopteri > Gadiformes > Merlucciidae > Merluccius > Merluccius polylepis. Next base: position 7,404,976 of record JAOPJH010000052.1, read on the forward strand.
CTGAAATCAGACCTTGTCCCTCTGTCCCCCTCGTTTTTTCGTGCAACTCTCTGTAAGGAAAACCAAAACCCTGTTTCAAGCAAGCGACCCTGCCCACTAAAAAAAAGAGAGGCTTTTTTCCCCTTTTAGGGGTGTGGCTATATTGCTGGTTTCCACTCGCTGCTCTCAGTGTTCGATCGATGTTTGATTGACGTTACCTGGTAACCCAAAACTGCCAGTAACAATTAACGCATGCACTAAAATGCGTGTAACCTAGAGTTGATCTTATCCTGTGCATTTGGGTTGAGGATCAATCCATATCACTACCATGTAACCCTGTACGTCACTTTTCCTCTCAAATAAGTTGTCCTAGGTTTTGGTTCTCCTTTAATGTGCTGAGCCCCTTTTGGTAAACCTCAGACCAAAACCCCTACAAAAAAACACACGCTGTTCGGAACATCAAACGTTCATGTTGCCGCTTCTTGGGTCTGCCGTTTCGAGGTCAAGGAGGAGAGGCTACCATACACCCCCCTGCAGCATTGCTCAACAGAACAAGCTACGCTTGTGATGCCGTCGTCCATCGCCATAATGTTCTCCTCGTAAACATCCAGTAATGCTCTTTCATCAAGGGCAGGGGTTGCGCACCGCCCTCAGCTCTACGGCACTGGAGAATGTATCCCGATTAGCCAAAGTGTGATTAGAGGACTAAAGGACGGGAGTGGAGCTCCTCCGTTTACATAATTCCTTGTTTTCCCACTCAGCGAACAAAGGCTGCAATTATCTGATCGCCAGATTGATGAACAAGAGAGCGCTTAGGTGAAAGGAAACAGTGGGAGCTGGGGGTGTCCATATCGCTTTCACGTGAGCGATAAAGAGGGTGTGTGTGTGTGTACGTTAGCGGCAAAGGGGGCGGGAATGATCAGCACATCCTTCTTCATTGTGAGGCGAATTTGACGGATTCAGGAGTGTTGCCACAGACGATACTAGCAGATAGCGTTTCCCACACATTATGTTGCCGTGTTAAACGGGTCAGCCGACAAGATCACGATCTGGAATGCCTTATGTTTTCACCTGAGGGAATGCCTTATGTCTTCACAGCAAGGCTGATGCAGGATATTAGCCTACACAGGTGAACGCCAGCGAATGTTCCCTGGTTTGTATCTACAGACAAGAATATTCTTAACAGTGAACCATGCGGAAACTAAAGTTAATAAACTTTTACATTCATTTCTTGTGACGCACAGCCCGACAAACTGACAGCAAAAGCCAAAAGGATAGTTATTGCCTTTGAAGGAATACACTTTGCTGATCGGGTCACCAAGCTTTTCATGACTGCGAAGTTCTAAAGGCAGATGGGATAGTGGAAAAAGATCAAGACTACAATGTTTTAGCCTTATTTTTGCTCACAAAGCCGGAAAATCAAGACTAGAGAATTACTTGCAGAGAAAATCAAATAATTGGGTATGAATAAAGTATACAGTCTGCCACAATTGCAGGCCAACTGTTGAAGTGGAGACATGTCGAAGATAAACATCAGTTAAAAGTTTAAGAGTTTGAAGTAGCCTTAAGCTGTCCAACTTGGTCGTATATTCTTTACAATAAAACTATATAAACAATATTTCGAAGATAAATAATTGCCATATTGTGCAGCTCTATGACAAGATATGAGGGGGCCCACCTCAGGGTTGGCCATAAAGCCGCCCCACATGTGGAGTGACCTTTCAGACTGACCTGACCTCTACACCATTACACCTGCGCTGGGCACTCTGGTTCCAGTTACCATGGCAATGTGTTTGTTCATTTATTTTGTTTGGAGAAGGCAGCAGACAATGAGTACGAGACATGGTTTTTTCACCTTCAAATTTGTCACGTTCAAATGTATGTAGCCCAGGTGCCAAAATATAACTGATCTATAGCAGAATATATATTCCATTTAAATTAATGGAATTCTATATTAATGTTATATAATATGCACGTTACGGTACAGTTATAGCTGGGCGCCGTCGATCAGCATCAAATGTGTTAACAACAATGGTTCGATTTTTTTTTGTCGTACAGACGTTCAAAGTTACCCCCTACAAGAACGGAAAGCACTCCAGTGTTACTTAAGTGCCATAACAAGGCCCTGGGGAGGAGAGCTACATTAGGAGGTACATTAATCAACGGGACACAAATAGACAGAGTGAAGAAAAAAACAAAAGCCAAATTAACACACAAGAAATTACAATCTAAAAAGCTCTGGTGACTCCAAGCTTACATTGCAGCCCAATATAGAAATTTTACATCAGAATGCATCATGGGATCTTTTGTTGGCAATACTCCGCCACATTGAGAGGACTCAAGAGTTATAGTACTGTAAAATCCTAAAGCAACGTAAAGATACCTTGGCTAATGAAAAACTTTGTTTTGCCACGTCTCGCATGAGAAACACTGCCGCAGTTTCAAACAAAAAAATGTCTCCCCATAATGACAAATCATTTTGTGATTGACAAAACAATTACCAAAAAACCATTACTACTAACATAATTAACATTCCCAATGCTCCTATGCTCCCAAAATGGCGGCAATCATATTGCAATGCGCCGTTGCGATGGACAAGCCCTATTTATCCAAAGTCAATAAACATTCTACTCCATCCTAAGCCCTCAGCGCCTGACATAATGGAGACGCAGAGAAATAAACAACAAATCCTTAAAAAAAACGATATGCTAAAGGAAGATATATTTGCGAAGATATTAACTTATGATGTATTCATGTCACTCCCCCCCCCCCCCCATTACCCAATCTGAAACATGTATTTCAAAAACATTCAATTACTCAAGTGGGACAACAATAACCTGCCGAGGTCTATTCATCACCGTCGTCACGGCGTTGGCCCCGCAGCGGCGCGTGTTCTCGTCTCCACATCCATCTCACGCTTTGGGGCCAAATGAGGGAGAATGTTGAACGGAAATGAAAAGCTGTGATTAGAGGGCGAGCGCCTGATCCATCATACTCCTCTCTGCAGTGCCGGGGCCACAATTCATCTCACTTTACCATCTGACAGCAGCGAGGTGAGGGGGGGGGGGTTGGTGTCTGTTTGCTCTAGTGGTAAAGGGGTGGCACATAAGCAGAGCCCTGTTTTAAGCCTTTAATTAGGCCTGCGGGGACCAGGCACTTTGGAGGGGTGGTGGTGGTGGTGGTGGTGGTAGGGGAGGTATGGGAGGGTGGTGCCTATGGCAAGAGAGGACTGATAAGGGGACTGATAAGGGGAGGGTGAGGATGTGAAAGGGGAGAGGTTTCACTTTCGCCCCCTTCCCTCCTCCCTCTATTGGCCGTGCAGATGCAGAGGCATGCTGGTGATTATGGAACATTTCAATTTCTCACTCACTAAATGCATGCACAAACATGGATACCACAGACAGACACACACACATGCACACGCGCACACACACACACACACACACACACACACAGTACGCAGACAGTTGAATATACATAACCCCCCCACCCCACATACACACACACACACACACAGCATCATTAACATGGAGTTCAAAGTACTATTGAATACAGAATGAAGAAACTCCACTTGAGCTGGCGTAAGCAATCAGTGCCACCATGCTGTGGAGCCCTCAGCGGATTAACTGGACGGGGGAAATACCCATGCTAATAAGATAGATTGAGGCCTAAGGAGGGAGGATGGACTGGGCTGTCAGAGATAACCCACAGCAAACAATGATATGTTCATTTATATTCCCTTCAATCTTCATATTAATCCACAAGGCAGGCATTGTCCAAGCAGAATCCCCTCTGGCCAAAGAGACAGAGAGAGAGACGGAGAGGGAGAGAGGTAGAGAGAGCGAGAGATAATTGCACTGTATTGAGTGAGGTGTATCCGTGAAGAAAATAGTTAAACGTCTTTCTTCTCATTTCCCCAAGTCAGTGTCTGTGGGGAAGGTCAGGGTACTTGGGGAAGGTCAAAGTGTGATCACATTACTTAAACAAACACACTCACAGACATATATCATTAGAAATGTGCAGTATAGCAGCTGAGAACGGCAGCCCTAAATGACATGTTGTTGCAGGGCGTTGGGGCTGAGCCACCACTGCCTAGTCCACAGTGTGCCCATTTGGCAACATCTGGCCATTGTGGCACCATATTCTCACTGGGGCTGAAAAATTATTCAAAATATTATCGAAATCACAATATGGCCAAATGCAATATCCCAATCGCCAGAGCTGCAATTTTCGGATGAGGGTAAAATGTGTCAATGTAAATGATACACCATTATAAGTACTGTAGTGCTGCAGAGATGCCCTGGCCTACACATTCTTTCCTCCAGATGTAAGATGTTTGTTTGGTACTGAACCCAACAAATGTCACATCAAGATTTATTTATTTTTTAACTTCTTTTTATTGAGTTTTTACATTATAAAAACAGTTACAAAATCAACCTTGAAATATATAAATATCTCCCCACCCCACCCCCCCTCTTGATGTACAATGAAATGCATATAAATAACATCAAAAATAAAAATAAAAATAATAAATAAAAGTAGTAAGTAAAGTAAATAAATTAATAGTAATAATTATAATAGCACAGGAATGAATAAGTATAACAGTAATAATACAATAAGTAAATACTAAAATACAGTAAAAAAACAAACAAAAAAAAAAATATATATATATATAATAGTAATAAAATAAAAAATAAAAATAATACTAAAAATAAATAATAATAAATGAAATCAAATTGAAACCACTCTTTCTGACAAGGGATACACACTCATGGCACTACTCCATACATTACGAATCCACCCAATCTGTAATTTGGGTAATGTTGTCAAAATACGAGAGAAAAGGCATCCACACTTTTTCAAATTTATTTGCAGCTCCCCTCAATGTGAATTTGATCTTTTCAAGCTTTAAATAGAACATGATCTCTTTTAGCCATCTAGTATGAGATGGTGGGACTGGTCTCTTCCAGTTGAGAAGTATAAGGCGGCGAGCTAGCAAAGTTGTAAATGCGACCACATCATGCAACCCAGCCGGCCATATTGTATCTCTGGGCATCACCCCAAAAAGAGCAATGATGGGTTGAGGACTCATTTTAATACTGTAAATGTCGCTAAGAGAGCCAAAGATCTTTTCCCAAAACGTCTGAAGCCGCTGGCATGACCAAAACATATGTAACCAGGTGGCGGTAGAAGATTTACATCGCTCACATGTGGGATCGGTGTTTGGATATATCTTTGCTAGTTTCTCTTTAGTGAGGTGAAGACGATGAAGTACCTTAAACTGAATTAGACCGTGCCTGGCACAGGGAGATGAGGAGTGCACTCGCCCAAGGATTAAATCCCACTGATCATCTTCAAATGACAAACCTAAATCATGTTCCCAAATCAATTTTAAATTTATCAGAGTTTGAGGATTGATAGCATCAATTATCCCATAAATCCAGGAGATGGCGCCCTTGAGATCAGTGTCCGCTGCTAAAAGGATATCAATAGGTGTGTTTGGCGGTTGAGCAGGGAAGGGATGATAACCACTTTGAACAAAGTGTCTAATCTGCAGATACCGAAACATATGGGAACGGGGCAATAAGTACTTCTCTGAAAGTTGCCTAAAGGAAGCAAATATCTTGTTTAGATATAAATCTTGAACAAGCTTAATTCCATTGCCATGCCAGGCCCGGAACGCCAGATCTGACATGGAGGGGGTGAAAAGATGGTTTGAAAGGATAGGAGCCTGTAGTGAAGCGCTTTGCAATCCAAAATGTTTCCGAAATTGAACCCAGATCTTTATGGTATGGGCAACTACGGGGTTCTCAAAGGAGCCAGAATTAAGAGGTAAAGGAGCCGTTATCAGCGAGTGGAGTTGCAATTTAAAAGATTCCAATTCAACCCAAGCAGGAGCTTCCACACCGGGACCACACTTAGCCCATCTCATAATCTTTTGTATATTACTAGCCCAGTAATAATAAAGGAAATTAGGCATTGCCATCCCTCCCAATTTTTTCGGTCTTTGTAAAAAAGATTTACGAATACGAGGGATCTTGCCATCCCATATGAAAGCACTTAAGACTTGATCCAATGTCAAAAAATGTTTCTTCGGAATCAAAATCGGAATACATTGGAATAAGTAAAGAAACCTGGGGAGGATGTTCATCTTTATTAGATTAATCCGGCCAGCCAACGAAAGAGGCAATGCACGCCACCGACTTATATCCTGCTTGCACCGATCGAGTAATGGTGTAAAATTTAGTTTATATAGCTTACGGAAGGATCGTGGTACCACTACCCCAAGGTATGTAAAATGAGAGGGCGCTCTCTTGAATGGAAAAACAGCAGAAGGAATATTTAGAGCCGATGAATTAATGGGATAGAATTCGCTTTTTTGTAAATTCAATTTGTAACCTGAAAACCTACTAAATTGTTCTAATGTTGACAGAACATGTGGCAATGATGAGACTGGGTCAGCAATATACAGAAGAAGATCATCAGCGTAAAGAGAAAGTTTGTGTGTAGTATTCCCTCGGGTTATCCCCTCAATTGCCTGGCACTGACGTAGGGAAGCAGCAAGGGGTTCTATTGCCAAGGCAAATAGAAGAGGGCTCAGTGGGCAACCCTGTCTCGTGCCTCTATATAGTGTGAAATATTTTGATTGTAAATTATTTGTATTAACGGAAGCTGAGGGAGAGGCATATAACAGTTCAACCCAAGAAATGAAATCCTTGCCAAAGCCAAATTTCCTCATTGCCATGAATAAATATTCCCACTCCACCCGATCGAAAGCTTTCTCTGCATCTAAGCTTATTACACATTCGGCGACATCAGACCCGGTGGGAGAGTAAATAATATCAAAAAGCCTCCGAATATTAGAAAATGAGTGTCTGTTACGAATAAATCCGGTTTGGTCAGACAGCACCAAATCTGGGAGAACGTTTTCGAGCCGCCTAGCGAGAGTCTTGGCCAGGATTTTATAATCTAAATTTAAAAGGGAAATTGGTCTGTAAGACTGACAACACAAAGGATCTTTGCCCTTTTTGTGTAGGAGACAAATAAAGGCCTGATTCAAGGTTTCAGGGAGGTGACCAGATGAAAATGATTCATTAAACATAGACAGCATTAATGGGGATAAATCCTTGGCAAATTTTTTTAAAAACTCCACTGGGAACCCATCCGGTCCGGGGGATTTCCCAGATTGCATACTTAAAATGGAATCTGAAATTTCCTTTAACGTCAGAGGGGAATCCAGGTCACTTTTCTGAGAGTCAACAAGGGATGGCAGTGTCAAATTGTAAAAAAAAGAATCGGAAGCGCTATTGTCACAGTCTGAAGTGTATAGATTTGTATAGAATGACACAAAAGAATCATTGATCTCCTTGTGGTCTGTCGTCACCACGCCCGAGGTGGTCTTAACTTGGATAATCTGGCGCGAGGCGGCAGCCTGGCGGGCTTGGTGAGCGAGAAGCTTGCCTGCCTTGTCGCCAAACTCATAAAATGTATGTCGAGATTTCAATAACAACTGTTCTGCTTTTGAAGTGGAAGCTAAATCAAACTCTGTCTGTAGACGAATCCGTTGTTGGTAGAGTTCAGCAGTGGGTGCTGAGGCATATTGGTTGTCTAGCATCAAAATCTGGGCAGACAGATCTTCTAATTTAGCCATCCTAGCTTTTTTAGTGTGTGAAGCATATCCAATAATTTGGCCACGTAGGTAAGCTTTTAGTGTTTCCCATATGGTACTATGAGATACTTCCGGAGAGGCATTTGTTTCAATAAAAGTCCTAATTTGTTTTTGAATGAATGTCACAAATGCACCCTCGGAGAGCAAAAGAGGGTTCAAGCGCCATGGTTTATATAGGGCAGGTTGATCAGGAAAACTCAGTTCAAAAGAAAGGGGGGCGTGATCGGATATAACTATACCGTGATAAATAGGTGGGGTGGAAAGGGGTAAAAGCCTAAAATCTAAAATAAAGAAGTCGATTCTAGAAAACGTATGGTGGACTGGCGAAAAGAAAGAAAAAGCCCTACTGTTAGGGAAATGAAAGCGCCAAGGGTCAACCATACCATACTGATCCAAAAAATTATTAATAGCTGCAGCAGTTTTGGAAAGGGGGGAGGGGTTGAGTGATGAGCGGTCCAGACCGGGGCAGAGCACACAATTGAAGTCCCCCCCAATAATCAACTGACGATTATTGACATCAGGGATAGTAGAGAAAAAATTGTTAATAAAGTTACAGTCATCCCAGTTGGGAGCATACACACTAGCAAGAATGACAGGCTTACTTAAAAGCTGACCGGTAACAATAATGAACCTGCCATCTGGATCTGCAATTATTTTGTCGCTTTCAAAGGTAACGCCTTTGTGTACCAGTATGGCTGTACCCCTAGCCTTAGAATTGAACTTAGAATGGAAGACTTTACCCACCCAACTCCTCTGAATTCTCATAACATCTGCCCTACATAAATGAGTCTCTTGGAGGAAAGCTATTCCTACACCAAGTTGATCTAAATGTGCTAACACTTTATTCCTCTTTACAGGATGGTTCAGTGCTTTTACGTTCCAAGAGATGAACTTAACTTTTCTGCCACTCATCTTAACTGAGCTCATACTTTTTAATCACAGTAATAATGATAGTAGCGATAATAAGTGTATGTCAATAGAGTGATATAAGGAAGAAAGAGCAAAAAAATAAATAAATAATAATAATAATAATAATAGTATAATATAATATACATTATAATGACTCAAGAGTATGCCCACCCCCCCGCCCCAGCACTTACCCAAACTAAGTGCCCTAAAACCCCAGAAAACACACATGCACAAGAGGTGTATCTTAGCTCAACAAAGCTTACACCTTAACTCTCCTCACTAGACAGAGGGTAAATAAACTTAAAACCACTCAATATTGTCATTTAGTACACACTTAGTTTCAACCATGTCCACTTTTTTCCCCTTCAAACTTATTGTCTGCCGTGACCTGCCCGGGCAGCTTCCACCAAACCAATACATTAAAAGAAAAAGGAAAAAAAAAAAAAGTAAGGCTATTCGAATACAGTATCACACAAATTGTAAACATTGGCAACGTGTACTACTTCAGATTAATAGCACCGGATTAACGTTGAAGTAGACTAGAACCGTTATAACCACAAGTTAGTTTGGGTAGGAAGATCACAGTCAATTACAACATAAGGATGAAGTCCGACATACCATCACTCCCCGTTGTTTCTCGCCGTGCCCACCGTAGGAATATTGGACTTGGCAAAAGCAGCCGCCTCGGAAGGGTCAGCGAATTCCTGCTTCTTCCCGTTGAAAACGAACCGGAGCCTTGCAGGGTGTAGTAGGGAGTATTTCACTCCTGCCTCTCTCAGCTGCTTTTTGACTGGAAGGAAAGCGGCTCTCCGGCGTAGTAAATCAGCGCTGAGGTCGGGGTAAAAGCTGATCTTTGCTCCTCGGTAGGTCAGCTGGCCTCTCTCGTACGACATCCGTAGAATCTGCTCCTTCGTCTGGTAGTAGTGCATCCGGACCACCATCGCCCGCGGGGGACCAGTCGGCTGCGGCGGTCTCAAAGTGCGGTGGGCACGATCAACCACAGGCGGGCGAGTGAAACTGTCCTCTCCAAAAACCTCGATCAGGAACTTTTCCATAAAAGCAGTGGGGTGGTTTCCTTCGACTTTCTCCTCCAAACCCGTAACTCTTATATTATTCCTCCTGGAGAAGTTTTCCAAGGAGTCTAATTTAGCGTGCAGCTTGGAGTTCTCATCTTGCAAAGCAGCGTAACAAGTTTCAAGCTCACCCACTCGCCCATCCACGTCCGTCAGAGAGGTTTCAATGTCGGATATTTTATCGGTGTGCACAGAAACAGTAGCTTGAAGGGATGAAATAGAAGAACGTAGCTCTGATAAAATCTCGTCCTTCATAGCGCCCACATCAGCTTTGATGGCCTCTCGCAGTTCTTTCAGAGCCCCGTGCGATAGCTCCACGTTGGCATCGCTCACCGTTGTAGGTTCGCTAGCCGCATTGCTCGGCGTTGATGGTTTGCTAGCAAAGGCATTTGTTAGCAGGGACTGTTCGGACTTTGCGTTTTTACCTCTGCCGGGTTTGTTCGACATGATAACCGGATAGAAGGTATCAGTAAAGTGACAAAGGCTCGTGAGAGGGAAAACGACGTGACTTTAGTCGAGAAATAGGGCTTTAAGCCGATAAATTATGTAATATGCGAGGAGAGCTTGCAAAGGACGTCTTCACTCCGCCATGACCCGACACGCCCCTTCCGAAGAATCTGTTATTTTGCACATTTTGAAAAAATAAATTATTGAATGATAATCTGTTTCTCATGTAGTCTATACCCTAACCATAACCGTACACTTTGGGGGTTTTACACACAATTTAAACCTGAAATTGGGGGGTCAGACCCAACAATGGGGGGTTTGGGTGTCCCTTATTTGAAACTCTGGGAGTTGGCAACCCTAGGCGCTTCTGCACTAAAAACGAGAAATAGTCCTGAGAAACTTCTCAGGATTATTTTTTTTTCACATTTCACACACAAATGAAGGCACGTTTTAAGTCCTGCCCTGTTCCCAAATTGTGCCCAAATTGAACGTGATCAGTACGCCGACATGCACAGGTTCTTCTGGATGCCACAATAACCACCATGTTCACTTCTACTGTACACTTCTAAGTAAAATACCACATTTTACAAGTTGACTGTAATATAATGTCATGTAAAGGTTATTTGAGGAAGTATGACAATAGACTCACAGAGGAACAACTGTACAATGGAGTGTGTGGATGTGGTGTAGTAGGCTGTGCAACTCCCAGCTGAAATCACCAATAAAATATTCACTGTAAGTCGCTTTGGATGGAAGTGTAAATAGTAGAAGATAAGTAGGCAGTCAAAACAAAGTTTGACTTCCTTATTAATGTGTTTTGTATAGACCTGTACTGTACCTATTGATGTACCATGGGGATGGGTGTATTCTAGTTTAGCGTGTTTGACTCCTAGCCGAACCCCAATGGTCCACAGTCTGTGTGTAGACTAATCCTTACGTCCTGCTCCTTAATCTCTGTAATCACTAAGTCACATTGGACAAGAAAAATAAGCTTGTTGCGAGTGTTTGGGATACTGCACCCGTTGTTGACCTCCGTGTGTTGTTCAGGTGCAAGAGGATGGTGGTGGTGATTTCTGATGAGTACTTGAAGAGCGACGCATGTGACTTCCAGACCAAGTTCGCTCTCAGTCTGTGCCCAGGTGAGACCAAGATACGATCCTGTTCTTGATCCCTAACCCTTTTACTTACACACACACACACACACACACACACACACACACACACACACACACACACACACACACACACACACACAC
>JAOPJH010000052.1:7475018-7485839 GCA_027122575.1 Merluccius polylepis
AACAGGAGCAGGAAGCGCTTCTCGGAGGGGCAAACCACGTAGCCCTGCGAGGACATGAATACCGTTAACGGGATATCTGCACGTTTGATTCCACACTTTTTAATACCGCTTAGAACACAATTTAATAGCGATTTCACAGCACAGCGGCATAGAAGTACGTTTATTTGTTCATTTAAAAGGATCCCCATTAGCTGATAGCACTCAACCTGGAATGGTTTTATAAGTAGGACTATACACATTTATTGAAAAAAAACATTTAAGACCTATGCAAATGATTTTCAGATTTTTGAGACTTAAAATACTTTTAATATCTCCGTGGGTACGCCGATTAACTAGTTATGCTCTTCGGTGGCTACAGGTAGGTAGTCAACATAAGGGATGGGACTCAGTACCTGCTTTTAGCTCGAGCACATCATATTGACCATGTGATCCGCAGACAATACGACCATGGTTCATTATGTCCTTGCATTTATTCTGAGAGAAATTACTGATAACCTCTTTCAATAAGACAACTGCAAGATAATACTGTATGCCTTAGTTGACACCCAATCCACTATGACAGCAATGAACTGGCAACACATAAAGGCAAAAACAACATCAGCACCAATGAGACCAGAGTTTAAAAGGAAGCCCCCGTTGCTCCTAATGTAGTCTTGTAGAGCTCTACCCATCGTTTCTACTACAGTTCTGTTTCGACATTTAAATCCCTTTAATCCAAATGAGCCTTTAATGGACTTGAAAACGGGTTGTGTGGTATGAGGGTGGTGGTGGGGGGATACCTTGGGGTCATCTGGCGGGTCGTACTGGACGATCCAGTCCACCTCGGGGATGTCCAGACCTCTGGCGGCCACGTCCGTACACAGCAGGATGCCCGTGTCCGCGTTGCAGAACTGGAAGAAGGTGGTGGTTCGCTTGGTCTGCTTCTGCTTGCCCTGGAGAGACATGGGGGGGGTAACACGACGCCGCCGGTCAGGTGAGCCTGAACACGCTGGTTACACTTTAACACGCGCTGAGGGGATAGTGGCGCACCGCTGAAATGCGCCCTGCCAGGAGGGGGCGCCAGCTGTTGGAATATGGGACACTACACTTGTCCCACAGCATCAGCAGAAGGGGAAAGATGGCCTGGGAACCAGACGAATCTGCGAGCTCATGTTTTAGTTGGTCTGGTGATGCAAATGCAGATGGTAAAATGCCAACCAATCACAGTGTCGTATTATTTGACGTCAGCCAGTGGCAGGACACGACTAAGTGCAGGGACCGCAGATGCTCACCCTTGAGTGTGTGTTGCGATCGCTGATTTATCCTGTGCGCCTTAATTACTCCCAAGCACCACAGGTGGGCCGCCTCACCCCACCCCAGAGGCTCATCACATTGACTCGGGCCAGGTGCGGCTGCTTAAACCAGCCATCAACCACACACACACACACACACACACTCCAGCTGTGGAGTGTGTGTGTGGAGTGTGCGTTTCTGGAAAGCGATCAACCATATTGTCTAAGCTACTTGGAGCCACAGAGTGCACATTTTCTGTAGGGTTTCAAAACAGCGTGTCCTCGCCATCGTTCCCGGGAGGAATCACAGACAACTCCCTTCAGAGACGACGGTGAGAGTTACTGTATGCCTCAGTTGACACCCAGTCCACTATGGAAGCAATGAACCGGCAACACATAAAGGCAACTTCCCATCCAGTCGAATGGAAACGGGGCAAGAATAACCGTGTGTGTGGAGAGTGTGGAGAGTAGGGCTGGGCAATAATGCAATATTATCGTCTTTGAATGGTATCGCATCATCAAGAAATTAAGAAATCGACTTATTGTGATACCCAGTTTTATAGTATAAATGAATTACGGTGAGAAGACGCGTCCTTAAAATGATCATATATGAGTTTGAAACGTAAAACCAAACGTAAAACTCCAGTTACGACCCTCAGAGTGTTTAAACTGGTATTTTGAATTCATAAGCATATCGTGGTATTTATCGATAGTGCAAAATCCCCCATAATTATCATGATGACTAAGCGGCACACGTCACCATGGAAACAGGAGGCGGCGGCCGCTGCTTACGTGGATGGCCATGACGGGCAGGTCGATGTAGTTGAGCAGCTCATAGTGGAACTTGACGGACATGCAGGAGGAGAAGAACACCATCATCTTCTTCTTGCGGTTCTTCTTGAGGAAGGTGAACAGGAGCAGGAAGCGCTTCTCGGAGGGGCAAACCACGTAGCCCTGCGAGGACATGAATACCGTTAACGGGATATCGCAAGGTTTGATTCCACACTTTTTAATACCGCTTAGAACACAATTTAATAGTGATTTCACAGCCCAGCGGCATAGAAGTACGTTTATTTGTTCATTTAAAAGGATCCCCATTAGCTGACAGCACTCAAGCTGGAATGGTTTTATAAGTAGGACTATACACATTTATTGAAATAGTCGTGGGAGGCAAATAAATATCAATTTCTCATAAAATACACATAAGACGTTTGACATTTATTAGGTTTGAGGTTTATTATTTTTCCCCTCCCGACAGTCAAGAAAACATTTAAGACCTATGCAAATGTTATTCATATTTTTGAATTTAAGACTTAAAATACTTTTAATATCTCCGCGGGTACGGCGATTAACTAGTTATGTAGCAGACCTTTTACCCAAAGCCATGTGCAGTGGATTCAGATATTCACTAATGAGCAGGTATGGATTAAGAATATCGCTCATTGGTGGCTACAGGTAGGTAGTCGACATAAGGGATGGGACTCAGTACCTGCTTTTAGCTCGAGCACATCATATTGACCATGTGATCCTCAGACAATATGACCATGGTTCCTTATGTCCTTGCATTTATTCTGAGAGAAATTACTGATAACCTCTTTCAACAAGACAACTGCAAGATAATACTGTATGCCTTAGTTGACACCCAGTCCACTATGACAGCAATGAACCGGCAACACATAAAGGCAAAAACAACATCAGCACCAATGAGACCAGAGTTTAAAGGAAGCCCCCGTTGCTCCTAATGTAGTCTTGTAGAGCTCTACCCATCGTTTCTACTACAGTTCTGTTTTGACATTTAAATCCCTTTAATCCAAATGAGCCTTTAATGGGCAGCTGGGGGTAAGGCCCCATGCTCAAGGATGCCTTGCCGGCAGAAGACGGCAGGTGCTGGGGTTTGAACTAGGGCGTGGCGCTAAAACAATCGATGGAAGACGATAACATGTATGAGATATATTTTCGCTAGTTACTTTTTGAGTCCGTTTTCCTCTAGCTACAAAATCACGACCTGAACAGCCAATCGTACAGCAGAGAAACAAACGCATGGAAATGAAAAATGCGCACACACACACACCAATATATATATTTCTATATCTTTCTACATTTCTTGTACAAACCTGCTCCAGGCCGTCCACCGTTGCCTTGTCCTTGTCGTCGTCCACGCCCACGTAGAGGGGCTCCTTCTTCAGGGAGATGCGCGCCAGGTCCTCCACCTTCCTGGTCTGCGTGGCCGAGAACAGCATGGTCTGTCTGCGCTCTGAGGAGCAAGGACATCACATGACCCGTTACCGCGGTGAACCAGACGCCACTTAGTCTTTCGGATTTCAAAATACGGCTTTAAAAAAAGTCTGAAAATCATCGAATGTGTAGTTGCTGCCCTTTGTGAAATCCTTTCATAACCAAAGTCCCATGCAGAAGGTGAATCTGAGAGGAGGTTGAGAGTAAGGAGGGGGTTTGGTGTTGGGAGAGACCAACATGTAAGGGTGTGTGTGTGTGTGTTATGAGACGTACTTGGCAGCAGTCTGATGATCTGCTTGAGCTCCTCCTCGAAGCCCACCTCCAGGATGCGGTCGGCCTCGTCGATCACCAGACACTGCAGGTTCTTGTACATGAAGCCCGACGTGTTCTGCAGCAGGCACACACACACACACAAACACACTTTAGCCTCAATGCGTTTCACAGAGGGAAAGTAAACTGGTTTGGCACAGATGTTACATAACAGTTTATTGGCGAGTTGGGAAGATGTTACAAGCGGAGCAGATGGAACCTGCTTTCGTGACAGAGGTTCACCCCTGAGTGGGTGTGGTGATCGCTGATTTATCCTGTGCGCCTTAATAACCCCCATGCACCACAGGTGTGCCGCCTCACCCAGCCAGGCCAGGTGCGGCTGCTTAAACCAGCCATCAACCACACACACTCCACAGCTGGAGTGTGTGTGTGGAGTGTGTTTCTGGAAAGCGATCAACCATAATGTCTACTTGGAGCCACACAGTGCACATTTTCTGTAGGGTTTCAAAACGGCGTGTCCTCGCCATCGTTCCCGGGAGGAATCACAGACAACTCCCTTCACAGACGACGGCGAGAGTTACTGTATGCCTCAGTTGACACCCAGTCCACTATGAGAGCAATGAACCGGCAACACATAAAGGCAACTTCCCATCCAGTCCAGTGGAAATGGGGCAAGAATAACTAAATTAATTTTAAATACATTTTTCCCATGGTCTAGTGTTAAAATAGTAAACAATACTTGTAGAATCTCAAGATTTAAAAAAATCGCAATACATATCGAATCGGCACCCGAGTATTGTGATGCATCGACTCTGGAGATACGCATATCGTCCCTATAAACCAGGTGAGTGTGTCCGCAACACAAAACAGGCCCGGTGTGCTCACCTGCAGGTGGTCGAGCAGACGGCCAGGCGTGGCCACCAGGATGTTGACGCCGTTGGCCAGCCGCTGGGCCTCGGCCGAGCGGTTGCTGCCGCCCATGAGCAAGCCGAACGTGTGCACGTGGTGAGCCATGAGCTCCTTCAGCACGCCGTACGTCTGCATGGCCAACTCACGCGTGGGCGACAGGACCACCACACCGGCTCCTAGAAGGGGGGGGTGATTAGCCAAGTTGATCGTTCGACAGGTAATTCATCCAATCCAATTTTTTATAATCAATGAATCGTTTAGGTCATTTTATATGTACAAATACCAAACATTTACTGCTTGATGCTTCACAAATTCTAATGTTTGGTTCATGGGTAATTTTTCTAGGCTGCTTGTCAGATAAAGGAAGCACAGTTAAGACATCACTTTGGACGCTGGTCACTTCTGATGGCATTTGCTATTATTATCTAGACTAAATGATTAATTGATGAATCTGAAAAATGATCGCTAATCGACTATGAAAACAAACATTAGTTACTACAAATTTTACATATGAATTGTGATTTAAAACGCACAAAATGTTTTGTTTAAGAGTTATATTCGACCAGACGTAAAAAGGACACGAATGGTATTCATCACCGGTCATGCATCTCAGTATGCTATTTGCGCTCGGAGAAGTCTGATTGGTCAATGGGAAAAAGAAAAACAAGTACCGTTTCTGGGCATGAACTTGAGTTTGTAGATGAGCTCGATGCAGGGGATGAGGAAGGCCAAGGTTTTACCACTTCCTGTCCTAGCAGCGGCCAGAATGTCCCTACAGATGAAAAAACAACAACAAACACATTTAAAAGATGTTTCCTCATCCCCTCCGCAACACCCACCAGGTAGGTGTCATCACAGGAGACCCAGGATACCTGGAACCAGGTCTAAGTCAGGTCTTACCTTCCCTCCAGGAGGGGACGGATGCTTTTGTGCTGGATTTCCGTCATGTTTTCAAAGCCCATCTCCTTCACGGCCTTCAGCGTGCTCTCGCTCACCGACGAGGCGAGAGACTCAAACGTGATGTCCTCAAAAGCTCCTGGGTGGCAGAAGGAAAGAAAAAAAAACGGTTCAGAAAAAATAATCTACAAAATACCAGCATGCACATTTCCCCCCGCAAAGTTTGCAGCTAAATTACAGTCCATGCCGATCTCCAAGCACTCACACTACTTTGAACCACACAATGTAGGCTTTGTCCTTGCCATTAATCTTTCGGAGAGAAATTACCGACAACTCCTTTCAAAAAAGACAACAGCAACAGTTTATGTATGCCTCAGTTGACACCCAGTCCACTATGAGAGCAATGAACCGGCAACACATAAAGGCAACTCCTCATCCACTCTAATGAGAACCAGGAGAAAACAAGCACCGATTCGCACAACCTCTTCTTTTCGCCACAATCCACGTGTTGCATACCAGCGGTTTCCTAAGCTCGCCTTGACACATTATAGACTAAGCTTTTGCTCGCCAGACAGCGATATCTACCCATTCAAAAACATCCAATACCTGACAAGCCCATTGGCAGTTGAGCCTCGTCGCCCTCTGCATCGTCGCCATCATCTTTTTCATTTTCCTCCTTGTCGTCGTCGTCGTCACCATCATCATCATCATCATCATCATCGCCTTCTTCATCACTGCCAGCGTCTTCATCTTCTCCCTCAAGCTCTTCATCACCGTCTGATTTGTCAACTGTGGGCTCAGCATCTTCCTCATCTACCACCTCCTCCATCTTCTCCTCCTGCTCCTCCTCCTCCTTCTCCTTCTCCACTGCCTGGCTCTTTGTTTTAGCCTTTTTGCCTCCTGGAAGAAATCACATCACATCTTAAACACCTGGTTTTAAATCCAGCGACACTCATTTAAGTCTTTAACCCATTTGAAATAAAAAAGGAATTTAAAAAAGGGGGGTCCCCACCTGACGTGTCGCTGTCGTTCGCCATCTTCCTCTTCTTCTTCATCGTCGTCTTTTTCGTGGACACCTCCTCGTCTCCTCCTGGTCTCTTCGGCTTCACCTGGGCTTTAACTTTAACGGGCGTCTTGGGTGGGGAGGTCTCCTCGCTTTTCTCCGACTGTCCATTTTGGGGAGCTGGTGGAGGTGGGAGCAAAAGTCAGCCACCACGACGTCTTCAGAGACCAAGTTGATGACCTGAAGACCTCACTGTGAGTTAACGTTAGCTGCACGTCGTCGTCAAGAGAAACACACCAACACAACCAACAGCATATAGTCCTCCGCCTGCCACGTGGGTATACAGCGTGGCACCATTGTTATTAAGTGTGAGGAGGTGTACTTACTTAGTAAGTGTACTTACTAACTGGTTTCAACGTTTGAATGACTTTTTTTTACTGTAAATCTGCGTTTTAGACATGAAATGTGGAGCCATGCTGCGGTGGTTAGCATAGCCATGGAGGACGCTAGTATCGCGAGCCGCTCCGGATTCGTTAACATTAGCAACGGTAACTGCGTCTCGCGGACGCCGTCACGTGATACGTACCAACGTCTTCTTCGTCCTTCTTCGTCTTCTGCGACAGCAGTTTGCGCTCCTTGGTTTTGTCGCTTCGTTTCTGGATCTTCTTGCGAAGTATTTTCATCGGCAGGTCCGACATGATCGCTGCGATGATGGTTTCAGGAAACACGTGCAAGTCGGGAGGACCCACATCCTGGGGTGACACGTGACACAACGCAGGCGACGGCGCCGCCTGAATGGAAGTCGAGGGAGGACCTCGCATAGGTGGCGTCCGCGGTGCCTGATTGTAAAAATGCAGACACTCAGGCGGCTTCGGGACTTTCTGTTGTTAGGCGACATGTTGAAGATTGAAATGTGTCAATCAATACAAAACTAAAAAGGTGTAGGCAACTGCCGGGGAGAAGCAGCTACCAGATGTGCTCGGCTTTCTTCTTATTATTTTCTTTAAAAAAAAAAAACACTTTTGAATGCATTACCGCCACCTTCTGGAAAGGAGTACGAATCAGGGATCCTACTTCTCAGAAAACAACACCCACAAGCCAAAAACAAATATACCAAACTATAACTAACTAGTAATAAACTAAATAACTGCAACTTCCAATTATATGCATGAATGGTCAAAGCAATAAATAAATCAAAGCACTCCTTGATGGATTTCCAAATATTTATTTTAAAACTCATTTGTACCCCATCACATCTCAGCGCTTCTTTTACCATTGCTCTCAGATCGCTGTATGATGATGATATATATGACATGACCTAAATGATATGTGATCTCTCCAACAATATATGTCCCACTGTTTCTGTCAGCTGAAAATGATCACACCTCCCGTCCGGATGCTTCTTTAAAATAATGTACCATTTAATCTTGTAAGCCCCAGTCTCATCCTTGTAATTGCCATTTCCTCCTTCCTATACCGCCATGTATATTATATATATAGTGTATGTATACATACACTATATATGCATACATGACCATACACTCTCTACACAAACGGATATGAAATAATTAAATGTAAAGTTTGGTATTTACATTTTATTAGACGTAGATATTTCTCTACACAAAACAATTGCACAATTAAAATTTGCCAATATAAATGTGTGCGGCGCGAACACGCGGCATACGTACTTTCCGACGTACTGCCAATCATAATGTGTGACCTGTGTGACGTCATCTGTAAACGCGGGAACCCGAGCCCATCTGGCAGGCCAGGCACCTCTGGTACCTACACCGGCCACAGTTGTACAGGATAAAAAAACAAACAAACACTCAAGTACACATTTAAGTAGACCTCCTGTCTGCTTACCCCACTTCTAATGGACCTTCAAGGAACGGTGCTTCTTATACAGTTCAGCATTTGAAACCCATAGGAAAAAATTTAAGAAATAAAAACTCTCACAGCAACACTTTATTGGGCAGGTAGCCTACAAAAATAATTTACCCCAATCTGAATGTTTTCCTTTTAAAACCCACGAAAGAAGGGGACAGGATCAACCTTCATGGTTTCCTTCCAAGTTGATGGCAGGAAAAAACCCCGGTATGTCCATCTCCTCCAGTGACTCAGTCTCTGTCTTAACCTGGGCGACGGAGCTATTTAACTCGCACATGCTCTCCCTCCACTCCTCGCCCGCTGCTCCTGCTCCTCCTGCTCCTGCTCCTGCTCCTCCCCCTCCACCTCCTCCTCCCCCCGTTGTCAGCCTCTGACTCCTATTGGCTCTCCTCTGCTTCCGAGAGTTCTTCATGTATGTGCTCGGGCCGCTGCCACCACTGCTACAGGGCTCGCTGGACATCTGCATGCGAGGGAGCATCTGCTGTGAAGGAGGAGGGCAGAGCATATTCTCTCCATTTGTATTTTCGTAACATTTTCCCCACTGCACCAACAAATCAGGAAAAGGTGAAAGCCTAGTATGTGGCTGGACCGTGTGACGACAACGACAACAACAACCCACGTCGGCACTCACTCCGAGCGTCGCAGATACAGGGCCGGCCTGCCGGTCTGGCCAAAAATCCTTGTGTATGCGCAAACACTTACCTGGCAATACAGCTCTTTCCGATTTTCGATCTGACTTCTCTTGGCGTCTTCTTCTACCGCTTTGAACACCAGGTCGGTGACGTCTCGCCGTAGCTTCATCAGCAGCAGGGGGTCTTGGATCTGCCGCATGTCTGCTAACATGATGTCTGTGAACTGCTTCAGCACCAGGTCTTGTTTCAGGGCGCGAGGCGGCGAAGATGGTTCATTCGATATTAGGTCATCGTCGTTCTCGCCTTTTAAACGGAAAGAGATGGCCTGCTCTGTGATGTCAGGTGGTGTGATCGGGCGGTAGTTCGAGAAGATGTTTGCAGTGGACGCAGGAGAATCATACTCGTACGCCTCCTCTTCTCCCTCGCCCTCTTCCTGAAAAGCAGATACATGCGTGATTGAAACATCAGAACCTTTCTTGTGCTGTGTAATAGACGCCTTATTATTATCCTGTAGTAATGTCTGACCCTTGTACTGGTCTAGCTACGAGCCCTAACGACATAGGGCTTGTACATTGCAAAGACAATCATGTTAGTAGTGTAATGGTTTTCTTTGGTCATCGTTTAGAAATGAATCGTGAAATGATTTGCCATTATGGGGAGAGATTGTTGTTGTTAAAGCGTTTCTCATGCCAGACAGGGGCGAAACAGTTTCCATCAGGGATATGTATGGTGTAGCAACAACAACCCATGATGCACTTCATTGTCCGAAACCGGGACACGGAACCAATATTAATATTAACGGTTGCGCCCCCCCAACATAACGCCCATAAAACAGGTAATACAAAAATAAATAATTATAAATAAATAATTATAAATATATATATATATATATTTTTTTTTTCTTTTTTTCTTTTTTTTTATTAAAAAAATGTGTCTTTCAAATTTCTCTACGTTGATTTAAGATGTAAACAGCACTACAGCTACAGAGTCCTCTCAATATGGCCTACGAGTGTCGCCAGCAGCAACAACAAAATCAAAACAAAAAAACCCGGAACCAATATTAAAATTAACGGTTCCCCCAACATAACGCCCATAAAACAGGTAATAAACGAATAAATAATTACACATATAAATGAATAAATAATTATAAATATATATAGCCTATATATTTTTTACATTTTTATTATATATTTTTATTTTTATTTATTTTTTATTTATATTTTTTAATTTTTTTAATAGATTTTTATTTTATTTTTTTAATTTTTAAATGTTTGTCTTTTCTTACAATGAGGTGCAGCGTGGTCTGCGCTCCGTCCCCGGCGGGCCTCTTGAGGCCGTGCTGCCGCTGGATCTCCCTGAAGGTGCTGGGGTGCTTCTTCTCGATGTGCCGCTGCAGGTTTCCGCCGTGGTTCCCGGCGATCTTGGCCCCGCAGCCCACGATCTGGCACAGGGACTTGTTGGACGCGGGCTCGAAGGTGAAGTACTTCCGGTTGGGGTTCACCTGGTGGCGCCCCATGGCCCCTGGACCCTGGACCTAGACCCTGGACCAGGGAGAGAGAGAGAGCAATGGCGGAGACACACAGGTGGACGGAGGAGGAAATGGTGGTGGTTTATC
The DNA here is from genome assembly GCA_027122575.1 of Merluccius polylepis. Lineage (NCBI taxonomy): Eukaryota > Metazoa > Chordata > Actinopteri > Gadiformes > Merlucciidae > Merluccius > Merluccius polylepis. The sequence continues at coordinate 7,485,741 of JAOPJH010000052.1, forward strand.
AGAGGGGGAGTTGAGATGTTGAAAACACACACACTCACACACACACACACACACACACACACACACACACACACACACACACACACACACACACACACA
>JAOPJH010000052.1:7520449-7533097 GCA_027122575.1 Merluccius polylepis
CATATTGAGAGGACTCAAGAGAGTTGTAGTACTGTAAAATCCTAAATCAACGTAAATATACTGTAACCTAGGCTAATAAAACTTTGTTTTGCCACATCTCGCATGAGAAATGCTGTGGCAGTTTCAAGTACAACAATGTCTACACATAATGATGAATTATGTCACAATTTCTAAACAATTACCCCAAAAAATATTACTACTAACATAATACCTAACATCCCAATGCTCATATGCTTCCAAAATAGAGGCGGTTATTGCGATGTGATGTTACGATGTCCAAGCCCTATACGACGTTACCCTCTACTTACGTCAGCGTCGTTGGTCATTTGCTCGTCGGCGGCTAAGCTCTGGTCAAACTTGGCCATGGGGTTGGCGGGGTACCTCAGGCGGACCTCTTCCCACAGACCCTGCTCCTCCAGCAACTCCCTGGCAGTCTTCATCTTCTCCAGAGGGATACTGGGGAGCACATCCGCAAATTAGACAAAACTCTAACTGGGCCTGTATATCTTATCTAATACCTCATAATTGTCTTTTGACTTTTGCACATTTTGTATGTAATTGGATTTAGTTTATTTTGGCAGTTATGCTATTACCCTGTAATATACTTCTTGCTTTCTGGTATATTTATCTTTATATATATTTGTATCTTTATTTTTGTCTAGCATATTTTATCTTTCAAGTATATTATGCTAAATAGGTAGTTGCCAGTGACTTGTCATAAGAATTTCAGTGCCCAGTGTTGTTCTGTGCATCTGACAATGAAAGACTTAACTTGAACTGAACTATCTACTATCTACTATCTACTAACTACTTATTTTACAGAAAACCAAATTGTGTAAATCTGAACAAATATACAAAGTAAAGTTTAAGTTAGAAATACACATGAAAAAATGTTGAATCAGCAAATAACTGTGGTTTACTGGGAAGTTATTTGCAATGCTATACAGAAATGTATAATGTATTTTGCAGTGATTGTTACTCCAGTTAACAAGAATAATTAATAGGCTAGAGCAGAGCATGATCCTAAACTATACAGTAAAATTAAGGCAGACAAGTTACTTTTTCACAGAGATCAGAGAGACTTACTTGATGAAGCACTCGGCCAGGGCCACAATGGCACACACCACAATGGCAACTTTCATTGTCTCAGCTATAATGTCAACTGTGGAAGAGAACAAGTTAATTTAGTAAAAGTAATATGTTTGTGAGAAACATAAAGTTTCTAATAATCTCAGCAAGGTAAATGTGTCTAGATGGATGCCACCACTCACCTACAGACCCAGAAGTCCAAGCGTAACCACAGACGGTTGCGAGGCGCCTTTTATACACGAGCGTTTACATTTTAAATCCGTTCCTTATTTGTTCATTTAATCTCAAAGATAAATCAACGTTTCCATAAAGAGAGATAAGTGTATATAATATGACCTCAAAACAATGTCAATTTGAAGAGTATACACACACTTTCCAATAACTGCTCATGTAATCAGCAAAGCAACAGCGATGTGTGCCTACACTACTTGCAATCTTGATCAGGGAGGCATCAGGGGCATACCGATGTTAATCACCATAATTGCTGGTCTGTCAATATCTCATTCTGCATGTCCTGCATCTTTTGTTTTACGGTGCTGTTACAGCATACCACAAAAAGCTTTGGAAATCATTGTATGAGAAAAACCAACCAAGAAGCATAGTCTGTAACGAGCAAATTGCAGACTAGCAACTTTGTGTTTTGTACACTGTTGTGAAAGGACTTCATTACTCACATATTAGGCAGGAAAGGTTCTTTGCTGTTGCGCTGTTTATGTTGAGGATTAATGTTAATACAAGAGTTGGGGGGAATTCATTTATAAACATAATTTCAACCGTATCAATAAATAGTCACATCAACTCATTTAGTTAGCAAATTCCCAGACATGCAGTTTACACTTCCTTCCCCTCTAGTCTGAATTGCTATTTTTCTAATCATTAAAATGATTTCAATAAATAAAACATTGTGCTGGAGACCATGAGGTCCCTTGTCTTTATTTTACACAATAAACACATTCTCTTATACAAACGTGCAAATGCATCCAATAGTCACAAGTAATAACAAGTAACATTACAACATTGATATGGTAAAAAAAAGGTACAATCAACAGTGAAAATGTGCCTTTTCACCTAGACTTTTATTTATCTAAAGGGGAATATAGTATTCTCTAATTAATCAACACATTGACTAATTAATTATCTGTCTCTGTCAGGACTATTCATTCTCTGGTCCATCTGAGATCCAGGCCTTTCTCTTGATGGGGGCGCCGTCGCTCACAAAGCCCCTCACGCCCTCCTCACTCCTGGGTCTGCCGCTCGCCAGGGCTCCCCCACGTCCCACTGGTCCGCTGCCGTCAGAGGCCAAGGGGACCCTGAGAGCCGCGTTGGCTGAATGCGAGCTCCCCGAATGCCAAGCTCTCCTTCTGGGGAAGGGCTCGACGCCGGGTGGGCCCTGGAGGTGGGCTCCGGGGGGCGTGGCGCTCGCAGCCTCAGGGGGGTATAGGTTGGCGGGAAACCGAAACGATGAGAGCTCGGCCGAGTAGGACTCGGAGCAGGAGTTGCGCAGGCGGACGCCGAAGCGCCGCGGGCGGGCAGAGGGCGAGGACTGAAGCAGGGCGGAGGGGTCGAAGGAAGCGGAGGACGGCAGGGAGATCCTGGGCCGACGAGGGTGAGCCATGCTCGCCTTCCTGCGTCTGGTGGCTCCTCCTTCATGCGTCTCGACTGACTCCCCTAGTGCCGTCTCCTCAGCTCGCCCCCCCTCGTCTTTCTCCTCCTCCTCTTTCTCCTCCTCCCCCTCCCCCCACCCCTCCTCCTCCTCCTCCTCCTCCTCCTCCTCCTCCTCCTCCTCCTCGTTTTCCACCGTCATTCTCTCCCTGCTCCCCCTGCTCCTCCACCACCTCCTCTCCCTGGCCCTGCTCTGAGCCTCCTCCAGGGTCACTTCCAGGCAGTGGATCTCCTCCGTGACCCGGTTGACACTCTCGAACCCGGACAGCATGGCGTCCACGGCAGGCAGCAGCCGGTCCAGACAGAGCTGAACATCCGGGGCAGGCGCCGGCTCCACCGACAACGCGCGCGAGTCCTCGGACCTCAACGATAGGGCGGAGGGCGAGGAGGACGGGGAGGACAGGGGACGTGGGGAGGACACAGAGGGGGAGGGAGCAAAGGGGGAGTCGCCCGAGGAGCCCCGGGAGGGGGAGGACCCCATGCCTTCAAACTTGACCCTGTGACGGAACTAGGAAGGGAGGGGGGGGGGGAGAGAGAAAGAGAGAGAGAGAGTGATTGGTTGGAAATGGAAACCATTACAATGCCAACATTAGAATCTGATCGCATGTTGACCTCTGACCTCTTTGGCCTTGGTGAGTCCCATCCACAGCTTGAGTCTCTTGATGAAGAACTCCACCATCTCGTAGTCCTGAGGCTCCATGGCTGGACGGTACATCTCAGCCCTCACCGTCCTGACAAACACAACAATCATGCTATTGAGTACATCTATAAAAGCCACAAGCTAAAGCTATAAGTTAAGTTATAAGTCATATGAAATTTGATTTCCATTGCAATTAACCAAAACGCATGAGCTTGGTGTGCAATATTGGCTGGTGCTCATAGTTTAGGGTCTGGTGTTGTAATTAAAAAAAGTATTGCACATTATCAACGCTAGTTTTTAGATTGCATCACGGCCCCCTGAACCATCGCGGTTCATACAATGCTATATGCACATTTAGACACAGTTTAAAAAAAGCTTCACAAACACAGGTAAAATATAAATGTAAATAACGTAAAAAACAATATTACAATATACAAAAACAATATTACAATATACAAAAACAATATTACAATACAAACAATATAATATAGTACAATATTAATATTAAGTCTGACTTTTTGTGCTATCCTTGACACTGTTTTAATGCATGATTTGTACCGACATGTATTTCAACTGATTGTCAAATAAACTAAACTAAACTAAAGACAGCAGCAGAGAGGGGGTCCGTGAATAACGCAATTTGTGGTTGCATCACATGAACATCTTGGAAACGATCGTTAAACTGCTCCTGCAATTTTTTGATATCGGCCTTATACTTTTTATGTAGTTTTTCGCACTCGGGGACATCTTTTCGCATCTCCTCACAAGCGGGAAAGTGTACCAAATTTGGACGACGGGATGAAAATCCTTCTATGAACAGGTCTAGTTTACACTGGAATGCGGTCATGTGTGCATACAGATCACACACAGTTTGGTCTCTCCCCTGCAACAGTGTGTTGAGGTGGTTGAGATGCGAGGTGATGTCTGTCAGGAAGGCCATATCGCAACGAAACTGGGATTTCTTTGAGTTTTCCGCAGTAGGCACTTGTATCACCACTAACACTGCTCTCCAAAAACACTGGAATGTCAGAGCGCAGAGCGAAAAACCGCTCCATTTCCCTCGACTCATCCATCTGATCTCAGTGTGCATTTGTAAATCCCCATACGCGGCGTCCACTTCATCCAAAAAGGCTATGAACCTCCTGTGACTAAGGGACCTGTTCCCCCCTCTGATGAGATTTGTTACTTTAGTCACCAAATCCATAACATGGCTAAAGTTCAGTGTCTTTGCGCAGAGAGCCTCCTGTAGAGATAAAATCGCATGTTTTAATGTTTTATATTTTTTTGTCCTGCCATGTCAAACCCAGGCCCACATCTCACAATTATGAGGCTACTCACCTGATGTATGATACAGTGCAGTATAGGGCAGCTCACTCCGCTCTGTCGGAGGAGCCCTGCGAAACCTCTGTCTTCCCTGCATCGCAGGTGCACCATCCGTAACGACAGTTGACAGCTTGTCAAAGCCACCATATCCACTTGCAACACGGCGTTGAATATATCTGTGCCCTTTGTTGTGTCATGCAGAGAAACCAATTTTAATAACTCCTCGTGCACTTCAAATATACTGTCAATAGTTCTCGTAAAAATGTATAACTGGCTCACATCCATCACTTCTGTACTCTCATCCAAAGCCAAGGAGAAGTACTTGCAGTCATGCATAACTTGTCAGCTTCCCCTCGACATGATCATGAATGTCAAAAATCCTGCGGGTCACCGTGCATCGGGACAAAGAGACCGCTTCAAAGTTTTTAACAATGTTATCGTCACCAAAAGCTTTGGCCATTTCCACGGCGCACACCTTTTTTTTGACATTTTTTTTTGACATTTTTTATTTTTATTTTGTCAGAGCATTACAATACAGCAGTTATTTTCAGTGAGCATACAATGTTCCTTCTGCCACTCACTATGATTTTTTTTTTTGTGTGTACAGAACAATAAACAAAATACACAATGTTAAATGAATTACATCTGAAAAATTTGAACAAACTGGGAAAGATAGGCCTACACAAAAGAGCAAATAAAGAAATGTCTACCAGGCAGCTTTGGAGTAAAGTGTGAGTGATACAGATTAATCCTTAGGTCCAACAAAGCATCCAAGAAAATAAAATTGAATAAAATAAAATAAATAACAGCATTGCAAGGTCACCCATTCCGTACTTCTGTCTGTTCAAGACCGGCATATTTAACCCACTTGGCCCACCTTACCCAAAAGGATTCAACCACCGGGCACTCCCAAAAGATATGCCAGTGATCAGCTTCCCGGTGTCCACATTGCCTCCAACACGTAGCATCCCCTCCAGTAAAATGTGCCTTTTGTTTTGGCGTAATGAAGAAACGGATCATACACTTCCAACCGAACTCTCGCAATGAATGAGAGCTGGTGCTTTTCCACTGGGATCGGCAAATGTCGAGCCAATCCTCTTCAGATATTAACAGATTACCCTCTCTCTCCCATTTTTTCCTAACATATTCTGTATTGTGGGACTTTTTAGACAATAGGCCTTTATAAATTCTGGAGATGACACCCTTGTTTGATTTTCCTTGATAAGCATCGATAAGAATTTTCAATATGGGGTCATTAAGGTCTGTTTCCTTTCTGATATGTTCAAAACAACTACGTACCTGAAGGAACCTAAAAAATTCAGTTCTGTCCAGGTCACAGTCTTCCTTCAACCTATCAAAGCTTTTAAATTGTCCCTTTTCTGTAAGAGAATAGTATGTCGTTATCCCTTTCAAAATCCAAGATTTAAATCCCTTATCTGTTGCGTTAGCCTTAAACTCCGGATCGTAAGCACACCATTGGATTATTTGTAATTTGTTACTTAATTTGTACTCATCTTTTATCATATTCCAGATTTTTAACTGCACTTTGATCCATGGGTTCTGTACCTTATCTAGAAGTCCTCCCAGATGTTCGTGAGGTAGTGCTGCTCATATTGGGGGATCAACTAGACTTGAGAGTTCTATATCTTTCTATCTAGCTTGAAAGGATGGGTTACACAGATTAATTAGGGGTCTAATCTGAGCTGTATTAAAATAATCTTTAAAATTGGGTAGCGACATTCCCCCTTGCTCTTTTGGAAGTTGTAAAGTCTTAAATCTAACCCTAGGTTTTTTACCCTGCCAAATAAATCTGGAAATAATCTTATTCAGTTCAGAAAATTGTTTTGGGGAAATTTCTACAGGGAGTGCCTGAAATAAGTAGAGATATCGTGGGAGAATATTCATTCTTACAGAATCAATTCTGTGACTAAGACTAAGAAAAGAAATTGAGTTCCATCTGTGTATGTCGTCTTTAATTTTCGTTAAGAGGGGGCCATAATTTATCTCTGCCAGTGTTTGAATTCTCCTCGGCAAGTTTATTCCGAGATATTTTAACGACTTTTGATCCCAGTCAATATGAAATTTCTCTCTAAGTTGCTTTGTGGGTTGATAGTTAATGGTCAAAATTTGTGTCTTTTGTATATTTAATTTTTATCCTGAGTAATTACCAAATTTTTCTAGGACGGTCATTAGTTTGGGGAGTGAATTAGGAGGGTTACTTAAATAAACCAACACGTCATCAGCGTATAGCGCCACCTTGTGGTCTTCTCCGTTAATGCAGATGCCTTTAATATTCTGAGTCTGTCTTATCCACAAGGCTAGGGGCTCTATATAAAGTGCAAATAACGGGTGAAATTGGACATCCCTGTCTCGAGCCCCGTTCCAGTGTAATGGTATCAGAAAGGTATCCATTTATTTTTATCCGAGCCGATGGTTTGTTATATAATGTACGGATCCCTCTAATAAAAATGTTGTCCAAGCCAAATCTTTCTAAAACTTTGTATAGGAAAGGCCAACTCACCGAGTCAAAGGCCTTCTCGACCTCGATTCTAACTAAACAGGCTTCAATATTATTCTTTTGGATATGATGTAATACATGTAATGATCGCCTAATGTTATCATGAGTCTGTCTTTGTGAAATAAATCCGGTCTGATCGTTGTATATAAACTGAGGAAGAACTTTGTCCAGTCTTCTGGCGAGGACGGTTGTATAGAGTTTGTAGTCAACATCCAACACCGAGATGGGCCTGTATGAACCACACTCTAATTTATTTTTTCCCTCCTTAGGAATAATGGAAATCACCGCCTCATTCCAAGATGAGGGCATTTTAGCATCTGTTAATGTCGTATTACAAGCTCGGAGAAGGATTGGCACTAGCTCAGCTTTAAATGTCTTATACCACTCTGAGGAGTAGCCATCCGGGCCAGGTGATTTGTTTGATTTTAGGGTGGAGATGGCCTTATTTAGCTCTTTCTCAGTTATAGGGGCTGTTAATATTTCGTTTTGTTCCTGTGATATAGATGGTAAATTAAGAGATTTTAAAAATGTGCTGATCACCTTCTAATTGGGGTTGTGTATACAGGCGCTTGTAGTATTTTCTGAAAGTTCTTTGTATTTCTTCTTGTTTGTACTGTATAGTTTTAGAGTCTATATCCCTTATTTTGTATATCGTGTTGTCTGCTCGTTGCTTTTGCAGTTTCCTTGCCAAGATTTTAAGTGATTTTGCTCCAGACTCATAATAAGTTTGTCTTGTAAATATCATCTTTTTTTCAATTTCCTGTGTATATATTGGATTTATTTCGTTTCTAACTGCTTTCAGTTTAGTTAATATTTCTGGTTTTTGTTCTCTTTTATGTTGTGTCTCAAGATTTTTCTTTATTAAGATCTATCAATCTTAATTGTTTTTGTTTCTTTTCATAGGCACACAATGATATTATACTCCCTCTAATAACAGCTTTTAAAGTATCCCATACTATAGCTGAATCAACCTCGCCGTTATCATTTTCTTCGAGAAACCTTTTTATTTCCTCTCTCATTTGGGTTTTGAATCTCGGATTATTTAGGATACTTGTATTCAACCTCCACAAAGTTTTACCCGGGTTATCAATAATATCTACAGTGCAGGAGAGGGGGGCATGGTCAGATAGATCAATGCATCCAATATCACAATCGCGAATTCGGTGACGATCTCTCTTTAATATAAAAAAATAATCTATCCTGGAATAAGCATCATGTGGATGTGAATAAAAGATATAGTCACGGCCGGATGGATAGAAGTCTCTCCATAAATCCAAAACGCCAAGCTCTATCATTAAGGCATTAATTTTCCTATGTAACAGCGTAGTAGCTGGGTTTTTGGATGAATCCTGTTTCGGATTGAGACGGATATTAAAATCACCTCCACATATGACAACCCCTTTGTCCTTTATCATCAAATCAAATATGTTTCTATAGAAAGCAAAATTACTTCCAGGGGGAGCATAAACATTACAAATTGTTATAATTACATCATGTATTTTCCCTGAGACTACTACATATCTCCCTTCCTTGTCAGATGTCTCTGAGACCTGTTCAAATGGTATTTGTTGTGAAATCAAGGTGGCTACACCTCTCCTGTGGCCTGATTTGTAAGATGAATAGTATACCCTTGAAAAACCCATTCTTTTAAGTTTTTCGTGTTTCAGAGAGGTGAGGTGTGTCTCTTGTAATAGCGCAATCTGCGCATTCTTCCTTTTCATTTTTGTTAGTATCTGCCTCCTCTTAGCTGGATTTAAAATCCCATTCACATTAAATGAGATCACTTTAAGGGTTTGCCTGTTCATTATCTATTACTGTGGTCCACATTTATTGTCACTCACCCACAAATCTCTCCCGGGATCCCTGGACGCACGTATACTAAACCTATCTTTCCCGACGAACACAAGTATAGAACAGTCTGAAACAGAACATCACCGGAGCAGTTCAGAACAGTTGCTTCCGATGCTGGTGCTCGCTTCAAAGAAGCCCTGCGGGACCTTGTAAAGTCAAAGCCCTCGTAAGGGAACGTCTCACGTCGCAGTGGTGGGGCCCTGAGATTTGGCCGCACTTCAGCCAGAGTCCAAATAAATTAATAAGAAAAGAAAAGAAAGAAACAAATCGGGGATGACTCGCCTAATAAGTCCCGTTCATCTGATTTAACAATAAAAAAATAGAAGTATAGACTGCGATCACACATGGGTCTGGGCCAGGTGAAGCAAAATTGTTGTGGCAGACTTCTGCACGTAAAATGCAAGCTACATGAAGTGCAAGCTATATGTTTCAAATAAGTCTTATCTGGTAAGTGCGAAGATATGATCCATCAACGATCAGTTGGTGTCTTGGGAGGGCTGTCTTCTGAACTCCTTGAGTCTGTCTTTAAAATGAGTGTGTTGATGTCACCGCTGTGGGCTGCCGCCCACAGCGGCAGGCTCCTGACTTCCGACCTGGTCTCCCCGTCCCCTCACCACCTGCCAGGTGGACAGGAGCTGGATCTCCTCTTGGTCCGGTGTGGAGGAGGTCTTTACCACTGTAACTGGAAACCCTCGCGCCGACATGTCCCTCGTAGCCTCCGCCGCGTTCTCGAATAGCCGGGTGCCGTCATCGTAAAAGATCTGCATCTTTGTAGGGTACGGCGTCTGAAACTTCATTCGTTTTGCTTTCAACACCCTTTTGGCCTCGGTGTATTCGCCGCGTTTCTTTTGCACTTCAGGGGGGAAGTCATGGTCGACATAGAAACAAACGTTGTCGCAGAACACCTCCTTTTTCTGCCATGCTCTCTTTATCACATCCTCTTTGGTCCGCCAGCTGCCAAACCTGACCACTATGGAGCGAGGTTTTGCCTGTGAGCCAGTGGGCTTCGGAGCCAGAGCTCGGTGTGCCCGTTCAATTTTGAGGTCTCGATCATGCGGCAGGTCGAGTGAAGTTTTCAGCAACTTATCCAGAAAGCCCGCCATGTCTGTGCCTTCTTTGTCTTCGGGTATTCCGTAAATCTGCAGGTTGTCTCTCCGCGCTCGAGCCTCCTGGTCAATCAGCCTCGCTTCCAAACTAGCCTGGCGCAGTGTTAGCCGCTTGACTAACGTAGATGTTGCTTGAAGCACGGTCTCCGTTTCATCTACTCTCCCCTCTACTTCGTCCAGTCTGTCGTTTGCCCTCTTTAATTCCTGTTTTATGTCGGAGAGTTGCGTCCTGTTGTCTCTTCTAAATTCACGGATTTCATTGAGGATGCTATTCAGGCTAGCATCGGCGCCATGTTCCTCATGTGGATTTGGCTCGTCTGGAGAGCTACTTCGGCTGTGCCTCCGGTCTGGGTCTTCTTCTGCCGGAGCCATGCTTAGTCCACTTCTAGTAGTAACCCCTTTCATCAATCTTTTTAAAAACGCCCGCCAGGCTTGACAAAATCAAGGTTTTGGGGGGTTAAATTGTAAAACCTTTCCGGAGGTAGAAGTTTAGGCTGTCATCCCCTCAGTAGCGGAACCGGAAGTCCACGGCGCACACCTTAACAATTTCGCCATCTGATAATGGCTTCTTTGCTTTGGCAAGCTCAAGGGAAACAGCATAAGACGCTTTGACTGCAGATTCCTGTGTAGTTGTGGCTTTGGTAAAAAGTCATTGTTGTTGGTTTACTTTTGATTTGAGGTTGGCTAAGACAGCAGCCCTAGCAGCTCCGGTGTACTTCTCGTATTTATCTTTGTGCAAGGTGTTGTAGTAGCGACTTAAGTTGAAATCCTTCATGACTGCTAGCGTTTCTAAGCAAACTAGACACATGGGTTTGCCTTTGAATTCTATGAAAAGATACTCTGCTTCCCATTTTGACTGAAAGATACGGTTTTCTTGATCGAGTTTTCTTTTATTTTTTGTACTGCTCATCGCCATGGCGCTCTCTTTCTTCCTCGCTGATGAGGAAGGCCCGGGCCCTGATGTCGCACGCATAAGCGCCATCTATCGGTAAACAGTGTTATTACAATAACGGACTGATTCAGTCGCGGTGAAAAAAATAAATAATAATCTGATATTTAAGAAATGATCCTTGGGCCGCGTTGAGCGAGGAGACGGGCCGCCAGTTGCCCATCCCTGATCTAAACCCTCCATCGTTGCCATCTTTGAAGAAATTAGAGCAACCCCCACCAACTGGAATTGAGCTTGCTATTTTCTGGTTTCTGCAAATACTTAAAACAAAAAATTGTGACACACACAGAACACAATGATAATCTATGTACCACTTTTCCATTAGCAAACACTTAATCTACTTACTCCTTCTCTGCTTTTTCATTTAGTTTTCATTTCCACCACATAAAGAAACTTTTTTAACCTATTTTTGGAAACTATTCTTTCTCCTCTCTATTACTTCGCTTATTTGTTTTTACAATTGTTTGACCTTTGTCTCATCAGGATTGTGCTTGTGGAAAACATCCCAGAGGATATCTCCTTTCCACACAGTGGTTCAGCTCATCTCCCCCTCACCTTGGGGCTGCACAACCTGCTGGACCGAGCCGTTCGCTCGCTTGAGATCGTCTCCCCGGTCTGGCTCCTTAACTCCTCCGACTACGAGTCCAGCTGCCAACCAGCAGCCGTGCAGGTATGGGAGCGCAGCAGAACAACATGTCATATAGACATTACAGTCATCTGTCTCCACATCCCTACCTCTTGTTATATCCCAAATAACAGAAGCTACCACAGAAAAAACAAAAAAACAACCTTGTCATGCATACCAGACGCTGATGACACACTTATGGTGGCCCTGAAGTGCAAATCACAATGACAAATAGTAAACCCAACAGCAAATAGGAAATCACAGGGGCAAAACAGAAACCACAACCCCAAATAGAAAAACACAACAACAAATCAAAAAACACAACAGTAAATAGGAAATCACAACAGCAAATCAGAAACCACAAGACATTAACTCCTACCGGAAAAGGTGGGTGCCTAACAACAAGATTTGTCACTGATTGGACGCACTGTCCGTCTCTTAAGGGGAATGAAAGTATCTTTCATGTTGCATGGCCACACGCAACATGAAAACTTATGGCCAAACTTTTGCAGTGGTTGTGGCAAGGGGCTTCAAGAGGTTCTTGACATTGAACCCACCAACGGACCACCTTCCGGTAACTAACGTATTGTTGCTAAGGGAGGCGATAGTCTACCCGAGCAAGCTAGTGAGTGGGTTTCCCAGGCCTGGCGGTCCGCAGACTACATAAAAATAATGTTGAAAATTATATACTCTGGTGCTGTGCTAGTTTATAGCGGACTCTCAGCGCCTTGTTGTATATTGTAGTTTCTGTTTTGCCGTTGTGATTTCCTATTCGCTATTGTGTTTTTTGATTCGTTGATATGTTTTCCTAGCCTGGCAAGCCAGACCCACATCAGAAAGATGTAGGGTCTGGCTCTGCTCCATTGGCAGTGTGGGCGGGATAAA
>JAOPJH010000052.1:7673646-7684254 GCA_027122575.1 Merluccius polylepis
GTGTGTGTGTGTGTGTGTGTGTGTGTGTGTGTGTGTGTGTGTGTGTGTGTGTGTGTGTGTGTGTGTGCGTGCAGTCCAGCCAGGGTTGGCAGCTTTGGCAGAGTCGGTAATGGCTAACCTGTCAAACCGCGTGTTAACACGTGATGAAGGCTATGAAGTGTACTCACTCTGGAGCCGCCGATACCTGGCTCTCCCCGGACGCCTTCCCCTCCCGCCTTCCCGATAGGTCCCTGCATGGCAAAATAGCAATAAATGCAATTTCGTCACTTTTTTTTTGTTTGTTTTGCTCGACAATCTTTCAACTGTCATTGCTCTCAAAGTCCTCCATCAAAGTACTTACAGGCTGCCCAGGGGGTCCCCTTCTTCCATCAGATCCCTGGTAAAGAAGTGACAAGGCACAATGCATAAGGACGTGTCTGAAAAAGCTATCGGGTGCATAAGGATGCGGTTTAAAACAGTGTAAGCTAAGGCGACCGGAGGGTGAGGTCATACCATTCTCCCGGCTTCTCCCGGGCCTCCCTTCTTGCCATCCACTCCGGGTTCTCCCTGTCAACAACGACAACGAATGTGCATGAGTGCTTCAAATAGAAAAAACAAACGGAATATTTTCAAACACCAATAAAAGCAATAGAAAACAATAAAAATCCCGAACTGTACCAATTTTCAGCTAATTCAATTGAATTACTCTAAATTGCTATTGGTGTGTGTGATGGTATATTGTGGTATGTGTATTTTATTATATCTCCATGAAAAGTAGTGTATTGTGGTTTTTTGATGATGAAAGCTGTATATTTTAATGACACTGTACATGTAAAAGCCCAACTAGGGACACAAGTTGAAAATTAACAACAGCAATAAACTCTCTTTGCAGCACATCGGCTTCATGCTCTGTATTGGAACCGTGTTCAATTGAATTCGTCCTTATCAACAAAAATTATAATATTCAAGTCATTACCACTGGGCCGACATCACCGGGGTCTCCTTTGGGTCCGCTCTCATTGTTGTCTCCTCCACTGATACCCTAGTGGGAACAAAAACAATGATTAAAGCAGCTATTCAATTTATAAGCCTTTAGTTAATGGTGAACTAATCATTAACAAAACATTAATATACATTTGTAAACGATTAATAAGTGCTATGTTAAAGGAACCCTATTTTACCACCAGGTGTGATGTTGATTAGCCATTATAAGCCAGTCAAAACCAAAGTCAAAATCTACCCTCTAGTGACATCACAAGTGGCAGTGTCCATCTAGATGTGTGATGGATAGATCAGCCTACCAGCCTACCCAATGGACTGTACCAACTGGTAGGCTGATCTATTCATCACACATCTGGGTGGACACTCCCACCTGTGAAGTCACTAGAGGGTAGATTTTGACATGACTTGTAATGCTTAATTGTAAGGCTTCTAAATGGCTCATGACTGAATGTAATCATAAAGTGTTACATACACATTTTGAGCTAACGAGTAGCAGGCTAGCTACTACTAAGTGATTAGCTCAAGATCACTCTGACAACAGTTGTTACAGGAGGAGCGACGTCGTCCATTTGCCTCTTCAACGTTCAGCAGGCAATTTGACAACAGATGCACACTTTCACAGCTTTGCTCTGTCTTTTTAACCATAACACAAAGTAATGTCTCACACACACTAAGATGGCCGCTCACCCTTCTCCTATCATATAAAAAGTCAGACACAATATATTCACTCTTCTCACCTCAGATAACAGTTAAGTGTACTCTCTCACATATACGCTCAACATAGACGAAGTACTCACAGGGTCTCCTCCGATGCCCAGGTCTCCCCTGTCTCCCGCCTGGCCCTTGATTCCTTTAGGTCCCTACGCGACAAAAACACAGACAGTCAGCATTGGTGCCGTGTCATGAACCGCACATGAATGAATAAAGGCAGGATGTGACGAGGCTAAACGCTTCCACAACTCACTCTTCTGCCGGGGTTTCCTCTATCGCCTGGAGGTCCGGCCACACCACTGACCCCCTGCAGAGAGCACAGCAGGGGTTAATTACCGTACGCCACCGCAAATCCCACGCCAGGGATTAATCAAAAACAGCTTCATGCGGCTTTCATTTCTTCCACCACATGCTGACGTTCCTCGTGAGGCTATCCTTTGGTGCGCCGCCGCCGCCGTCGTGGACATTTCAAGAATGTTACACACATGAGTTACACGTGATCCTCTCGGATACGTTGAATGAAAAGATGGAGCCGGGCCACGCTACGTCACAGTGCATGTACTGGTCTCGGACCGGTCCTGTGTAACCGACAACTAATCCATGTTGACACTTGCCTCTTCTCCGTTGATTCCATCCAGACCAAGTTCTCCAAACTCTCCCTGAAAAGCAAGGAGTTGTTTTGTGTTAAAGAGTCCTGTCTGAAGTATTCTCCACTCAACTTTTTTTTGCGCAATGACCGTAATGTAAAACAAAATACAAAATGAACTCACTTTTTCTCCAGAGTACCCACGAGAACCCTAAGTAGAGGGGGGGGGGGGGGGGGGAGAGCACAAACATGAGCATGACTTTGCAATAGATAATAATTAAAGCGCAGTACGGTGACCACCACGGGTAACCATTTGAAACTGTGAGCGGCGGTTTTACCTTGACCCCTCTCTGTCCCGGGCATCCCTGGAAGCCTTGAGTCCCGTTCACACCAGGGGGTCCTCGCTCTCCCTGTCGACACGCACCGCAGACGACGAGGCAACGAGGGCAAAGTTTAGTGCGAAAATGAAAATGGCGACGGAGAGAGAGAGAGAAGTGTGAGAAATCGTTACGCATTCCACGTACATTCTGCGGCGCGGATTAAAAACACACATAGTGGCAGCACAATGACGAATACATGTGAGAAATCAAAAAAGAGCTCCCAGACTCACAGGTCCCCCCTCATCACCGGGATGTCCTGGGCTCCCGATGCCTCCTGGACCGCCCTGTAAGACCACACAAGGTTACTATCCAGTTCACAATGCTTCACAATAATGTGTGAGGATGTTGGGAGTGAGCGTGTGTGCGTAAGTGTACGTTTGTGTGCATGTGAGTGTGTCTGTGTGTCCAGGTGTGTGTCAGCATGTGTGTGTGTGTGTGTGTGTGTGAGTAAGTTTGTGTGTGTACGCATGTGTGTGTATGTGTCTGTGTGCAGGCGTATGTGTTTGTGTGCATGCGACTTGTATATGTGTATGTCCAGGTGTGTGTGTGTGAGCGTGTGTGCGAGTATGTTTGTGTGTGTAGGCATGTGTGTGTGTGTGTGTGTGTTATTTAAGGAGTAGTAACCTTAGGGCCTGGGGTGCCTACTGATCCTCTGTCTCCTCTAGTTCCGGTGCACTTGCAGGGTACAGCACAGCAATCTCTCTCTGCGATATTGTCCTGCAAAAAAAAAAAGGTAAAAATGGAATGAGCCAGCTAAAAGAAAAAGGTGCAGTGCATGAACGCCTAACATGAACGTGTAATACCTGTACTATGTAAGTATTCATGGAAGCCATCTCCACTGCTCAAAATGTGATTGACCTAGCTTCATGTTTCACCACAGACTAACCTGGGTCGAGTTGTGGGTGAATAACCATCATTTCAAAATAACAACCTTATAACAGGCGATTGCTTCTATGATTAATTGGCAGGGTCAAAGTTAGAGGAAAAGATCCAATACATTGCCTGATTCACTGCTACTTACCAGTTCCTCCATCAGCTCGTAGTCCAGATCCATGACATTGACTCGGAGGGGTCTGGTGTACCTGAACCCACGACCGAACTCCAGAAGGAGTGCTTCCTCAAATTTAGGAACCCTCTCCAGACCCACGAGGATTAAACTGTTTACACCTGTTGAGAAAGGTTAAGAATCGTGTTTTGTTTGGCTATAATCAAATGTAATCGTAATGTAATGTGTTAAATGTAATCATATCGATACTCATTTCTCACACGTGTTCATCATACATAACATGTATGAATAAAATAAAGCCTTTCCACTAGCGTCAATTTTCTCACCTGATTGCTGAAGCTCATCCGTTTTCCTCTTCATCTCAGCGTAGGGTGCATCAAGACCATCAGTCAGATGTATAACAACCTGTTAAAAACAAATACAATTTTCCTCACCCCGGCATCTTATTTTATTAAGCCTAGCGAAGCCAAATAACTTGGCGGCAAGGCAAGTTGTGACATCACATGAAATTGCATGGTTATTAAGATAAGGTAGAAACAAGTTGAATTGCCCACCTTGACAACATTTTCATTCCTGGTTTTAAACCTGTCTGTGTAGGCCGAGATGGTCTTGGCATTTAGTACATAGGGGCCACGACTGCGCAGTCCCTTGAAGGCCTCGAACAGCACATCTGCGTTATCTGTGAAATCCAGCTGGGCGGCTTGTCCATTAGCGTCCATGGCCAGGATGCCCACCTGCACCGAGGGAACCTGTCCAGATGAACAGCTGATGGATGCCATCTTGGTGATTCTTTGAAGAATGGCCCCCATCTTACTTTGAAGGTTGGTCTGAGCAGAGAAAATGTTCTGGGCGGCAACGTCAAATCCCACCAACACTTCCACATTGCAGGCTGTGGCAGAGAGCAAGGTATTAGGAATGGCTTCTATTGCAAAGTGAAAACGGTGTCTACAAATTTAGCATTGCATACTAACATAGAATACTGAGACATAATACAATAATACAAAGGGTGGGATGTTATCATCACCTTTGGGTGCTTCCGAAACACCAGTACAGAGCTTGACTCCCTTCACCTCATCGTCCAAAGTCTCTAGGATCTGCTCGTTGAGCTCGGACAGCCCGTCGTAGGTACTTGCCCGAGCCACAGTAGAGGACTCACTCGCTAGGTTATCCAGCTCATCCTCAATGTCTCCTACCCCCACGGCATAGATTCTGACCCCATTGGCCTTCAGGCCAAGTGCTGCCGTTTTACTGTCATCAGAGGAGTGTCCTCCAGTAAGAACCAGCAAGACTTGAGGGATGCGTTCATCTTTCCTGCTGCCTCTTGCCGTTGTGAAGTGGTTATCCTGCACGTAACGGATGGCCGCGCCTGTGTTGATCCTACGCCCCCCTTTGTATTCCACTTTAGATATGGCGTTGATGACATCATCCCTGTTGGTGTAGGCGTTGAGGTAGAAGTCATTTGTGACATCTGTGGCATAGTGTGCCATGCCGATCCGCAGATTGTCTCTCTCAGTGTAGAAGAGATCAACGAGATTGTAAATGAAGTCAATCACTTTCTTGAAGTTGTCCTTGCCCACATTAAGGGAGCTATCCACCAAAAACACAATATCAGCCTCCTTAGCTTTGGGAAGGTCGTTATCTGAAGATTGCAGATGGAGAGTAGAGAATGGATGAACGGTTAGACGGAGATCAAATGTATTTAGGTATAACAGGCCATAACAAGAATAGGTTTCATTCTATAACTAGATTATGTAAACTAAAAACCACAATAAACTAAATTAGAATAATTGACACGTTTTGTATGTTTTACTGACCTGGCCTGTGGTACTCTGTTGGGCTTTCAGGGAAGGGATCTCCACTCAACCTGGCAATGAACTTGTCATCAACGCCAGGGAGTCCGGGGAAGCTGGGAATTTGGATAACGTCTTCTGTGCTTGTGGCAATCTGGTGTAGCTGCGTTTTATCAGCACGGGCAGCTCCAATACCTATACAGTTGATCCGAGCACTTTTAAGCACAGGCCCATAAAGGGAGACATCAGAGGAAGAACGTTCCCCCGTCAGCACAACAAGGTGCTGCGAGGCCGCAAGCGGGCGTGCCCCTGCGGATATTGTCAGCTCGTTCCGGATGACATACTCAATGGCCTCAGCCAGGTCCGAGGACCGCCCACCCATCAAACGCAGCCTTTTAATGGCGTTGACAACGTCAGGTTTGTTGTTGTACTTGTCAAGAGAGAACTCTTTCTGAGTTTTGTCTGCGTACTGTACTACGGCAATGCGAATTTGGTCGGTCTGCACATCAAGCTTCCCGATGGTTCTGAGGATGAAGTCCCGGATATGCGCGAGCCCAACGGACCCGGTTTTATCGGAGCCATCGATAAGGAAGATGATGTCTTTTCGTCCAAGATTAAGATTTGCTGTACAGCAGGAAAGAAGGGGAACAATGAACATTAGGTTTGAGCTTTATGCATTTCATTACATTTAGGCACTTCTGGATCTGAAACTCTGAACTGAATTTTGATACCATTGAATTGTCTTACTTGGTTCTTCTGTGGGCGGGACATGAGTAGCAGCAATATCCTTAGTAGTCAAAGTGTTCACTGATGCAATGAGCTGCTGTTCCACAGAAGGGAGCTCGTGGAAACGGTTCACTGTGAATGTGAGCTCTGGCTTCAGTGCAATCTTCCTCAGTTCATTGGGGTCAGCGTTTCTTGAACCAATAGCAAGAGGGGCCACCATGCTCCTCTTGAGTAGCTGTGCTGGACGAGTCACATCATCCGTAGACTTGCCACCCGTTACTAGAATGAGGAACTGTGGAACAGCCTCCTCGATACGGCTTCCGGCAGACCTCTGGTAGATGTGTTTAGAGACCCAGTCGAGGGCACGGCCGGTGTTTAACTGGTTCCCACCTCTGCTCCGAAGCCTTGTCACAGCCTGCCTGACCTCGTCTTTGGTCGAGTATTGATTCAGGAGAAACTCCATATGTGGGTCATCGCTGTACTGCACTACTGATATTCTGACGTTGTCCAGTCCCACATCGAGCTTATCGATGACTCTCCTAATCATTTCGCGGATAGAAGGGAACTCACTCTGTGTTGCCGTTGAGCCATCAATTAAAAACACAACATCCCTTTTGTCTCCACCAGTGACTGTTGTTATAACTGTAAAAGAAAGCAAACCAAATTATTATTAGGTTCCTACTAAGACAACATAGATACCTCTAGCTACACTTGTGTAGCTTAGCTTTTAAAAGATATATATATTCGGTTGTAGTTAAAATAATATTGGGTCAATAATTACCTTCTGGAGATGGGAAAACAGGCTGCAACCCTGCAAGTTCATCATCAGACAGCTCAGTGAGAGTGGTGATTAAGCTCTCCTGGACTGTGTACAGGCCGGGAAGGTCATCCACAACCATGGCAAAGTTGGGATTGTATGCAACTACTTTGAGCTCATTAGAGCTAACATCCCTTGTCCCGATGCTGAAGGGGAGAACACCTGATCTTTTGAGAGTGTATGCTGCAGGAACCACGTCATCTGTTGAGCCACTACTGGAAACAACAATCACAAATTGTGGAACACCGTCTTTCTTCCTGCTTCCACGTTCTGCTGTCAGGAAGTTCTGGCGTACAAACTCTAAAGCCTGGCCAAGGTTGCGCTGCCTTCCTCCTCTTTGGCTTATCCCCATGATCCCAGTCAAAACACTCTCCTTGGTTGCATGGGTGTTCAAATACATATCAACATTCGGAGAGTCACCATATTGGACCACACCTATCCGGATCTTGTCTATGCCCACGTTGAGATTCTCCACCACTCTACGCATGAACTCCTGGATAATAGGGAATTCCCGTCCCACACCGGATGATCCATCAACAAGGAAGACCACATCCTTCTTTGGACCAATGGAGGTGGCTAAAAAAGTAGAAAGGATCAAATTATTGTCTCCAACTGGAAAATGTTAAGTGGCATGAAGGCCCAACAGTTTGCAATAACTACCTGGCTCAAATACCATGTTAGGGTATGTTCATTTACCAACATTTAGATGAAAATGAAAAGTCAACTCTCAAAAAAACATTTAGATGAAAAGTCCATTCTCAAACCTTCTGCTGTTGAAAAAAATCATTAGAGAAGTAAAACACAATTGAGGAATAATAATACCACACATATAAAGCCATTCATTTTTTGTGTGTGCATTAACCAAAGACGTTTTGATCCAAATAAAGTGTTAAATTGTTGAAATACACTTTTTTTTTGCATCATTATTAAAGTACATAATCACGTAAAAGCCTTGTCAACTTACCTGCAACAGTAACATGTTTTAAAGCAAAAAGTACATCTAAAAGGATGTCTGGGAGCACTCCAAAGTCACTGATTGGGAATGTATAAGTCTTTTTCAACTCACTAGACAAAGTCGAGTTTGTACTAATGAAAAAGATGACAATGTCACGCGAATGGACAGACAGAGCCTGTTGCATAAAGCTATCACTGGACGGTCCTCCTGAAAGTACTATCAACACTTGCTTGACTCCCTCGTGATGCCGACTACCAGCCTGGATGGTGAAGACTTTGTCCAAGATGTACTGAAAAGCTGCTCCAGAGTTCCGCAAGCTCCCTCCCCTGTGCCTGAGTGTTCGAATGATCCTGATAACAGTGTCTTTGGTTGAATGAGATCTCAAATAGAAGTGAACCTTTGTGTCCCCACTATACTGTACTACTGCAATTCTGTCCTTGTCTTTTGCTATGTCAAGATTCTCAGCGATCCTTCGTGTAAAGTCACGCATTGCGGGAAATCCACTTCGGCTACTATCAGAGCCATCAATGAGAAGCACCACATCACGTCTCGAGGTGTGCAATTCTGTACAGGAGAGTGTCATAATGAGACAGTATCTTTTGTTGACAAGTTGTTTGATAGGAACATACAGTTATATACTACAATCCTTGGTCATAGCAAGTTCAGGTTAGGATGGATTTAGACAAGGCATGCTACCATCATTCACTGCAAAGAATGATGTAAAAAAGGAATTCTAAGAGCATGGATATGAATGCCATCTTTAAGTAACACAAACTGCTTGAATATGTAGGCCAACATAATTAAGATCTGCACATGCTCTCTATCAAGAATAAGAAGCACAATTTTCTCAAACCAAGGACGATGGCGAAAAACAGTCCAAAGAAAAGGTAGGTAAATATGTGAAATGAGCAAGACAAGCCTCTGATTCAAAAAAGAAAAACACATTGTTCTGACTTGAGAGAACAACGGCAAAAATGTCCAAAGAACAATCCCACATTTCGCATGTAAAGAAATGCTGAAATGCTTGAAAGAGTATCAAATGCTGTAGCTTCAAAATGGCAAGGAAATAAAAACAATACATTCAAAAGAAAAATACAACATTATTTGTATAAAATAATATATCCATAAGATAATGCAAATAAAACTAAAGGAATACACTTGAAAACAATGACACAATTTGACCTCAAACTACTTTCTTGAACAAAGATGACCTGTGGTGTCTTTTTTCATTGTATTGCCTATTTATTTAATCGAGTCAAACTATAGTAATGAAATACATGCATTACAAAATAAAGATGCTAGTTATCTTTCAAAGGGGCTGTAGACAACTTTTCAACTTTTCCCAGCCTAGCGTTTTAAAGATGTATTAATTTTGCGCAGCTGTCGCAAAGACAAACCGGATCGCATTCCGTTTCCTCAAAGCGTAGCAACCACAAACAACACAAGACGCGCATTAGTTTGGAAATCTCAGCGAAAGAAACAATCAACACTTTGTAAATAATAAAGGTCAAGTGAAATTGGCATCATTTTATTTGGGAACAGACAAAAGCTATTGTAATTATGTGCATTGCATAGTAATACCATAGTTTGTAAGTATCGGAAGCAGGGGTTGGCGTCGGGGTGGAGGGGGGAGTAGAAGAAAACATTAGGAGGAAAACCGTGAGTTTTTAGTCTACAATGGAGACATGAAAGCAGATACTAATTATTTAGAATGCGTTGAGAAAAGCGAACTGGGTTGGTAGCCTGACTGGATCGCCGGGCGAGTGGCGACATGAGGTTTACTAAGGTAGTAAACTCAATGCAAAAACGTAGCGTACGCAGCTTGGCTTCACTGGTTGTTCCACCATCCACTATTTCCACTACTGGGGAAAACTAATGGGGATAGTTACCGATAGCTACTGGGTAAACAAAAGCGCTGTTGCTCCTGGTTTGGTTGCACCATTGTGCTGTAAATGGACTGGGAGATCGTACCCGGTGGCAGAAAGAGTTGCATAATGAAAGGGAGACTTATAGGGAAGCTAAGGGAACCAATCTAAACGCAGATGGTGTCATTATTCTGTAGTCATTACACTGTGCAATCAAAATTTACTTCATATTGATAAGTTAAAGCAAAAAAGTTGTCTGCAGGACCTTTAATTGAAATTAAAAGATAAATAATATTTATGAGAGCAATAAAACATAGCAATTGCTACATGTTGACATACCTACAACTGTTGGGGATCCAGGAGCTACGTCAATAACCACTGATTCCATTGAGGACTGAAGTTGCTGTTGGACACTGGGAAGGTCATTGAAATCAGACACAGACAGAACATATTTGGGACCATGGGATATCTTCTGCAGTTCACTGGGATCAGAGCTTCTAGTTCCAATGGCAAAGGTGAAGACCCCCAGCTTCTTCAGAGCAGTGGCTGGTGTATCGACACTGTCAAAGGACCTTCCACCGCTTAGCACTATTAGCATCTGTGGAACTCCTTCCAGGCGCCTACTGCCGGCCGAGGCAGTGAACACATTATCCCTCAAGTATCGGAGAGCTGCCCCAGTGTTAAGGGGTCTTCCACCCTTGTGCCTCAAACCCATGACAGTACCAAGGACCTCGCCCTTTGTTGTGTATGTGTTCAGATAGAATTGGACAGCTGGATCTCTGCTGTACTGT
>JAOPJH010000052.1:7684354-7701627 GCA_027122575.1 Merluccius polylepis
CTGTTGTCATCCACATTGAGCGTCTCCACAACTTTCTGCACAAAGTCACGCATTGCTGTGAATCCACTTCGAGTGGCTTCAGATCCATCCAGCAAGAACACAACATCCCTTTTGGGCAGGCTGCTCTCAACTAGAAAATATGAATAACAGACAAAGATTAGGGGGCTGTATTTGCAGATACAGTGGGAAAAGCACAAACGGAAGCTAATCCAATCTATATCATTCGACTAATGTATAGCTTGTTTTGAAAATAAATAGGCAACTGCCTTCAACCTGTTATGATACACATCTAACCTCAGCTTTATTCAATTTATCTCCTGCAAAAATCTTGGGAACAATTAAATGCAGCTAACAAGACATGCGTCTGGTTTGTTTGGAGACGATTACTAGCTTACCGATTACTGTTGGCGTCATCGGTGTGGCCGTCACCACGACTGTGCTCATGACAGAGGACAGTTGCTCTTGTATGTTGGGGAGGTCATTGAAGTCAGACACTGACAGAGCATAATTTGGCTCAGAGGAGATCTTTTGCAGTTCTACACTGTCCGAGTTCCTTGTTCCAATTCCAAAGACAGTGATGCCCAGCTGTTTGAGAGCAGATGCTGGTGTATCTACACTGTCAGAAGACCTTCCACCATTTACAAGGATCAGCAACTGTGGAACACCTTCTGGACGCCTGCTGCCTGAAGAGGCTGTAAACACGTTGTCTCGGACATACTGGAGGGCTGCTCCGGTATTGCGGGTTCTGCCACCTTTGTGCCTCAAGCCTCTGACCGTGTCAACAATATCTTCTTTTGTGGTGTATGTGTTCAGATAGAAATGGGCCTCTGCATCTGTGCTGTACTGGACAACTGACACACGGTCGTTGTTTTCTCCCACATTAAGTTTCTCCACCGCTCTCTGAACAAAATCACGCATGGAAGTGAATCCATTTCTTGTGTAATCAGAGCCATCCAGAAGGAATACCACATCTCTTTTTGTAGTTCTCTGGTCCACTGGGAGAATGTGAAAGACAGAACATAGATTCGGAATTTGAAAACCGGCATGCAAGCTTTTGCCCTTGTGTTGACAGTACTAGCAGGAACATAGCATTGCACAAAATGGTACAACATGTGTTGGGTGGATTTAGGCAAACAGTGTCTTACCTCTCACTGTAGGGGTCATGGGTTTCACCCCAACTACTACACGGCTGAGAGAGGAGGCGAATAGCTGCTGTACGTTAGGGAGGTCAGAGAAGTCAGACACAGACTGGGCATAACTAGGATCAGAGGCGATTCTTTGAACCTCTGTGCTAGCATTTCTAGTTCCGAGGCCCAGAATAAAGACCCCGTTTTCTTTGAGGGCAGACGCTGGTGTATCTACGTTGTCGCTAGATCGCCCTCCACTCAGCAGAATCAGTAGCTGAGGGATGCCCTCTTGACGCCTACTTCCAGAGGGCGCCGTAAACACATTGTCTCTGACATACTGGAGGGCTGCCCCGGTGTTGAGGGGTCTGCCTCCTCTGTGCCTCAGCCCTCTGACCCTGTCAAGAATATCTTCCTTTGTGGTGTATGTGTTCAGATAGAAATGGGCCTCTGCATCTCTGCTGTACTGGACAACTGACACACGGTCGTTGTTTTCTCCCACATTAAGTGTCTCCACCACTCTCTGAACAAAGTCACGCATGGCAGCGAATCCATATCTTGTGTACTCGGAGCCATCCAGAAGGAATACTACATCCTTTCCGGCAACGTCATGGTCAACTGAGCAAACGCAGAAAAGCAAAACATCAATAAGCAAGGGACATTTGTTTTCGGACCAAACATTAATAGTGAACGACGGCAAATGCCTACGTTTGGCTACTGCGAATCAATAGGCATGCAACCTTTTCCCTTTGAGCGCATTTGCTTAGCTGACATATCTCAAATAGAGTCACGGTATCCCTAAAAGACACAATTTAAACTGACACAAGTACAAATGGCTACACTTTTGAACATACCTAAAACTGCAGGAGATTCTGTTGTTACGTCGACGACCACTGATTCCATTGAGGACTGAAGTTGCTGTTGGACACTGGGAAGTTCATTAAACTCAGACACAGTCAGAGCATGATTGGGGCCATGGGATATTTTCTGCAGTTCACTGGGATCAGAGTTTCTGGTGCCAATGGCAAAGGTCAAGACCCCCAGCTCCTTCAGAGCAGTGGCTGCTGCATCGACATTGTCAAAGGACCTTCCACCGCTCAGCACTATTAGCATCTGTGGAACTCCTTCCAGACGCCTACTTCCGGCCGAGGCAGTAAACACATTATCCCTCAAGTATCGGAGAGCTGCCCCAGTGTTAAGGGGTCTTCCGCCCTTGTGCGTCAAACCCCTGACAGTACCAAGGACCTCGCCCTTTGTTGTGTATGTGTTCAGATAGAAT
Source organism: Merluccius polylepis (assembly GCA_027122575.1). Taxonomy (NCBI): domain Eukaryota; kingdom Metazoa; phylum Chordata; class Actinopteri; order Gadiformes; family Merlucciidae; genus Merluccius; species Merluccius polylepis. The sequence continues at coordinate 7,686,758 of JAOPJH010000052.1, forward strand.
TGGACAGCTGGATCTCTGCTGTACTGTACAACTGAGACGCGATCTCTGTTGTCATCCACATTGAGCGTCTCCACAACTTTCTGCACAAAGTCACGCATTGCTGTGAATCCACTTCGAGTGGCATGAGATCCATCCAGCAAGAACACAACATCCCTTTTGGGCAGGCTGCTCTCAACTAGAAAATATGAATAATAGACAAAGATTAGGGGGCTGTATTTGCAGATGTGGTGGGAAAAACAGAAACTAATCCAATCGAATATATTATTTCCTTCAATCTGTCAAAATTCATCCGTCTGTTTCACTTCCATTCATGCTGAAGCAATTCAATATCCTTACTGGCTTTTGTACCATTCACTGGATTTGTCATTATATTAAAAGTCTTTGTTGATGGTAATAAAACATTATACAAAATGTGTAAAGTATCTTACCAGATGCAGTTTCCTTCTGCCTACTGATTGTCCTGATGTGAGACACCAAGGTGTGTTGAATGCTGTTAAGATTTGCAAAGTCGGAGACTAAGAAAGCATAGTTTGGATCTGAAGATATTGCTTTCATTTCAAACACATGTGTCATCCTTGATCCAATTGCAAATGTAATAACACCTGCAGTCTTAAGAGCACTTGCTGGTCCTCGAGGAGAGTCTCGGGATCTACCCCCAGAAAGTAGGATAAGTATCTGCTTGGCTCCCTCATGTTGTCGGCTCCCTGCTTTTGAAACAAATATATTGTTTCTTACGAACTGTAGGGCAGTTCCAACGTACTGCGTATTTCCACCTTTTGGCTTTAGGTTTGTGATGTATGTAAGGACTTCATCTCTATTTTGGTAAGTATTCAGGTTGAAGTTAACTTCTGCATTGTTACTATACTGTACAACAGCAACTTGATCCTTCCCTTGGTCCAGGTCAAGGCCTCCCGCCAATTTGGCAACAAAGTCACGCATCGCAGGAAATATATTCTTGGCATCATCAGACCCATCAAGAAGGAAAACGATATCCCTTTTGACACTGGGACCTGAAACTAAGATACAGGTTCCAAAGTTCATTGTATTTTCTCACATTACAGTTTTTACATTCCCAGCTTACGAAAGTAAAACAATGTATTGTATTTCACTCACCTACACCTGGGATGGTTGAACCTTTGTGAGATGCAACGTCAGATAACAACTTTTGCCGTACAACAGAAAAGTCGGAAGTCTCTTTGATTAGATATGCATGTCTGTGACTGTGTGCTAAACTCTGCATCTCCAACCAATCTGCATTTCCCACTCCAACACTGAAAAGTACCACTCCAGCATTTTTTAATCTTTGCAATGGAACCTGGACATTGTCTTGTGACTTTCTGCCACTTAAGAGTATCAGTATCTGAGGAACTCCTGTCATAACTCTGCTTCCAGCAGAGGATGTAAAGACATTCCTTGCCAAATAATCAAGGGCTTCTCCTGTGTTCACATTCCTGCCTCCTTTTAATTTCAAATTGCTTACATAGTTTAGGATGTCCCTTTTTAATGAGTACGTATTTAGATAAAAGGCTGGAGTGGGTTCATCGCTGTATTGAATGATAGCAACCTGCGCCTTGTTTGGCCCAATGTCTATTTGTTCAACAAATTCCTTGAGAAAAGATTGAATCCCTTGGGCACGTTGTTGCATATCATCAGATCCATCGAGGAGAAACACAATATCAGCATTTAGTAGTTCTACATTAGCAGCATCAGAAGTGTCTGCAATGGATACAAAAATAACAATTAAATGTAATACAAGAGGTTCAAAGTATGCATAAGGTACTATCTGATAATTATCAGTTTTATAATATATGTAAATCCATGCTTGAAGGAGTTTGCTCCAAAGTCATAATTAATATATTTGATATACAGTCTGTTTATATCTGCTTCTTACCCGTAAGAGTTGGGATTTCTGTTGTTTCTTGGGCACCACTCATTTTAGCTTTCACAAGAGAATGTATGGTATCTAGATTGTTAAAATTGATGACGGAAAAAGAATGCGATGGTGTGAAAGAGATGGTTTGCAGTTCCAATGTATCAGCATTCGTTGTTCCAACACTAATGGTCTTAATTCCACTGTCTCTGAGTGACTGTGCCGGCCCTCTGACATCATCCCCTGATCTTCCACCAGTAAACACAAACAGATATTGAGGCACACTCTCAGCACGTCTGCCCCCAACTGAAGCAGACAATACATTATCTCGGACAAACTCCAGGGCCTTTCCAGTGTTGAGGGGCCTTCCCAACTTGTGCCTGATAGTTCTTATGGTATTCAGCACATCATTTTTGATAGAGTAGGAATTCAAATAGAAATTGGCTGTGGCATCATGGCTATATTGAACTAAAGCAACACGGTCATGGTTTGCCTCCACTTTCATGTCTTCAACTATTTTTTCCATCAAGCCACGAATACCCTCAAAGCCATTTCTAGCGTCATAGGAGCCATCAATAAGAAATACTACATCGGTTTTCTCTGAATCTGCAAACAAAGACACCAAAAATAAAGTAGTGAAAGTCTAGTGTAGTTATATATGGTCTAGTAGTATATCTTGATAAGATTAGAAATGTGTATAAGAAATAATATGAAAGGATTAACACAGTAACATTTTAAGCAGGGGAAGCAAGAGAAGGACGACCTTACCAAAACTCTTCATGGGGTCAGTGTGCTCCGTTTTAACAGAAACCTCACTAACCAATGACAAAATATCACGATGGATGGTCGAAAGCTCGCCATAGTCATTGATTTTGAGGGCATAGTTAGGTTTGTGAGACATTGTCTGTAGTTCCAGGGTGTCTGCATCAGTTGTTCCCACCCCAATTAAAATGACACCCATTTCTTTGAGCTGTTTGAGGGGGACTCTAATGTCATCTCCAGATCTCCCACCACTCAGTAGAATTAGTATTTGTGAAACTCCCTCAAGACGCCTACTTCCAAAGCCAGGAGTAAAGACGTTGTCCTCCACATGTTGAAGAGCCGCTCCCAGGTTGTGTGGATAACCTCCTTTGTGACTTAAGCCTGTTATTGCAGTGACAATCTCACTTTTTGTTGAGTGTGTGTTCAAATGGAAATTAGTTTCTGCTGTGTCACTGTACTGGACTACAGCCACACGGTCTTTGTTTTCCTCCAAATTCAAGGTCACCACAATTCCCTGCACAAAGTCTTTGATGTCTATGAATTTTCTCCGGGAATCATCAGAGCCATCAACTAAAAATACAATGTCTCTCTTGCTGTGATCTGTTGTAACAAAGGTAATAACAAAAAAATATTAATTTTAATAGCAGTATTAGGAGCTGTGTTTTATCAATGCATCAAGTGAAAGATGTGATTGGTCTTACCATATAGAGCTGGCCCATTAGTTGTTACTTTAGCCATCTCAATGACAGAGAATAACTGTGCATTCAGGTATGCAAGGTCAGATAAATCTGCTGCAAAATATACATGACTGGGTTCATGTGAAATACTTAAAAGCTCAGTAGCATCAGCATTCATCATTCCCAACACATATGTTACCACATCCATTTCTTTCAGGTTTGCTACAGCATTTCTAACATTATCACTGGACTGGCCTCCAGTCAACAGAATCAATATCTGAGGGGTGCCTTGTTGGTGCCTGCTCCCAGAGGAAACTGTGAAGACATTGTCTCTCACATACTGGAGAGCTGCTCCTGTGTTGAGTGGACTTCCTCCTTTATGCCCCAGCGATTGTATGGCATTAGCAACCTCCTGTTGTGTTTTATAAGTGTTCAGATAAAATTGGACAGCTGGGTCTTCGCTGTACTGAACCAATGCTATGCGATCTCTGTTTTCATCTATGTTGAATTTTCCCACCATTCTCTGAACAAAACCACGCATTGCCTCAAATGCATTCTGTACGTCATCTGAGCCATCCAGTAAAAACACAACATCCCGTTGGATGGATTCCCGTTTGTCGCTGGATGCTATTTCACAGAGTGCATATGTGCTCAATTAGGTTGCACATTATATCCCCACTTGCATTAAACCATAAATCAATATTGCACATAACACATTGGGTGGGAATGTGGGTGAAAGACAGAAAATACATTTCATCTTACCTAACGTAGTCTGTGGTATAGATTTTGGTTGACGAGGCACTCTTTTCACAAATGACACAAGTTGTTGATGAATGCTCACTAGGTCCTTAAATAGAGGCACAGTTAAAGCATAGGAAGGGGTATGTGCAATCATTTGGAGCTCTAGTAAATCGGAATTCCTTGAGCCTATGCTGAACAGAATGACCTGTTCCTTTTTCAAGTTGGTGGCAGCACTTGCAACTTCATCCCGAGATCTTCCCCCACTCAAAACAACCAGAATCTGGGGGACACCTGCATGGTGTCGACTCCCAGAGGACTCAATGAAGACATTTATCCTCACATAGTCAAGAGCTGCTCCAGTATTCAGGGGCATGCCTCCTTTATGTTGTATATGCCGGATGGCTTCAAGAACATCCTGTTTTTCTGTATATGTGTTGAGATTAAAATGGGTCTGTGGGTCGCTGCTGTATTGGACCACTGAAACATGGTCTGTATTCTCTTTAACATCCAATGCCTCCACAACTTTTTGGACAAAGCTGAGCATTTCAGGGAAGTCATCTCTAGTGTTATCTGACCCATCCAAAAGAAACACTATGTCCTTTTGCGTTGCATTTAATTCAACTATGGAGAAATGGGAAGTACATTTTTCAAACAAATCACACACTTAGGATATATTAAAGTTATTTCAACAAAAACAAAACATTTTTCTTTGCAGTGCTTGAAATGTCATGCACATCACACATCTAAAGAGTTTAGCAACCAATTCATGCAAACATTGGAAATGTAGTCTTAAATGACAAAACATTTAAGGGCATTTGGCTATGAAGAAATCCATGTACACTACCACATTTAAACTGTGGGTTAAGGAAGTGCATTCATTGTCTATGACTGAAAAAGAAAGATATACAGTAATTAGAGGAAACTGAGAAGAAAAAAGGAGAAGAATCTTGTGTAAAAAATTCCAGTCAATGATCTGATTATCATTGGCTCAAGGAAGAGCTAAACCTATGAGTGGGAACAAACATGCTCCATGAAATCAAGCAGTTTAAAGATTCAGATTGCATTAAGTGAGACCGTTTTAAACAAAACTAATGTACTCAATTTCATCAAAAGATGATGCAGTTTCATTGGAATACTATCGGACAATACTATCTACACATACAGCTGGCGTCACTCAAGATCAACATTGATTCACAGCATGGAATCAATGAAACTTCTTACCTACAATAGTAGGCGGTTCAATTCCCATTTTTGACTGGACAAAAGCAAGGATCTCTGGCTGAACAGACAAGAGTTCACCAAAGACTGGTAAGTTAAAAATAAATCTGGAGGAGTAGGCGATTTCCTGAAGGTCTTCAACTTTTGTGTTTTTCATTCCGATGGCAAAAGAGAGAACACCAAGTTTCTTCAGACTGTTTGCAACAACTGTGACATCATCATTGGACTGGCCTCCAGTAAGTAAAAACAGAATCTGAGGGACACCCTCCAAACGTCTACTTCCAGAAGAAGCAGTGAAAACGTTATCCTGAACAAACTGAATTGCTGTGCCAGTGTTGCGAGGTCTACCCCCTTTATGACGAAGACTTCTTACAGCGTAGATTATAGCTCTTTTGGATTTATGTGTTAGCAAATTAAAATATACTCTGGTGTCGTCACTATACTCAACAACAGCCACGCGAATGTTATCCCCATCAAAGTCTAGTCCTTCTGCCATTCTTCTGATGAACTCTCGAATGGCTGGCAATCCGTTTCTGGTGTCTTCAGAACTGTCAAGGAGGAACACTATGTCCCTTTTTCCCCCTGCTGTATCAACTAGAAACAAATGGAATACAAGGACCCGATGTTTAAGATTTGATAAGTCTGGATATATATGAGTACAAACTTGTGACAAAGAAAGAAACTGCCAAAATTGTTACTCAGAAGTTGTAGAAGAAGTACATGCATGCTGTTTTAGCAGCATGAATGACAAGTACGATGAGAAGCATAGATACATTGCGCCAATTTATGGATTCAACCTTCTGCTTTAAAGTATCTGTTAAAGCAGATTTGTTAAGGTGCTATTTTTTTTGACGAAAAGATGATTTGTCAAAAAAAGGATCAACCCACTATCAGCTGAAAATAACGAATGCAAAGTTCTGGAAAAAAAAAAGGCATAACATCTTGCGATAAAAAGGACACCTAGAAAAGTTGAAAGGGTATACAACAGAAAGTAAAGTTTGTACAACAATATTCTGGACAGAATATTGAAGTCCTGTTAATGCATTTTTACGATATGTATAGGCTGTATAAGATTCCATTTCTTACCTATTAAGCTTGGGATTCCTGGATATTCCTTTGTGACTTTTGACACATGTAGTTTACCAACAAGCTGTGGTTGAAGTGAGGGCAACTCAGAGAAGTCATTCACTTTGTATGCAAAATCTGGTTGGAAAGCAATGGTTTCCAACTCAGGGAGATTAGCATCTCCCACTCCAATACCAAGTAGTAAGATTTCACGATCTTTCAGAGCCACAGCAGGACCATTTACATCATCTCTGGATTGTTTACTAGTTAGAAGAACTAGTACCTGGGGCACGCCCTCAAGCGTTCTACTTCCTGTAGAGGAGGTGAAGATATTGTGCCTGACAAACTGGAGAGCTGCCCCAGTATTCAGGATCTTTCCACCCTTGTGTGTTAAAAGATCTATGGCATTCATGACATCATCCTTGGTTCTGTGAGAACTCAGATAGAAATTGACTTCAGGTCTATTGGCATACTGCACAACAGCTACCCTTACTTTGTTCTCATCCACAGGGAGCCTCTCCACTATACTCTTTACAAAATGCTGTACTTCGGGAAATCCACTTTTTGTACCATCAGTGCCATCCAGTAGGAACACAATATCAGTTTTTACAGCATCCCCATGTACTAAGACACAACACATGAAAGGAATTTTAAGGTACATTTTCGTACAGCACCAATCATCACATTTCACATCACATTTTTTAAACCAATAGTGAAAGACATTTTGTGAAATGTTTTGCTTACCTTTCTCAAGGACAACTTGAAGCTGCTCTTTGGGGAGGCTCACGTAGTTGTTGAGCTTTTGTTGGACAGAGCCCAGTTCACTGAATTCCTTCACTTTGAAGGCAAAGGACGGGTTGTGTGAGATCTCCTCGATCTGCCTTTGGTCTGCGTCCTTGACACCCACACCAAATGGCACCACTCCCCCGGTCTTCAGTGCAACGGCAGATTCTTTCACATTATCCCTGGACCTGCCTCCGGTCAAGACAATAAGAAATTGTGGGACATTTTGCGGTGCCCTGCTGCCATTTCTTTCAGACAAGATGGTCTCCTTCATGAATTTCAGGGCAGATCCTGTGTTCAGACTCTGCCCACCAGCAAGTCTCATGTCATTAACAGCTCTTATCACTTCTTCCTTCGTTTGGTAGGTGTTAAGGTAGAAAACGGATGTTGGCTTCTCACTATGCTGGACCACTGAAATCCGCACTCTATCACGTCCAATATCAAGTGGCTGGATGACTTTAAGGATAAAATCCTGGATGTAGGGGAAATCAGCTCGAACATTGTCTGAGCCATCAATGAGGAAAGCTACATCCCTCTCAGCTCCTGTAACAACTAGATAAAATAAAATAAAGAATACATATTATTTACACTTACACTAAATATTTTCTCACTGCCCAAAACACTCTTTTCTTAATGTTATGATATGATAAACCACAGCATGAACACATACAATTTTATTTGGACTATAGTTATTGTAATAACATTTAAATAATATTATTTGAATATCTTAATAATGTATGTTCAATTTGTGACAAGAAAAGCACTCACCAGTTTCTGTACTTTCTATGGTTTCTTTCACATCGGTGTCACCAACCACCGTTATCAATGGCTCAAAGAGTAGATTAACAACTTGTGGCACGTCAGGGAAGTTTTCCACATGGAAGGCCAATGCTGGAACAAAGGCAACTGACTGGAGTAACTGTGGATCTGCCTGTCCAGTACTGACTGTGTAGGTCAAAACTCCAGCCAGAGCCACACTATCTGCAACCTTTTTAACTTCATCCTGGGCAGGTCCACCTGTGATCAGAACCAACGCCTGTGGGACATTCTGTCTCCTTCTAGACCCAGTTGAGGCCTGGAACATGTTGGACAGAGCATAACTCATGGCAGCTCCTGTGTTTAAAACTGATCCCCCCATCACTGTCATTTGGGAGATTCTGTTCAGAACGTCCTGTTTGTTTTGGTGACTGTTCAGGTAGAATTCAATTTTGGGACGTTCAGAGAACTGCATGAGGCCAATCTGGACTCGGTCTGGCTGCACATCGAGCCTGTTGACCAGGTCGGTCATGAACTGCTTCACGAAGGGGAGGTTGTGGTTCCCGACGTAGCTGGAGCCATCCACAAGGAAGACAACGTCTCGAACCACTTTAGCTGTCTGGACAGTGGTTATCTCCAATTCTGAGAAATAGAAGAGGGGAAAAACACATTACCACCTTTATAATATTGTATGATAGATAGCTATGTTCCCAGCCAATTGTCCATTCAATGAACAACAGTTGGTAAAATCAATAAATTGCAAAAAGTATATATAAATTGCACACAAAAAAAAATAAGTTATTAGTAGTTAAGGTTAGGAACTATAAATTGTAAGCATTACCAGGTTCTTCTGTCACCAGTATCCCACTGAGTGTGGAGAGGGGAGAGACGATCTGCTTGGGATTGCGGTGAATAGACCGGAAGTCATTCATAAAGAAGACCAAGGATTCAGAGAAAGCAATCCGCTTCAGTTCAGCCACATCAGCAGTCTTGGATCCCGCAGCTAAGGTCAGAATACCCATTTGCTGAAGGGCCTGGGCAGGTTGATCCACGCTGTCACTGGACTTCTTACTGGTCAGTAAAAGCAGAAGCTGTGGTACCCCCTGCGACAAGCGACTGCCCTTGTCAGCTCGAAACATGTTGGTCCTCACAAAGTCCAGGGCAGCTCCGATGTTCACCGTCTTGCCCGGTCTTGCTTTGATTTTGCCCAGTGCCTGAATGATTTCCTCGCGGGATCCGTGGGAGTTGAGATCTATCTCAAGCCGGCCACTGTTGCTGAACTGAGCCACACCGATCTGCACCGCGTCTGGTCCGATTGGTATCTGGTCAATGAAGCGCTTGATGAACTCACGCATGGAATTGATGACTGTGGCACCCATTGTGCTGTCAAGGAGGAAAATGATGTCCCTTTTGCCTATTTCAAAGGCTGAAAGAGAAGAAAGCAAAACAAGGCAATTTTAGAGATATTATATTTGTTAGATGTTTTACTGAAATGTATCGAATTTGCATACAGTCAAATATTATGTACTAAAAAAGAATGTGTTGTTTAAATGTAAGTTTGGAAACATCTGAGAAATCATCAATAAGCATAATGATAAAAAATATACATTTGGGATTTTTGCAGTGAATACTAAATAAATGTGTTCAATATTAATATTAATTAATTAATATTTATTAACATTTGTTCTTCTTTGGTATTGTGTTATTGTTGTTGCTGTAGTTATATTCAAATCAACTCAATTTCCAAAAAGGCGTAAATAAAAACTTGCAACTGCAACTGCAACCAAATGTTCAAGCAACTGGACTCCAAATTATTAAATGCTAATGATATCCAATGCTAACCATTTTGTGTGTTGTCAGCAACTCATCAGTACTCACAGTATGTCTATAAGTCTAAAGTAGTGATCATTATTACACATATTTTCCTTTAAGTTGAATATGCCCATGAAATTCTTACCTTGCCCAAGAAAATAGCACAATAGTTAAGACCTCTTAAAAGCTATCTGCTTTGAGTCAGCATCCACAACACACGCTGCCCCACCCTCCATGCAATGAAGAAACATACCTTCAGGGAACTCATTCTGAACCACAATGGTGCGCTGGGCGACCCCAACAATGTATGGCCGCAGCTGGTCACCCATGCTTGGCGCCGTTCTGAAATCGGGGGCTGATAGCACAAAGCTTTTGTCTGAGGCTACTGGCTCCAGATCAGCAGAGGAGGCGCCACCGACCGCCATGCCAAATGTGATAACATTAGCCATCTTAAGGGCCCTGTCACCCATGCTAGTGTCATCCGTGGATGGACCGGCGCTGATGACCACCACAGCCTGGGGCACGCCCTCTTCCGCCCTGCCCCCGAATGCTGGGCTCAAGAGGTTCTCGGGCACGATCTCCAAGGCGGCCCCCAGGTTGGATTCTTCACCCCCCGTGAAGGAGAGGCCCTTCACGGCATCCAGGACCGCGCCCTTGCTGTCATAAGTATTTAGATTGAACTGAATCTCTGTATCGACACTGTACAGGGCCACGGCAACTCGAATAGTGTCCCTGCCCACATCAAGGCCCTCAATGATTCTCAAAGCCAAATCACGCACACGGGGGAAGTTTGCTGCTCCAACGTTCTCTGATCCGTCAATTAACAGCACAAGGTCGGCTGACTCTTGTGCTTTAAGGAGTGGGAGAGAGAGAGAGAGACAAAACAGAACAAAGTGCAACAAAGTGAAAGTGTTAAAACAGTGAGGGACAAAAAAACTGCATGCTAGCACATTATTGCATGTGTCAAGTAACATTCATCTGTAAAAAACAAACATTGCAAAACAAATCATACTGCATGTAGGCTGAACCAAGGAGCTATTTATAAATTATTAGTTTTTTTTAAAGATTAATTTCCTGTATTTTTAATACATCTGAACACATTTTTAACACAACTGAATTACTTAACATAGATGTGTGCTAATAATGTGTAATAATAATTTGTTACACATTACATTTAAAAATTAGTACTTCCATTATCCTTTCATTAGAGGACTGTGTACTATCCTTAATGGATTGATTCATTTCAATTAAAAACTATTATTTATAAGAATAATCATAACGATGCATCTATAAAGCCTGTTAAAGACGGCTGCAGGAGTGCCTGTGATAAAAATTTGCTCCACTGAATTCAGCCACACCATGCAGACTCATGTTACAGACCTCAGATAAAGTGACCAGTCATGACCCTATGGTCCATCCTTGTTTCAGAGTTCCCATGGTAAGGACGTGCACAAATACTTCCCAAACTATGATATATGTATCATCAAATGGTGTCGATCAGTGCAAATGTAATGTTGCCCTTAATATAATTAAAAGTAACTATTTGGTATCTATTTGTTCACTTGTTACTCAATAACATTGTGCACTAAAACCTAAAGTACAATACATTAAAACAGAATGTATGAATAGAAAAATTGAAGGATAACGGATAACTTCTTGCAGATCAAGGATGGAGCCATACAAGTTCATCACTGTTTCAAGTGTAGAACAGATCACATATTTTATAGTGATTGACACGTCGACAATGAAAAAGACAAACAACAACACAGGACATACAAGCAGTGGTGGAAGGTTAGCCATTGTTAAATGCTCAGTCACTTTTGTAATAATATTATTAATATTATTCACAGGCCACACTTCCTTTTGTGTTCTCTTATATATTTACTAAAATATATATTTAATGTTATGTGTGTGTGTTTGTGTGTGTGTGTGTGTGTGTGTGTGTGTCTGTGTGAGTTCCATGCTCAAGCATTACTCTGTTTTAACATGGCTATTCACAACCAAAGTGTTCCTCAACTGAACGTCTATACACATGCATACTTGTCGTGTGAATTGTGACATAATTGTGCATATCAAATGTGGTGAAAACAAACAAACAAACGATGATGTTAATTGTGCTTGCGGATGGTGAGGGGTTGGTAATTGTGTTAATACTAGATTCCCACGGAGGCTAGATATGCAGCGGCCTCTGTCTCGTTACGTGGGAACATTAGTATGGTAGTGCCACCCGACCCCTCTGGCGTTACCTGTCCCACCTGTGGCCACATCCTGGGCCTCCATCCCCACCGGAGCCCCCAGAGCCTGGCTCACTGTACCGCAGAGCCCCACTACCAAATCCTGTGTTATGTCCCGCAAGGCTTGGAAAGAGTCTGCGCTCAACACGTGAGAGTCATGGGGCTGGCTAGCCATCTCTCTCAGCTCCCAGTCCACGGCACCCTGCACGCCCACCGCAAACACCTCCACGCCCGCCAGATGCAGCACCCGCGCCGGCTCGCTGACGTCGTCCTGCGAGCGGCCGTCCGTCAGCACCACCACCAGCTGGGCCACGCCCTCACCGGCGCGGCTGCCCGACGCCGCGTTCAAGTGGGCGCGAAGCAAGAAGTCCAGGCCCAGGCCCGTGCGGGTGCCCCCGCCGCGGTAGCGCATGGCCATGATGTGCGCCAGCGCGCCACCCACTGCGTTGTAAGTGTTGAGCTTGAACTCTGTGTGGGGCATGCCGCTGTACTGCACCAGGGCATACTGAAAACTGTCCCCTGCTCCCCCATGCAGCGCTTTAATCACCCCCAGCAAAAAGAGCTTGACATGTTCAAAGTTTTGCTGTCCCATACTCCAGGACGAATCCACTAGAAAGTATACATCGGCGGGTAGGCCATGTGCGCAATCTTCAAAAGAGAAAACCCGTAGTTTTGAGGAAATTGAGTGAAAAAATGGAGATCCCAGTACAAAGCCCAGTGGTATAAATGAAACCATAACCTTTTAATTTTGATACCACTAAAATCGCTGGAAAATGTTGCTGAGGCAAAACATTTTGGCAGCCTCAGTGTATTGTATTTTGACATAAAATATACACTTAAAGGATAAGAAAATCCATTCCACTGGATTTGGTACTCTTGGTTTTCCACAGACCCAAAGTTAAACCCAAAGTCAAGAGAAAATAGGCCCACATTTGTAAAAATGCTCAGCGCTGGTTCAGATTTCTCTTTTTGCCATGATCGATAAATGACCATTGGTCCAATTGTGGATTTGAACAACTACTTCGAACATCTATATTCAGGGGTGCAAACTGGTGAGGACCCAAAAAGGGGATTTTTTTTTGCCTGAAAACTAAGATCAGCGTGCGCCGCCTTTCAAATCAATCAGGTTATATATATTTTTGTTTTTAGCAATGTTTAGGATGTTTAGGAACAAACCGTTATTTGCAGGCTCTTCGTTTTTGCTAGGCTTGAGGTACAAGGTTAGCTAATAGCCTAAACCCAATAAAAAAAAGAAATCTCATCTCAAACCTGGAAACTCAAAACCTTTATAGATATTTCTCTATTTGGAAAACACTTTGTAAACTCTCGGTTGTTGTGTTTGTAGAACCAATGGAGGTGGAAAACAGGGCAGATTTCTGGACTTTACATTTAGTTTAGTCAGAAAACAAGTGGAACGGGATTCTAAAATTATCAAGCTAACGTTTTCCAAGAAAGTAACGATGTATACTTAATGCCCGCCTAATACAGATTGATAATACATTATCATTACAGCATTAGAAAGGAATCAGTTATTAACTTGAGTTAATAAGTTAATAACTTTAAGTTATTGACTTGAGTCCATACATCGCTCACACTAAATGTGATCGCTGTGTAGGCGAGTTGAGTCGGCAGTTGTTGCCAATGAGGATTATATATTTTTATTGGATTGGGATCTCAGGGATTGAACAGTTTGCGAATCAAACTGCCCAAGCAGAGTAACAGAACAGTACGGTAAACGCGCCTGCCCACAGATGACTTTACCCGCAGACATTGAGAAACACCTGAAAGGTGATGAAAACTTTGCACCCCTGTATATTTGTTGTTTGCTAAGACCGGGCACATCTTAACTACAGCGCCTGGGAGGACATCGATCTCGATGCAGCGTTTCAGCAGCAATGAGATCACCATGTTTCTCAGGCCAGCTGTGAGCATTGCTGAAAACTGTGGGGAAAAGCATTTACTGGCAGACTGATGAGGTCTTAGGCCATCTGAAAGGGGGGGGGGGGTAGTGGTGTCTGTTTTGGAGATTAACAGCAACATGTAAAACTTACCTTCCTGTGCATGGGTTTTATGGCGAGGTCCTGCGAGCAGGACGGCCAGGAGGGCACACAGTGGTAATAACAGATGCCGCCCCATCGTCGACACCGACGAGGACACCTGCAACGTGAGCACACAGGGTGTTGTCATTGTGTTGCCAAAGCAGCGCAGGCTGTTGTCGTTGTGTTGTCAAGGGCAGCAAGGAATATTGTAATTGGGATGTCTAAGCTTTCCATGACACATTTAAATTGGCAATCCTGAGTTTCTTTCATAATTTCACTTTTTTACTGAAAAGCCCCGTTCTAAATGTCCAATATTTTCTGGCTACATGTGTTTTTTTTTTGTTTTTTTTCCCCCAAGCAACTCATTCACTAAAGCGACTTCTTTGCGTACCTTTGAATATAAAAATGTCAGCATGTAAAATGATTGTGACAAACACAACTAAAGTAACAACGTAAACGTTTCACATGATCATATACAAAGCCATGGTGCACACTTTCACAAAACGCACCACAAAGGAACCGTTTATAGATAATAGTAATTGAACTACAGTGGTGTCCCGGCAATCATGTGATTACAATGACAGACCTGGAGTCCATGTGTGTGAAAAGCGATAATGAGTCCTTTCCAAAGGACATTTATATAAATATACCAAATGTTAAAAAGCGGCTACAATGGTATCCGTGATTCAGGTGGCAGAGGTGGAGCAGACGGAGAGGGGCTGATTATAAGAACCACCTGTAAAAACACACAGCCACTCTGCCTCCTATTAACCCCAGCATTGGCACAAGGGTTAATTTCCAACCTGAAGTGAAGTGTCAGTGTTTCCCCTACATGCATCCAGAAGTGGCATAGCGCCGCCTCTGGATTACTAGCGCAACTGCAATCAGCCATGCAAAAAAACTAATATATATA
>JAOPJH010000052.1:7704052-7721204 GCA_027122575.1 Merluccius polylepis
CCCCCCCCCCCCCCCCCCCCCCCCCCCCCCCCCCCCCCCCCCCCCCCCCCCCCGGGGGCCCGGGGCGGGCGCGGGGGCGGGGGGGCCCCGCCATCCAGCAGACAGAGCAGCCAATTCCTGCCAGCTGTGTGTTTGAGCTTATCTGACACCTAGCAGATGTGCCCTCAAGCCTCCCCCTCGACCGTCGACACTACGCCTTCAGGATGGCTCTATCTGGACATCAACCTGTAAACCTGTAAACTAAATTGCCCATCCTGGGATTAATAAAGTTTTCGAATCTAATAAACCTGCAGGCCAAGGAAGTCAGTACTTCACTCCAATTTGACTTGGCTTAGTGAATAAGGTACCTGGTACTCATCACGCTGCTAGTCTTGTTATCGTAACTGTTTCAAATGTATGCACGGTATGTTTCCATACGCCAAAGCAGCAGAAGAGACCGGGACTGGGAACAGAGGGGAGGACCAATAAAAAGTGTTTCCATTTTGTTTCCTCTCCTGTCATATATGGGCCTCCAGCGGGAGGACGCTGGGCTGTTGCTAGTAAACCGTGTGTTTAGACAAACAGCAGCCCCATCTGGAGAGAGCCCTCACTTTCCATTTCACTGGCAAGCGGCAGGGAAATCTGCACCTCCAGCCAAGTTAAACGGGATCCAATCTTTTTATTTCCCATATACTTTAAGATTGCTGCAGCATGTAAAAAACCTTCCTTCTACTTATATATCGACGTGTATATTTTTTTGTTCAATAAAAGTTCAAACTAGAGCACACAACTCGAGGAGAAACGCCCTGTCTCCACTTGGACAGACAATCAGGCGAGGATGTAGATTAACGGCCCACACCTGGACAAGCTCAACCCCTGCAACGCCCCCCAACCCCCCCTCGTCCAGGGGACCCAAGGCCCTCCAGCCCAGCTAGTCCATCTGGCCAGTGGTGTGGAAAACTGACTTTTCACACTTTCCACACTTGCGCTTGCCTCAGAGAGGGTGTGGTTTTTGTGTGCGCTACCGTTGCATTGACAGAATCTACATATCTAACCACCAGTGTGTGTGTGTGTCGGGGCACAGGCTTCCCTGTGGGTGTAGATGTGCACTACTACTGTGCTGCCCTGCTTACAGGGATTCACTCCGGTAACACGGGACGGTGGAGACGATTCAACTATAAGACCTATAACTTATTATTTAACTTTAAAACAATCTTCTCGCACAACGCTTGTTTGTTTGAGCCTCAACTCTGCAGCTCTCTATATTGAAATACTCGGGTCGGCTCTGGTATCGTAATTGGGATCTTTGTTGCTAGGGAAGTCTCACGCTCCATTAAGATACAGTTTGCATACACAACTTTCAACGGGGTTGCAGATATCTTCAAAACTAAGAAATAAGATTTAAAAATGATTGCTAAATAGAAAAGGCATGCCGAGCACATGTGCACACCCCGCCGCCTCTTACATTCCATGCAAAACATGTCTCTCTCGCTCATAAGATAAGTGCATGCTGCCTGATATTTATTTATGAGCCAAGTCAAAAAGCCTCTGCACCTCTATGATTAAGTCACACAGTGTGAGGCTCAATGCATTGTCAAGGTCAACTTCAAAGGAAGCAGCAAAAAAAGGGAAATGTTTGAGTTTTTGCACATTGCACAAAAAGTAACTTCGCCAAAACTTCCATCTTTCACAGTTAAAATCAAATACAACTTACCCCGTATGGAGCTGGATGTATTCCAAAGTATTGGCTTTGTCTTCTCTTCTTCAACTGAAAGAAACACTTACGCTAAATGAGAAAACAGTGGCCTCTTGGGCATTATCCTCCGGCGTAAATCCCCTTGCCAGCTCCTCCAGAGGGAAGGTGGATGAACAAGGATGTGATGGTGGTTGGGTGAGGGGATGGGGGGGGGGGGGCGGTTTGATCAGAGGGGAGATAAGAAAAGTCCAGGGGAGAGGAGTCCTGCGAGGAGAGGGAGGGGTGGGGGGGGATAACTGAGAGCAGAAGGAGTAAAGACAAGAGAGAGACAGACACCCTCCTTGTCCCTCACCAGAGGAGCTGTGGCAAGGACTCCGAGGCTGTGATGGGACAAACCTCCAAACTCCTGGAGCCTTGCCACCTTTCTTTTTCCTCCTCCCACTTTTCTCCAGGGAAGAAGAAAAAAAGGAGAGAAAAGAGAAACAGAGGAGAAGGAGGAGGAGGAGGAGGAGGGTGGGAGAAAAGAGAAAAAAAGGAAAAGAAGAGTAAACGAGAACCAGACACAGCCCTGTTCGGCTGTGGAGGGCGGGTGGATGACGTCACAGACCTTCAGCGGGATTTCTTTTGCCCCATCCATGTAAAACCATTTTCCAACTACATGGCGACCTAATCGTTATCTGTAAAATATCTTTATTCATGATGACCGAACGTGTTTTCAGGCACACATTTTCAGCAAAATCTCACAATACGGTTCTCCTTTGTAGGACTTATTCACGATTTACGCTAAGACTACTACTATGTGTTCCAACAGATGAATGTTGGGATTTGTTTCTCCCCAGTTAAACTTTTACACTTGCAGACACTTCACTCGGGAATGTGCGACAGACAGGGCTGTGGGCTTGGCAGTGATTGAAGCAGTGATACAATTCTGCTGCCTGGGAAAAGCACTGACATACTGTGGTCCGCCTAATTAGTAGAGCCTCCGCATCTCATAGAGCCTCGTTACAGCTGTTCAAAACCGTCTGCAACAGACTCCAGGCTGAGCCAGATACTGTATAGATCCCTTTTGCGTTTGTGTGTAAAGCAGCAGAAAAGCAGTTGTCACTTGCATCAGTGTTGTTTCATTGCTTCAAAACATTTAATGTACTGGGGTTTTGTTATGTAACTGCAATTTACATAACTGCAATTTACTGCATTTAAAAATATGTCACCACAGGAAGTTGTCAGTATTAGCCTAAATTGCCCACAAGTATGCAATAAACACAGAACTGCAAGACCGTGGTAATTCTACTTATGTAGTTCTACTTACACCAACATATTTGCATTATTTGGTCGAGTGTTAGGAACTTTACTACAGGGCACGTGTGGAGTGGGGACAGGCCTTTCGGAGAACTACACAGAACTAGAAAAAAAGAGTCCAGTCCAGCAGGACCATGCAGAGAAGAGGCAGGAATGCTGTAGGGGACTTCACATGGAGTCAGTGAGCCAGACCTGAGCTCTTCTCGGTGGCCTCATCCCAGCGAACCTGGCTCCCTCACATCCGCTTCCACAGAAACTATAACTATATGCTCCCCAACAACGGTAAATCACAGAATCTGTCACCGAAAAGAGCCTCCACAAAATTATCTTGAAAACCACCCAATCACTTCTTGAACCTTGAATGCAAAACAATGAATGAATCGCTGTACTATTTTACAGTGGTGGAAAGTATTTCAGTACATTTAAAGTACTGGAGTACAAAGTTGAGGAACTTGTACTTTACTAGTATTTCTGTTTTCTGCTACCTTATACTACTCCACTCCATTGCAGAGGCAAGTATTATACGTTTTACTCCACTACATTTATCTGACGGCTTAAGTTACTTTGCAGATTCAGATTAACAATAGTAAATATAATCAATACATAAATTACATTATTATATCATTAAGGCTTTATTGGTCCCCAGGAGGAAATTCACAAGCTACCCAGCAGTATGTAAAATAATATATATAATATATTTAAAAACGTTAAAATGAGCTCCACCTTTACCAGCTGCAACATTAAAGCAATGAGTACATTAATGCATCAATAAATGTAATCCAATAATATAATATATATTATTCTGAAATGGGCCATTCTGCAAAATGAGTACTTTTACTTATACTTTAAGTATATTTTGATGCTAATAGTTTTGTACTTTTACTTAAGTAACATTTTCCATGCAGGACTATTACTTGTAACAAAGTCTTTCTACAGTGTGGTATCACTACTAAAAGATTAAAAGATTAGAGTACTTTTTCCACCAATGCTATTTAATATGTGTTTCTGTGGGCCTTCATCATCTAGCCTATGCTCTGTCCATGTGCAGTACAGAGAGTTACTAGGTCAGCCCTCGCACACTCCATACTTCCTGCATTGTGTTGTGCTGTTATGGTGCTGCTAGGCAACCCCATCCTGGAAACGCTGTTACATCCCATTAGACTACAAGCTGTTTTGTAGTCTTATGTTCTCACATAAAATCCACGCAGTGTGGCGAGCTGGACCCACACGACTCAAGGCCGGTACCAAATGAGACTTTCCGCTCTGATGAAACGGCAACAGTCCAAATGATTAGCAACATCATCATGATTAGGACGATGAAGATGACTTGGCATTCGAGCAAAACTTCTTCTTTTTTTTAAACCACTAAATTATGATTCTGATGTCGCCAAAGATAGGATATCCTTAGATCACTTGCCTAATGAAGAGTAAGATGTCAACCCTGATTTCAGAAACATGTCAGACATCCCCACATGGATAGCAGCAAGCGCTAACTAAACCCAGAGCTTGCAAAATCTCAACCTTTGCGGCCTTTTGACAAGGCTAATGACGCCATTGTTGTGCACTATTAACGTCACGCTCACAGCACTTGGCCCAGGCACAGCAGATGTGACATCTGGGCTGAACGTTTGATGTACGCCACCTACGTGACCTCATATGGGTGTGGATAGAAGTACAGAAGATTTCCTGTCCTTACCGCGTCTAACCGCGTCTTTTAGCAAATGATCTCCAGCTTTGATGCCCTCATACCCATATATATATATATATATATGAAAAATGGAATTCAAGGATCCAAATGTTTTTCAATAGGTAGCACACAGTATCCAATTCAAACAAGTGGCCACTTTCTTGAACATTTAGATGATGTTCTGGGTGTGGCATGGACAGTCCTAGGCTCCTTCAGAGTGTGGAAATTGTGAAAAAGCTGAAGAAATTAATCAAACCATTAGTTACCAAAACATTAGTTACCATGAATAGCCATGCCATGATGAAACACGCACTGTTTATTTTCCCATAGTCGTATAAAAGCAACAAAGATTGACTCGCACATAACTGGACTATTTAAACGTTTTAGTAGCCTACTTCTTTCCCTGCCTTGCCCCAATGAAGACATTACTAGTAGGAACAAAGTGCTCAGTGGCCTTTTTGGGGTGTAATGCGTTGCCTCCACTAACATAAAGAGTTCCACTCAGGCATAACCAACAGAAGGGTGCCACTGGATTGGCCTAGGCATACTCACACCACGCTCAACGTATTGCTGGCAAAATGATGGCTCATATAAAAGAGCCTTGTTTGACTAAGTCATTATAGCATTGTCTTATATGTTAAATTAAGTTTAAATGATCCATAGCACATGTGGACTGTAATTATTTTGTTCCGAGATATTTATTTTTATTTTTACAATGGGTGGTTCCAGTGGTAATCAAATCCCTCACCCTTGCAGTTAGTTAGTGTTAATTCAATGCTGTACCAGTTGAGCAAGACAGGACCGTGGAACGCAATATCTGTGACAACCAAAATTGCAAAGAAAATCCTTTCGCAACGAGCCAAAATATACAAAGAAAACTGCTTAGACTTAAACTGCTCAGCAAAGAATTGCTGATGGGCAAGCGCACAGAGGGCACCTGCCAGCATGGTTTGGTCACACAGGAATTAGAGGGAGCATGCTTCACAAAACTGCACTACGTCCGCATACAACCTCCAGCAGGGATGTGTTGGCTCAGTCAGAGGCAGGGTCAAATGTCAATATTCAGTTCAGTGACGGGCCAGGCTCAAACAAGCAAACATCACACTATTACCCTCTCAATAAGGACTCCCAGCGGGAAAAGGAAGAAGCCATTTTGTAGGAAGACAGGGGGATTCCTGCTTCCAGGGAGGGGTCAAAGCATAGACATAGCATTGACTGCTTTGGCCCGTTGCTGCGATACGTCAACGCCATATTGGAAAAAGTGAGAGACAAAAAAAAGAAAAAAACGTTTTAAAACGTACTCGCATTGCCCAAGTTACTTGTATTTGTTAACAGGCTAGTCTTGCACTCTTGATTATGGTGGCGTGGGTGCTGGTAGACGGACAGGAAATAATAGGAAACAAAGATAAATATGTAGCCCTATGGGAATTTGGGTTATTTCCTTAACTCTTTTAATTTAATTTTGTTTATTTTACTTTCATACGTGTTTTTTTTAATGCAAAAAATGTTTGAATAATGTTTACATGCATTACAAAATGTGTTAGTTTGGATTCATGCACTTGAAGTAAGAACCAATCAGGTCGGGGGGAGAGTTCGAGACGAACGCGGAAGGGAAAGAGAGACGTGAGGGAAATGGAGGATAACGCCGGACACGTGAATCACGTTAGAAGTTCGGTAGAACGCCAAGTTTTAATGCGTGTTTCTTTGGAGTGCTTTTGAACACACGGACAGTGCGGTTTAGACAAGTATTCATGAGTGACTTCGTAGCGTTTATGTGCTTCGGTTGTGAAGGACTCGGCTAGAGTTTTCACCAAAGGTTTTCACCGACGAGAGGACGGCTAATCAGCGCGAGCTAGCCCGAGCTTCCGGACCTGTTGCCAAGACGACGACCAGCACTAGCGGTGAGTTTTCTTTGTTGCGCATTGGCGCGAAGCGGCCATTGTGTTTTAGGCCTCACCGCTCCCAGCGCACCTCAATATTTAGAGCTAAGGGCAGCTAGGGGGCGCTACAAATAGTTAAATTAAGGCAAAAGTGAATGTTGTCAAAGTCCAGTGGTTCTACCCATGACAGCGGCTCAAATTTCAATCGTTTTTTTTAATCACACACACCTATCTTCTGTGGAATTGATTGTGAATACTTTCAACAAGATATAGTACAAGCTACACAAGAAAACATGTAAAACTGGCTCACAAATCTACAACTATTGCTGACAAATATTTACATTGAGTCCATATATGCAGAAGCCTCATGTCATTTAAATGACGTCACCATGTGATTCCCTATAAAACATCCTCTGTGCCTGCATTCAGCTGAAAATATCTAAATCTAATCCAGCATTTGGATCTTGATGTTATAACTGGAATACACATGTTAATACATAACTGCTCTAACTGGAAACAGAAATGTATTGACGCCCTTCCTTAAAATAAATCCAGAGTATTCGACTTGAATGAGACTGAACTATGTTTATTGAGTGCTAATTGCATCTATAAATATCAATAATGAATCACAGCAGCCACTTGGTGCATAAATATTCATGCATTATTTTGTATTTGTATTACCACACAGCCATCACAAACTGGGATATTTGTGCCTTCTTGACTTCCATGGAGAAGACAATCTGTGAAGAATAGGTAGAAAAGGGTTTTGATATTTGATAGCGTAGGCACAGTTCAATGCATTTCGTTAATAGCACAAGCGCGTGACTTAGTTCTAATACATGCAGAAGCGTCATTAAATAGGTGGAAACATGTCTGCAGTACTGAAATTTAAAACTAGGCAATTCACACAGACAGTTTCATGAAAATGAATGAATTGCTACCACGATTTCAGGATTGCCTCCTAATTATAACTTGACTGTATCTATGTCTACACTAGGCTATTGTTACCACCTGTAGTAGTAGGCTAGCCTATTGACTTGATTTTGAGTGTTTAACTCTTGATCAAAATGAATTTTATTCAATTATTGACCACGCTAGTTTTCTATTCTTGACTAAAAGCGTCCATTTTGCTAATGTTGTTTATGCTAACATAACGTTTTAATCCACATTAGAACCTACCTTCACAGTGAGAAACGCTGAAGAAGTTTCCTAATTTTTGTCAATTTCTTCTTCTGTGGTTCATGTTGTTGTGTGTTTTATACAACAGCTAGTTCCGACCGAGTCATCTGATTGGACAAGAGGTGCTGACATTCAGTATAACAGCACTGGGACCGTTAACTGTCCATGTATCCCTCCGCTTTACAGCTGCTCTAGTAATAACCGTTAAGTAAATTGACGATCGTTGTCTATCAACATCTTATTATTTCACGGGTCGCACAATAAATGTAAACATACAGATAAATCTACACGATAGAAAGAAGGAAGGCAGGAAAATGTTTGTGTTGCTTGGCAACAGCTCAGTCCCAGTCCATTTGAGTAACTATTTGTGTTGGCGGAGCCAAATAAACGATTAAATAAACAAATCATAATCTGCGCTTGTGGCACTGCAATATCAGACCAGAGGTCGTGCTGTTAGACCGCATATCGGCACGGTGGTGATATCCGCACAACGACCGAATCACAGGCCGTGCTGATATTCAGTAGACCAGCACACTCTCTCGTGTGATATTGCTTAAATGAATGTACGTAGTAGCGTTGGCAAAAACATTGAGTACTTGAGCACAGCCAGTATGCAGTACAGTTATTCTCATTGTGGCCTGCTGGCTCCAAAATAGGCTGCGTTGTTCAAGTCAATATTCCAAGTTTGATCGAAAATCAAAAAATGGCGTCGTAACTCTTGTGTCTGTGACACATGAGTTAATGTGCTAAACTTTGTTATTTTGCCAAATAACTGTTGAAAACAAGAAAGAGAGATAAATAAAGAATAGGCCTATTTCTTCTTCTGGTATTATGACAAATTGCATAAATCACAGATTATATTTCAGTCATAAATTTGTTTAAATTATTGTATCTAGGCTTCTTAGCCATGCAATATGTTCAGGGAAATTGCAATTGTAATACCACATATATATACAGCAGCAGACTATAGCCGACCTAGGACATGGGACTAAATGCAGCATAATCATGAATTAAACTATTTAGACTTATTTATTTAGACTTACTCTACTGACAGCGATTTACTGTTGCACTTTCTTCTAACAAATGTACTTATTGTAAGTCACTTTGGACAAAAGTGTCTGCCATAGATGTAAATGTAAGCAATATACATTCAGAGTCAACCATAGGTTATACAAACGCGTGATGCGTTTCAAAAGACCAAACTTAAATGGGAAGCAGACATCCATGACAACTGGCCAAGAAGGAACAAGACCAAAAAGAGAGATAAAAAAACAAAACATTCTTTGGGCCCACGAGGAGTTGAAATAAAATGGAAATGTGTTGAGCACATGAAGAGCACAGCTGCAAGTCATCTCTCCAAAATCCCATTTCCTTTGATTCCTCCTCACTCCATAAGCAGCGCTATCCTGGAAGGACACCAGGCTCTTCACCAGATCCACAATGGCGGACAGTGGCACGACATGGCCAGGCCGTTTCATACATGGACACTCGCCTGGCAAAGGACACATTTTTTTAATTACATTTAATGGTGGTGATGTGGGGGTCAGAAATGCATGTCTTGGAATAGCCCACTCACCTTCTTAATCGGATGTCTGTCTAACATTCCCCTTGACCTCTCTTGCAACTAAAACTCCTCATCTCAATGAGGCTTAATTGGTTGAATACATGTTAAACAGATGACAAGTAATGATGATTACATCCAAGATGACTTGACAACAGATATGAAGTAATACAATAGTTTAATACCGGATGGACTCTCACATATTATTTCTTCTTTGAGCAACGTTTTGAATGACGGCTTAAATTGCACAGGAGGAGGAGTATGGCTGCAACAAGACAACCCAGCAAATGTCTGATTTGAAATGATCTTGCAGGAGGTTCCAGGTTAAATTCAATTGCAGTGAACATCTGTATAAAAGAGACCTTGGGAAAACAAAACATTTTTGTAGCCTTGCCTAAAGGCTACGGCCTGCCTAAGAAGTATCACATTATGAATGAATAAATAAATGAACTGTTATTCTGTGCACACTGTTTATCATTTATTTCCCAAGCAGGATGTGACTTTATTTAGATGAAATCATTACAAATACAGAGAGAAAATGCAACCAGCCACCAAATGTCAAGGAACAACTCAACCAGCTCCAAGTTTGGTTATTTAATTCATTTCTCTTTGAAATAAGATTACCAACGTGGCGCCAAAGTATCGGTACAAGCAACGACAAAAAAACCATGGCATAACATGTGACGCAGTAGATGTTTCCATGCATGATTTCGGGGTTTGGACAGCGCTTCTGGAACACTTCTCCTCAAGAATCCCCATGGTCAACCTCAGGCCTTTGCTCCGCCTCGCTCTGTAGTTTGACGTCGACGGAGCCTCCCCTTCATTCTCAGTGGGAGGTAAAGCCAAGTGAGGGCAATCTCTCTCTCTCTCTCTCTCTCTCTGAGGTTAACACGGAAAACATGGTTAGATAACATCTCCTCATCTTTACATGCTGTGTCTAAAAATACATGGCAACAACGATTCAAATGTTGAGTGAAAGGAGGAGAACAAGTCCCCCCTCACGTACGCAGTCGTCGTCGGTTGCCCTCTAAATGCTGTGTGATAGTTTGTGCCGCTTCTTAAGCCCCTGCAGAACCACACCACAGACTCAAGGGGACTGTATGTCTTTCCAACAGCTAACTGCCGCTGTAACTATCCTATGGTGTATCACATCTCCCTCTCTCTCTCGCCAACTGTAGCCACACAGCCTGCAGCCAGCGACGCTCCTCTGACTCACCAATCAGAGCGAACAATGGCTGCCTTTGAATTCCCAGTGGTTGTCTTAAATTGACAGCTGGAATCTATTAATGCTTCACCCAGTAGCCATGACTACTCCACAATAACCAAGCAGCATATATATTCATGAATGAAAGAAACAAGGACAGAAAAAAGGGGGAAGGAGGAAACATGGTTCGACTCTGTGTCGTGGTTCTAAGCGGCGCTTGCGGTGGAAGAGACACTTGAAAAGGCCCTTTAGAGTGGTGCGTGTTTAGGCCTTGAGTCACTGTAGAGTCGCCTTTTCCACCGGCGCTGGTCCAGTGTGGTATTTACCTTGAGGACTTACAATTTCCAAGATTTGGATAAATGAGGCAGCGCTCCATCTGGAAATCATTTGTGCTCATCAGGCTTATGCTTGCGTTTCCCCGGCCTGCTAATGCCATATCCCATACTGGGAGGGTGTTTGAGAGGGCTTACACCATACATCATGCTCCCGCCGTGTCCACCAACAATGCGCAAATGGTGACTGCTGACAGGCCTGAATGATAGTGTATACAAGACACAAACGTTCCCTGCATCTTCTAGACTTCAATCCCCTTTCAAACCCCGCCATGATTTATATGAGGTATAAAAGAAACAATTGTGCGCATGGTGTGGCGTCTGTGTTGTTTTAGCTCGCGGCATGACAGGAAGAAAACCCAACAACGGAGTGAGTTTACTCCAAAATAATGTACACGTGTATGATTACGATAATGGTAAAAAAATCCCGCAGCTGTGTTAAATGTCCAGTGTATTTGAAGAGGAAGTTATTTTGTTTTAACCAGAACGATCTGGTTAGCAGGCCCACGCTGAGGGAACTGTTGCATGTCAAGTCATAAGAAATGCCTCAGCATGGAAGCAAAATAAAAAATATATTAAAAAAGTAAAGAAATTAAAAACATAAATAATGTTTTGCAAGGGTTTTTGGAAGACATGGGCTCTTGGAACCAGGGCCATTCAAAGCAAACAGGAAACGGGTTCGAAGGATGAGGTTCAGTTTTGGGGTAATTTAACGGCGGTCATTATGACAGGAGGCCCCCTTAATAAAGAGTCATTTACGTTTTCTAAACTGTATGCTGTAAGAAAATGTTGTTGACTTTTGTCTTGTCTATAGTGCAATGGACCATAAAAGCCATGTATATATTACACTATGTCAAGCAGTACATGGTGAGTTTTACCCCAAGCGTGTAGACACAGGCGCCTGGGGAGAGTCCATCACTCACAACTGACTGCAATTTTGACCCCAGTAAGCAGAACATGCCGGTGGATCGTCAAGGAAATTACTCACTTTGTTCTTCGGTCCCCGTCTATAAGCTATATCAGTGGCTGTGGACGGATGGGTCAGCCTCAAGTGGATGGTGCAGTAAAACAGAGACATTAGTAAATCTTGTTGTAGCTGTTCTTCATGATGCCCAACTAGCCTGCCTCCATTTTTTCTGTCGTTTTTTCTTCAACGTGGGATATTAATAACAGCAACAATAAATAATAATGTACGTCTATGTACGTCGGTGAAGCTCAGAATGAAAAGTGAAAGGATTTTAGGAAGGCCCATGTATGTGATGAGGAGCAAACAAAACCCAAGATTCAATAATCAACTTGGTCACCTCGCAGGGTATCTTTCTTCTTCTTCTTCTCTCTCTCTCTCTCTCTCTCTCTCTCTCTCTCTCTCTCTCTCTCTCTCTCTCTCTCTCTCTCTCTCTCTCTCTCTCCACATCTCTCTGTTAAATGCATCTTCCTCTCGCTCTCTCTGTCTCTTTCCCGCACGCACACAACACAAATGCAAGTGATGAGTTCACTCGACTCATTTACATGCGAAACTATTTTAACACATTTAAATCCTCCATGCACTCTTGTCGAATTGTAGAATTCCCCCTTATGTTCAACATCCCCTTTGGCAGTCTCCATAATACGCCTTTGTTACTCGGCCGAAGCTGCTCTCACTTCGGAAAAAATGTGTTGCTGTCAGGCACTGGTGCCCAGCTGGATGTGCGAGGGGAAAGTTGTTCTCTGTGATGCGTTTGCAGCGCTGGGCGGCTATTAAACTGTAAGGCTCTTGTCCAAGCTAAGCCTGACTCCCATACCCATTTTACAGACAACTGTAGACGAGCAGCCCAATGAGTTTGAATGCAAGTTTCTGTTCTGCTCTACTGTGAGACTTGTATGTATATTAGGCCAGAGGCTGCAGTGTCGGAACCAGCAAGCCCATTAATATTGTGCTGTCTTCCCAGCAGCGCTGCTCACATCCTGACCTGCACAAAACCCCTACCTAAACATCGTACCGTTTCATAAGCACCTCAGAGCTCATACCTTAACCTGACCATTTACAACCATATACCTAAACTCAATTTGTAAACACTTTTGCATAGATTTGAACTTGTGATCTCCGAAAGCATGGCCATCCACCCTACCAGGTCGTTTCAAGCTTCAAGTTTATTTTTATATGCACCATAACAGAACAACATGCAGCGGTCAATTTTGAATTCCAGGCTTCCTCAACAGTGCAAACAAGACAAACACAAAGACGAAGGGGAGCCTGTGAAGCTGCAGCTATTCACATCTGCACCGTCTTGATATAAGCAACAAGCTTTAGATACAACCATGTCCCCTAGTCCCCCCACCACAGGCATGGGGCCCGAGGAATAGCCTCTCTGATATATTACAGTTGACTAGGACTGTCTGCCTAAAGACAGCCTACTTGCTGGTGATTGGCTGGTAGGGACAGAGGGGAGTGGGGCTACAGTGAGTGACCTTTAGAGTGGTGACTTTGAAGAGGTAGGTGACAGAAACTTCAACTTCAACTTCTTCTAACAGTTAATCCTAAGGTTTATTGACAGCAAGGCAACATCAATGAAAACAACCTGCAATACTAACACAATGCATGTGTTAGTATTAGGAAGGCTGGGTTTAAGTGAAGGTCTGCCAGAAACGGAACTGAACAAAGGCAGAAATCCTGGGTTTCGTCTGGTATTTAAAAAATATTCATTCATCATCAACTTCTGCTTAAAATGATGGCAGGAAAATGATGGCAAGAATGCCGTGTTACAGTTGGTTCAAGAGCAATTCAGGCAGCGGATCAAGAGGGAGCACCTGCCCCTTATTAACCCTTCCTGGCAGGGGTGCCGGTGAGAGGGACCAGAGCCGGTGTCTTGTGGGCCTCAGCCACATTTAAACAGAGCTTATGCTCAGTAGGCCAGAGCATTACGTGCTGGCGGGCAGCTCTCAGTTCTAGCTGTGCGTTGTGTGTTATTGTTATGATGCAGAGGTAATTTGCGCAGACGGTGGCATCGAGACCGCAAACTCCCAGCGGGTGAGCTTTCAGTGTCTAAACTTTCAGTTGGGAAACTCCCTACCATACGCAACACAGTGAGTCAATGGGGTTTATACGATGACGTGAAATAACCCGCACATTTTTGTATTGTTTATCCGCGGTGGTCAACGGTGCTATAAATGCCACCGACTGTATGAGACGAGAAGGAGAGCAGACAGAGTACAGTTGGAGACAGGGAGCAAGACTGCTGCCATGGAATCTAAAAGTTGGAAGAAAACATGAAACAGACATTTTCATTTTTATGTGTTTTACTGGGGAGCACATTTCCTCTGCATCAGACCCGTTTCTGTTGATTCTGACACTAGAGATCCGGATGCACTGTACACATCATTCCCCCGGTTCCTTGTATGTACAAGCATTTCCTGATCTCCTGTTTGACCTGGAAACATGGCACGCCACACAAGCGAGAATGTCGTTTCACGTGGGCTTAATATCAGAAATTGATCACTTCATGCATACGGTCATGGAAATGTGGCATGTCCCTTGTTTCATATATTTGATGGTTGGTAAGTGGATATTAAGCCAAATATGCAAAATAAGTGAAATATTGATTTAAGGAGGAGGGCTGGTTGGACAGCAATCTCATAGGGAATTATTTGATTATTGTGTATAAATAGTTGATAGATCTGAGGGTCAATTTTTCTGCCATAAACATGTCCCACTCTGTTTAATGCTCTCTAATTTTAACAGTATGCATTTATTTAAATTTGTTGTCATGACTTCAATCATTTAGTTTAATGAATAAAATTAGGAAAAGCCTTTTTTTTCATGTATACCATCTGTTTGCTGGGAGCTATTCTAAGCAGAACGTTGTTTTTCTCCATTGTGGGAGGTTTGTTGTTACAGTTCAGTACTGCATTATTGGTGCAGTGTGCTACATTCACCAGTAGAGGGAGTTTCAAAGCATTACTGTGGGGAATGCACCCAAGGTCTTAAATGAGAAACAGTACAGTACTTTAAATGATAGCAGCAACGATGAAACGTATCTAATGCTGACAATAAAGATACACTGATCCTGATACAGATATAAAACAGCTGCGTAAATCGGAGACTTCACTGACAGATAAAATGGTTGCTCTGGTTTCATCTGTGTGTGCAAAGGCATGCGGGGGTGGGTCTCAGGTTACTCCTGCAGATAGGGTAAATATATTCCTTGTGTGTTCAATCAAGGACATCAGCATGTGGGGCTGGTGCTTTATAAGGCTGAGGGGATACAGAAGACACTGCAACACGCTAAGGTCAGCAGTAAACATGGGACATGTAAACACACAACTGTTTTGTGTCTGTTCTTCATCTGTTTAGCGTTTGTGTCCAGCCTGTTACCAGAAACAGACATTGATAGAGTCGGTGATACAATCGTTTAAAATTTGTAGCACACTGAAACACTTTGACTTCTCAGAATTGGACATCGGTTTAAAGGAATATATCATCCAAAGTGATCATTAGCAATTAGCAATCAATTAACAACCAATTAGCAATTGCTCACCCCTAATAAAGCCAGGACTACTGGGATAGATGGGCTGGACTCCCAACTGGTCATCAAGGATGGATTTCACCATGTGATACAAATTACAATATGAATTATACAAATAACAAATAAATCAGATACAAATGCAGTCAAAAGCGGGGATAAAGATGAAACATGCAACCCAACATTGAAACACATCCAAGACCTTCTGTCTCCACTTACCCATGTATTCTCACGCACGCCTTTCAAGGGGTTCAAGGACACCTCTTCATGCATTCTTGTAGTGTGTTTGGCTTAATGTCTTCATTAGTTTCCTTCACCAACCCCGAGTTGGTTTGTTCAACAGAATGTCAGTTGAGATGTTATATTTGATTTAAAGCAGCCTGTTTAGTATCTTATCCATCTCTTGTGATCTCTGCGCATGTCTCTGTCTCCCACCTCATGCCCATACTTGACACATCTATTTCCTGGTAAAAACCTGACCACGTCTAACTATAAATTTGTTTTCAATAATATCCATTTTCAATGTCTGCTATGAATGTAGCACCTCTGCTTTTCATTTGGGATCGTTTAACCAAGCGTAGTCAGACTTTTCCCATGTATTTTCAGGTCAGACGAGTAGCTTGACAATACTGTTAGTGGCTTGGATGAATAGCACCTCTGTTCAAAAGGGGGAATCGGAGGTTAGCTGCAGTTGTTGTCGTCACCCGTCGGTTACTACATTTCCTCACTAAATACTTGAGCTTTGCATGTCTGCTTCCATGTAGGAGCGAACGCCTCAAGTTCTGGCACTGGCCTATATACACTGTAATCATAGAGGCAGCGCATTCAAGTCCCAATAGCTACGACTCAAAAATGAATTATGTTTGTGAAATTGTCTAGATTAGTTTGTCTAAATTTGCAATAGGTATTTGGGGATTATAAAGTCACTGGTATATAACTAGATATAACACAGAAATCACATGAAGGTAAATCTTGTTGTAAAGTATTGCTCTGTGGTTGTGCCTTTGGTGTGAGTCTAAATCTGGTGCACACCATTGCTTATTAGTCTATTTCCAGTCTGCCTGATTCATTTTTTTTTTTAAGTAACTCGATCTGGTTGTAGAAGGTAGTTAAATCCATCAGTGGTGGCTTATCGTGGGGATTCACTAAGCCGGGTGGTTTCTCTTACGGTTCGGTTATTTATTTGAGTTCAGTGTTTTTAGAGTAGCCCTTTATTACAGTCGGAAAAAGGCCTCAAAGCCCCACATTAGACCAAAGCCCATAACTCTAAGACCTTCACAAGGGTTACATCTTCCCATGTGTACTGTCGATACACAAAGGCACAATCCTGTTGCAAAACAAGGTTTTAAAAGGAAATGTTACCATCTTCTATTAGACAGAATAAAAAAATAAAATAAATAACTGATTTTGCAATTGCCAGAAAATAGTATTGATCTTGATCTGATTCACTCACATTTCAGATTCACATTTCAACATAGTAACTCCCATTGATTTGCATTAAAGGTCGTGGTGCAGGTTAAACACCACTGTCGATTAATGGGTACATAAAGCACTCAAGATATGTATATAAAGTTAGAATGTCTCCAAAATGGTGTTAAAGTCTAGTTTTTGTAGTTTTTGGTAGCAACGGTTCTTTTTAAGGCAATTTGGCGATGACGTCACGTGAGGGAGACGTGTGGAAGGTAGCTTCAGCCTTGTACTATGGCGTCTTCGTTAGAAAATTAAACCTGCACCACGGCCTTTAACTTAAAAAAAACACTCAAAATACATACTGCTATTGAAATTATTTTAATACACCACCACAGTAGCGCTATGCTGCTATAAATGTAATTTTCA
>JAOPJH010000052.1:7757977-7771987 GCA_027122575.1 Merluccius polylepis
AATCACGAAAATCACGATTAATCATGATTAACTATGATCAATCATGCGATTAATCGAGTTAAATATTTTAATCGTTTGACAGCCCTAAAAAATAAAATAAAAATATATATATATAAGTATACTTTCTATTCTATAAGTATATAGAGTAGAATAGAAATTCAGTCAGATGTATCCCTCAAACCACTTGTCCAGTACTGTATGTTGGTGAGCATTGGGTTAAAGCCCAGTACGGTATGTTGGTGAACATTGGGTTAAAGCCCAGTACTGTATGTTGGTGAACATTGGGTTAAAGCCCAGTACTGTATCTTCTGTATCGTATCTCCAAAAGGACCACGAGCGTGAGAAGCACGCCCACAGCATTCTGCAGTTTCAGTTCAACGAGATGAAAGAGACGCTGAAACAGAGCGAAGAGCTGCTGAACGTGAGTACCGGACATCAGGATATCAATATCTCTCAGCGCCAGAGGTGTTTTAAAATATCTAAACCTGAAGGGGCGGGGGGGATTTCACCACAGCTAGCCTTCCTCTGCCTTCTTCTGCCTTCTTCTGTTCGGTTTGTTCTGGTCTGTTCTGTTTTGGTCCAATCTGTTTCCGTTCTGGTCTCCTATGCTCTGGTCTCTCTCTTCTCTTTTGTTCAAATCCAGTCCATTCTGTTCTGTTCTGTTTCATTCTATTCTGATCCGTTCTGCTATCTTCGTCTCTGACTCTCCTCCCCTGCTTCTCTCTGTCTCGCTCCTCTCTCCTCTCTCCTCCCTCCTGCTCCTCTTCTTCTTCTCTGCCGTCCAGGACATCCGCCAGCTGAACTTGAAGCAGGACGGTTTCATCCGAGAAATATCTGACCTCCAGGAAACTGTTGAGTGGAAGGATAAGAAAATCGGGGTATGACCACCCCCCCCCCCCCGTGTGAATCCCAAACCGCAAACAGCTTCTCTCGAGATTCCTCTTTTCCCTCATCTTCTGCCCAGTGACACAAAATGGTCTTTGCTTGCAAAAAACTGTACTTTCATGTGCTGTACTTTCATTCTCTTTTCCTTGTCTTGCTCCTCTGCTTTCTGTCCGTACCGTGGTGATGGTGGTGTGGTGGGGGGGGGGGGGGGTTAAATTCAGGCCTTATAGCGACAGAAAGAATATGCAGACGCCATCCGAGGGGAGCGCGATGAGTTGAGAGACGAGGTGGTTAAGCTGAAAGACATTCTCAAGGTACTCGAACGATGGAAAACCTGCGTTTTTATCACAGCATGTCTGACATCATCACAGCATGTGTGACTGTTGACATAAGCTGGTGTGTCGTTTACATCCATGTTGACATCTTTGCCTGGCATACCCAATAAATAACTAATAATTGAAGCACAGATTTAAAAAACCAAAAAGCTTTGTAACATGATATCAAATTAAGAAATTAGGATGAAGGTTAAATGTGAAGCCAAGATGTCGAGCATGAATCAGGGTTGAATCAAAATCGTTGTAACATGATATCAAATTAAAATAAAATGTCTGACAGATTGTGTGGGTGTTTTTCGTCTAGAAACATGGAATCGTACTGGGTCCGGATCTGAACGTCAACGGGGATATTGTTGATCCAGGGACCGACGGATCATCAGAACCTGGGTCCCGACTGGATCCGGAGTCCCAGGCCTCCCCCACAGAAGGCAACAGCAGCATGCTAGGTAAGACCCCGCCGTAGAGCTCTCAACATGGCCGCTCGATGCTTGGCTTGCTCTTAAAACACAATGAAGGACGTCTTTCCAAATCAAATTTCAAATAAACATATTAAAACACATTTTTTATCCCGACATGAGTGGATATAATCATTTTGGAACGAGCCCTTCATAGTGGTACACTGTACGTGCTTTCTAGAGTTTGATATAGTGCTGATTCATGCTTGACATCTTGGCTTCACATTTAACCTTCATCTTAATTTCTCAAATTAAGCATGAGGCTTATGCAACTAATTGTATAGTAGCGTATAACATATGAACATATAAACACCACTGAACTGCTTTTTGACTTAGCTCACATTTAACCTAAATTCAGGCTATTGTTCAAAACACAAAGGTTTCTGGTTATAGTGTGCAAATGCCTTCAGGTGTAATTGGTCACTCACTTTTATAACGTCAAAAAGATTCCCTTGTGTTCAAAGAAAGCTTCAGACATAAATATGAGTTTTGTAAGCTAATAGTCATGATGCATACTTAAAGAAGCTGTGCGTAGTCCATACATCTTTCTACACAATCTGAGCTTTGACTTTGCATTTGTTTCACCTGTGCTTCTTTAAAACTTCCTTCTTTCATATCAATAAATGGATGATCAGACATAAAAACAGCTTAAAGTTTGACGTGATGTCAAACATATGAGTGACTCTTCTCCACCTTGTGGACAGCATCTGGAATCAAGGGCTTGATTTGGGTGATCTCATTTTCTATACTCTTTTTTTTCTCTTCATCTTTGGTGTGCTACTCTTCTTCTTTACTTTTCCCTCTTTTGTTCTTCCTGTTGCTGAAATGAGACTGCTCTGTTCTCCCTTGAATTCTGCATTTGGTGCTGGCCGAGGCAAAAAAATCAAAAATCATCGTTCTTTATTTTTAAATCAACGTGGTTTGGTGTTGCATCACCGTGTCCTCTTCACAATCTCCCAGGCAGCACACTGGATTCTGAGTTGAGGACTAAACCAGAGGAAGAGGTGGATTCAGACGAGCCCCAAGAACCGCAAATGCTTGAGGAAGCAAAAGACGGCTTTTTGACCTCTGCTGAACCCCGTAGTCTTGATAGTCTTTCCACAACAGAGACTTCTAGAGACGAAGACTTGACATGCTTGCCCAAAGTTGAGGATAGTGTAGAAGAAAGTGCCCCTTGCCCTGAATTAGATGAAGAAAATGCCATTGTTCTCACAGATGTACAAGATAGTACCACAGAGTTGAATGTGGTCATAGCAGAACAGGGGGAGACCGTCGACAAAAGTGCCCTGAACCTTCATTTAGATTTAGAAAATGATGGTGTAATCACAAATGTTATTAACATAAAGGATTGTACCGCAGAGTTTAATGGGGCCATAACAGAACAGGGGGAAAATGCTGAGCTGGCTGTGGCTAGCGAAACAGAAATAGTTGAAGAGGGAGATTTACAACAGACGACAAGTACAGAAGGTATGGGAAACAACCAAATAATAGCAGATATTTCTCAAACCATAGTGGCCGAGGTCATGAGTGTCATTGCACAGACGCTCATTAGGGATTACCATGAAGGCCTAGTAAATAACCTGAATGATATCCAATCAACTACACCGACTATGAGCAATGTGGACGAATCGCCACAGGAAGAGAGGCATGTAGTGACCGACGTGAAACTTGAGAACTTGCCTGATGAGTCATCCCCCGTCGTACCAATTACCAAGTCTGAACCTGAGCCTGGGAATGTTGAGGACAATGACAATGACAATGAGGAAGTGGAGAATGAGGAACTGTCCACCAAAACTCAGACCACAGGCAAGAAGAAAAGGAAGAAGAGGAAAGGTAAAAAGAAGAAAGGTGGCGTTCAGGAGGAGAAGCAAAAGGAGGATGTGAATGAAAGGAGTACACCTGAAAATGAAAATGACACAAGAAAGAAAGATTCAGAGTCGAGTACAAAAGATGATGGATCTTTATTAGGATCTGAGATTGCCAGTTCCAGCCCTCTCGAAATCCCGAAAGGACCTCAAACGGATCAACTACAGGAGAACCAAGATAAAGATAATGTTTTGGAACCTGAGATCGTGGAACCACAGCTGTGCAGCTCAGCTTCCAATGCAGAGTCCAATCTGGACGTGTCTGATCCCGTTGTCAACTCTGGGAGTATCAACAGCACTGATGACCTTGATGCGGTAAACGCACCATGTTTAGCTAGTCCTAGTCAGGAGAGTGTGCTCCTAGCTCAGGCAGGTGTTTCACAGATTGAGCCAGAGATCACTGCTGTAGCAACAGATGAAACCGGTCCCATAAATGAGGTCGGTTCAGAACATGAAACTCCCAATGCTACGGATAGCTTTGAGGCCCCAGATAGTAACAACAATGGTGAAACACAAGATTCAACCGGTGTTGATGTAGCCATTGATTCATTGCATGCTGAAAATAATTCCCAATGTGCGGACAACGTGGAACAACCAGACACCGGCGCCCTTCCAGTGTGTCTGGAGAGCACATCTGGTCCTCAGGAGCCGTTGGAGACGACACTATCCACGGATCAGGTCACTTTAGGTAATGATGAAGGGGATGTCGATATCAAGCGTGAAACACCTCTTGGAGACACTCTTCAGATAAAGGACTCAGAAGATCAGACCGTGGGGAAGGAAGAAGGACAAACGGCCTCTTCTTGTAATGTTGTCTGTGCTGTGGATCATTGTGACGAACCAGAGTTGGAGGCAGAGAAGGATGAGTTGCATAAAGTAGAGGAGACTTTAGATCAAACTGACCACTCTGCAGGAACGTCCGACAGTTTGTTAGCAGACAAAACCTGCACTGAAATGTCTGTATCTAGTTTTCCGAAAGAGGGTATAGATTTGAGCTCACCAGTGTTTGAGGATAAAAAAGATGGGACAAATCTCGCTGTCGTCATTCCTAGCGAAGCAGAAGGAATAACGGAGATCACAGAGGAAGTTGCGGAGATGATTTCCTCTACAGATCAGAAACACAGTGATCCAGGATGGGCCGTCTCAGAGGGGTTAGAACATGAATCTGACCAAAGCCATGGTCAGGAATTTGATACGCCTTCATATCGAGTCGAAGACCAAGATAATAAAGTCAGTGAAATTGAGGAAGGAGAAACCAAATCCAAGGAATTTGCCGAGACTCATTCCATTCCCGACGAGAAAGACAATGGTTCAGAATTGGCCGTCACAGAGGAGCTGGAACATAAATCTGACCAAAGCCATGGTCAGGAATTTGATACGCCTTCATATCGAGTCGAGGACCAAGATGATAAAGTCAGTGACATTGAGGAAGGAGAAACCAAATCCAAGGAATTTGCAGAGACTCATTCCATTCCCGACGAGAAAGACAATGATTCAGAATTGGCCGTCACAGAGGAGCTAGAACACAAATCTGACCAAAGCCATGGTCAGGAATTTGATACGCCTTCATATCGAGTCGAAGACCAAGATAATAAAGTCGGTGAAATTGAGGAAGGAGAAACCAAATCAAAGGAATTTGCCGAGACTCATTCCATTCCCGACGAGAAACACAATGATTCAGAATCGGCCGTCACAGAGGAGCTGGAACATAAATCCGACCAAAGCCATGGTCAGGAATTTGGAAAAGACCAAGAGAATAATGTCAGTAAAATCGAGGAAGGGGAAACCAAAGAGATTCATCACGCTCCCGATGAGAAACCCGATGATGGCGGATTGGCCGTCACAGAGGAGCTAGAACATGAATCTTACCAGAGCCATGTTCAGGAATGTGAAACGGCTTCATATCCAGTGGAAGACCAAGGTAATGAATCCAGTCCAAACGAAGAAGGGAAAACCGAATCGACTCAAGTGATTCAACTGGGGGACGATGATGATGATGACGATGACGAAGACGAAGGACATTCATTTGACTTTGACGAAATGGATTTAACGGCAAGTGTCACTTTGACCACAAATGTTAGTGAGGAGGCTGAGAAAGTGACGGGCGTCACATCGCAAGATCCAAGCGGCGATGACTCGGCGCTTGGCCAATGCGAGGCCACAGAGGTGCGCACAGAAGGGGAACCGCTGGAGAACACCGAAAAGACGGCCGAGGTCGACGCAGGAGGAGATTCATTAGATCACAAAGGTCCCGCTTCATCTCAAGAACCTCAAAACACAACGGGCGAAGAATCACGTGCATCCAAAATGGCGGACGAGGCCATTGACCAACTGCAAAGCGCTGTGGAGGAGACCGTAGGCGTAGCGGACGAGCAGAGAAACACTTTAAAGGAGGGAGAAGTCGAAAAGTCCGGCGGTTCAGGAGGTGTGGAGATTGAGATGGGAAAAGAGGCTTTGGTTTCGCCCATAGATGAAGGACCAGAAGTCATTAAAGTCGGGCTGCAGGGGGGTCAACCGGGTGTTGGGAATGCGGAGGATCCAGTTAGCAGCCGAACAGCCGCGCCACAGACTAAAAAAAATGCTAACAAGGAAAAGGGAAAGGGCAAGGGGAAGGGGAAGGGCAAAGAGGACTGTAAGATGTCTTAGTTGTTGTAGTTATACTATAGGACATACAAGGTATCTTCTCACTTCGCCTTTTTACCATTCAATAGTGAGTTCAAAAGTAGCACACAAAAAAAATAACACAATTTGAGATATTCCAGTCAATCACGGTTGCCTGGTAAATCAACAACAGCTTTGAATGTATTAAAGAACAGGCTATTTATTCAGATATACATCAACAGACTGGCAAAGTTTATTTTCTTTAACCATGTTGTTTTTTTTGTATGATGAGTTGTATGACTTCACTGAAATCAGTTTACTTTTGTTTAGCCACTTGCCTCATGCATTACATTACATTGAGATTTGAGAGCAAATTGCCTGAGTAAAAATCCTAAGAAATTAATTATGACACTTCATAATTACTAACATGACTTGCTTTCAGGGTTTTTTTTTGCCCGTTGTCTTACTGTTACTTATGAGCAACTCAACTGTCAAACCTATTTCACTCTTTCAATAAAAAAAAACTTCTCATATCCATGGTCCTAATAAAGAAAACCCAGCGCTTCCCAGGAAAATATCAACGAATCTTAGATTCAAGTCGATGTTTGATTCAAGTCTTTTAATATATATTAATTAATTATATTAATTATATAATATCTGCACATGTCGATGTTTAAATTGTCTGCCAAACGGTGGCTCTGGTTGAGCATTAGTGCTCTTCATTCAACCGCTCCCCACAGTGTTTGCATGTCCCCCCTCACACCATACTTCCCACCACTCTCCCATTGGATGGCTGCCCTATGTTGCATGCATCATGTGACCTTAAGCTCCTCCCACCCTGACCCACTCCCCCCGCCTCCATCCCTTTGGCTCCGCCCCTCCACCCTGGTATGTTCTTTATTTTTATTTTTGTTAATAAAACGTACTTACAAATGTTTTCTATGGAAATGTTGCTAATATTTTTGGTCATACACTTTTTAATGACTTGTGGTTATTTAATGTCTAAATTACAAATTACAAAACGGGCATTTATTTCAAATCGTGTCCGAGTTTCAGAAAACGTTCTCAAAGCCTTTCTGGTTTTGCTTTTTAGAGATCCGCCTGAGGAAACTAGTGGACGAGCGGGAAAAAATGATTGAACAGGTACACACACACACACACACACACACACACACACACACACACACACACACACACACCTTTTCTTCCTAGCTTCATCAGGGAGATGGATAATTTACAGTGGGATATATATGTGGGATATACGTTGAATATGGACGGGGTGCGGGTTGTGTGTAATTCTGTGACGGTGTCAGAAGGTTAAAGTAGAGCGTAGATTGGGAGTGTGAGACGACGTGTTGGTCCTCCTCACACCAACATTGCTCGGTGGTGGTGGTTCCTCCCAACAGGTGAAGAAGCTGAAAGCCCAGCTGGAGCAGAAGACCGCCCAGAAGAACGGCACAGAGAGCAGTTTAGGCCCCGGCGGAGAGATTCTGGAGAACGGCACGGATCCAACCCTGCTGGAACTGCAACGTAAGTTATGCCGTTACCACAAATGTGTAAACTATATATCCCTGCCCGTCGGAGTAAGAGGGCGGGTACATTGCATCCATCTTGGGAGCATGGGAGCATAGGAATGTTAGCCATTATGTTGGTAGTCGTGTTTTTTTTTGGTCATTGTTTAATAATTAATCAGGAAATTATTTTGTTGTGTTTTGAAACCGCCGCAGCGTTTCTCATGTGAGACGTCGTGGCAGAACAACATTTTCATTACAGCCTAGGTTACGGTATATTTACATTGTTTACTGAGGATTTTACAGCACTACAATGTTCTTGAGTGCTCTCAATATGATGTATGAGTATCGCCAACTAAAAAATCCCATGATGCATTCTGGTGTGGGACTTTGTTGAATTGGTTTATTGTGAACATTTGCAGGAGATGCCAACCGGCAGATAAATGACCTGAAGTTCAAACTGGTGAAGGCGGAGCAAGAGGTCACCGCGCTGGAGCAGAACGTACGTACGGCCAGTAGGAGATGCCTCACACCCCCCCCCCCCCAGGCGCTTCCCAACCTATTTGACCCTTGACCACTTTTTTGAAATCCGAATATAATTGACGCCAGCTTCTTGTTATATGTTTTCCACCCACACATCTTTTTAACCCAATCAACAATCTACATGTAAGATCGATGTTTCAAGTTAATGAGTGCGCATCGTGCCACACTAGTGACTAGTGACTAGTCATTCGCTAGTATGAATCATATAAACCTTATAGATCAGTAAAACGACGTATCCTTTTTTTTTTTTAAGCTATCACAAATGCACCATAAAATAGGGGCAGCTGATCAGCCGGCTAGCCCTGTGACCACAAGTGGGCTTCCAACCCCAAAGTGGATATCAGATTAGGTCAGAGTGGTCTCCAATGAACACACTAATACTCATCCGACTGTCTGACGGCCGACGTCTTCGTTTTCCGCAGGTCACCAGAATGGAGGGCCAGGTGACCCGCTATAAATCTGCGTCAGAGAACGCAGAGAAAGTAGAAGACGAACTGAAGGCAGAGAAGCGCAAGCTGCAGAGAGAGGTATGTTGGACGCTTCCACCTGCAAATAGTGTAACGACTTCATGTCAACGTTGTCACGCTCCTGGGACTTTAAGTTTAAGAAGTTAATTTTCAAGGCCTGAAGCAACATATTATAATAAAGTATGAGGATCATTTGTTGCCCAAATGTATATTGTGTATATGCTTTTCATCATAAGTTGTGAACAGTTGTAAAATCAGCCTGGGACTTCCAGGTCTCTAGAAACCAGTATCCTCTTCAATGTGAAGTTATTTCAGAGTAGTGCATAATAATAATAAATATAATAAAAGCGGTCTGACGATATCAGCAGATGAATCTAACGTTCACTGTGTGGCGCGTTTCAGCTGCGGTCAGCGCTGGACAAGGTGGACGAACTTGAATCCAACAACAGCCATCTATCCAAGAGACTAGACAAGATGAAGTCCAGCCGCGGCACCGCCACTCCGTAGCAACCTCCCTTAGCAACCGCCTCACGGCACCTTCCCCCCCCCCTGCATTCAGCGGCTGGCTCACTGTCATCACCCAGAGAGTCACTCGTTCCTTCATCCTACCTGTTAGCAGCCAAAAAAAAGGAACAAAAAGATAAAGGAGAGAAATAGCAACCGCCCCCCCCCGTAAGCAACCACAGGACTACACAACCAAAACG
The DNA here is from genome assembly GCA_027122575.1 of Merluccius polylepis. NCBI lineage: Eukaryota > Metazoa > Chordata > Actinopteri > Gadiformes > Merlucciidae > Merluccius > Merluccius polylepis. Next base: position 7,767,344 of record JAOPJH010000052.1, read on the forward strand.
TGACATTGTGCCATTTCTTTTTGTTTTTGTCTGACGAGTCTTGCTTGGGGTCCGGTGAACCCCCGCAAAACCCTTGTTTGAGGTCAAGGAGTGGATGTGTGTGTGTTTGTGTCCTGTTTGGATTCGTTATTGGATCATTAGTGATGGGAGATAAGAGTGATGGGCTTCGTTACCACGGGGATTGACTGGATCATCACCATCATCATCAAGAGGATTGCGTCAATGTATAGACTACAGGGTCCTCTAGTTTAGGAAGACTTAAAACTATTGCCACTGGTTTCTGGAATGCCGAGCTGTTTAATACGGACAGCAGAATCTGCCTTGTTCTGATCAAGTGGAACGGACCGGAACGCTTGACCCTTAAATAATAGTCTGCTTAATATAGTTAAGAATAACCATTTATAAAAACGTATTCACAAACCCAAGGACTGCTATTGCTGTGTCCAAGACTGTTGGTCTACACTGTGGATGAGTGCACCAGGGATGAAGAGCACATTTGTGTGTGTGTGTGTGTTGTGTGTTTTTTTTTCAAGTCTGTTTTTTTTCCTTGTTTATGTGTCATGCCAAAGAGCAAAGCAATATATCTACAGTATTTAAAATGTATGACTTAAGGAAAGTCAGTCCCAGAGTAATTTTTAAAGACATTTGTACCCTTTTCTATGAAAAAAGGTGACCTCAGTGTATGGGGGAAAAAAAGACACATTCAATCATAATTATCATCACAATCAATTTACTTAAGTCACCTGTATCACCGCTTTTTTTTCTTTTATTAAAATACTAGTTCCATACAGGGGAATCAAGTCATTTAAAAGAATGTGTTAAATTTCCTGTCAAGTTTCTCTTTGTGTTACACACTCGGATACGGAGACGAAGGCGATGAAGAGGACTCGTGAGGAATAGGGGGGTGTTTGTAGTAAAACGGCCCCCCGCTGACACTGGGAAGACGCTGCTTCACTGTTTACAAAGCTTTAAGATGTTTGTAAGAAAACGTAAAAAAAAAAAGACTGCAATCTTTGTGCAATAAAATGTCAAACAATGTTATATCGGAAGGTGTGTTTGTGTGTGTGTGGGTTAGGGGGGGGAATTCAGGTTAAAGTCAGCTCCTTTTCCTTTTTAAATTCTGTTCAGTTTACACACCAATCTCATGCATACTGATCCAAAAGTCCACTGATCAATCGATTGACGTCCTCACTATTGGCTCTGTACAGCGCCTAGGATTGACAAGTGGGCTTCTGGGTAATGTAGTCTCATGGTTGTTCCTTGGATGTGTGGTCTGTGTCGTCGTGGAGCGAGAACGTCCTCTGCTGAACGCGCTGAACCATGCGGCGACCGTAGAAGTCGCGGTAGGAGGCGGGCAGCTCGTCCAGCGTTTGCAGGGCCCTCTCCAGGGCCTGGAGGGCCCGAGCGGCAGCCACCGGGTCTTTGTTACCGTAAAGGTCCTTTTTATCGTAGCTTTCGGCCGCTAGGTGGCGCCAAAACACATTCACACCCACACCGAACTGCAGTGCTAAGGTGTTATGGAACCACAGAGCTAAGGGGAATGATTTATAGTTGGTAATTAACACAATGCAGTGAGCAAGTTAAACCATGGTAAGATTATGTCAGCAGATATCCTGCTTTTTGTTACTATCAAAGACTTAAGTCAATGTTTAGTTGAATGGTTTTTTTTTTGCTTCTTACCAGGGATAAACAGTATGTCTCCAGGTTCCAGCACACATTCGTATCTCTGAGCTTTCACAAAGTCTGGAAACCGCTCCAAGTCCGGGGAGTCGATATCCAACACCTCCGATTTGTCACCTAAACGACCCAAACTCCAAGTTAGCATTACCATGCGGTAAATCACTCTTATATGGAAACCTCTGTGTCAAGCGCCTATGGTCCCATTAGTTAAATCACACAAACAATATCACGACCTCCCAAGGCCATGTGAGGCAGGACTGTCACCTGACAGGTAGAGATGCAATGCATCCTGGGGACTATAGAGCACCACACGCTTCCTTCCCGTCACCTGAGCCAGCAGGTTATCCATCACCTGAACGGGGAAAAAAATAGTGACTCAAGATATATCGCTACCCCAGGGCTGGGCGATACGGCCAAAACCCGATACAGGTTATTTAATATCACGATATTCGCTATAGCATGTTTTCTGGTAATTCAATAAATAAATAAATAGTCAAATAAGCACATGGTAAAGCCTATTTTAAGTATTATTTTATTTTTGCCTTTAAAACCAGGAAAAGACAACTCACGCCATAATCCTGATATTACGAAATCCAAAATCTAAGACGATATCTCGTCTCACATCACACGATATACAATATCGTGTAATACACATACACTGCCCAGCCCTAACGACATTAAAAAGTATATACTAAAATAATAAATAAGTCCTTTTCCACCCGGCGCTCACGTCGTAATGCGTCCACAGCTGCAGGCCGCAGGAGCTGATGCGTAACACGCTGGAGAAGAACCGCTCGGCCTCGAAGAGCTCCGGTGTCCGGAAGTCCTCCGCCAGGGAGGGGAACTCCTTCCTCAGATCGGCCGGTTCCTGAGGGGCAGCCGGAGGAGCGAGGAGAAACGGTTTGGTATGTGTGTCCGTAGATAGGAGATAGATAGGACTAACGGTTTCTGCTGGTACTTTGAGACAGGGTGTGGAAGTACATGTTTAAAAAAAGATAGATATAATTTAGATACCTTTCTCACATCGTCTGCCAGGGATCTTAGGTAATAACTCTCCCCCTGAGACACAGAGTAAGAAACGTATTTAGAGCGTATAGCGTGTAAGGAATTTGTGTTACACAATATAAAACAACGTCATACATGTTACATTTGTTTCATTGCTTACATCCGTTAGAAAGAAAAGGGTGTGCTTTGTCTCCGAGGCTCTTTTCACAAATTCACGGAACGGCAGAGTCCTGTTAATAACAAGAGAGAAGGTTGTGGAGTGTGTGTGTGTGTGAGCGCCGCTATGTTAGCGGCAGCATGTAACATCTGCTCGGCGTGTTACATCTCGCCATCTCCAATAAATGCAATCCAATTAATGCATTCTCAGACGCCTTCTACCTGTGGCAGTTGGTCCTTGCCACACGCCACCTTAGTGGCTTTTGCGCCAATTATTGGAGATGGCGAGATGTAATATGCCGAGCAGATGTTACCTGCTGCCGTGACGGAGGCTCTCTCTTGAGTGTGTGTGTGTTGATACCTGGTTTATCTTGGGTGCCATGGTTACGCTGCACCACAGGTGTGCCGCCTCACCTAGCCCCCGACGTCTAATCAGCCAGGTGAGGCTGTAAACCAGCTATCAACCACACGCACTCCACATACACGTCCACAGTTGTATATGTAAATATATACAAAACGTAGTACTACTATGAACAGTGTGTGTGTGTGTGTGTGCACGCACACTCACTTGTACAAAAAGTTCTTCTTCAGGAAGTCCATCTGGGGGACGGTGGACACGTGAATCTTCACATCTCTGTCACCTCCCTGCTGTCCAAGGTACTCAGCGGTCCACTTCTGGAGGCATGGGCCGAGGTCCACGCCTCTCAACACGGCGGGCTGTCGCTGTAACACGCAGACAAGATTCAGCAGCAGCACCACGTGTTACAGTGCGTGGTGAATAAACACAACTACGCCCCGCCCATTTGGGCGTGGCTTCGTAGCGCATTCAGCGGACACGCCCCCCATCAGAGCTTCGAATAAATGCTTATTTTTTTACGACTTTGAATCCTAATTTTATACACTTGGCGACTTTTTTTAATCATTCAAATGTGGCTGAGTGGCTAGTAACATATTTCTCTACAGCGTGGCACTCTCTAAACACTTTCCATTTTTGGTTTACACGGACTTTAAGTAATATATTACTTTACTTTAGCAAATGAGCGTACCTGTGGATATATGTAATCATTTAGCATACCTTTGGATATCTGTCGTCATTTAGCATACCTTTGGATATATGTCTCGGCGGAATATGTCCCCATCTACACCTGTGAATAAAGGCACAGGGAGCTTCTCCTGTGGCGCCATTGGAAAACAGCGTGTGTCACACCCTCTAATGTCCGGTCACTAAAGCTAGAATTTTTACGTTTTAATAGCGACCTTTCTGTTGAAATGTTTAGAATCTCCCCCAAGAAATATATATCGCCTGCTCTTTGGAGATGCGTTCACACGTCGTCAGGTCACTTTAAAGCCTCGCGTGTGTTTCCAGTCGGACCCTGCGAGCGGACGGACCGAAAAATGCACAGGAGGTGGATGGGGGGATTAAAAGATGGCGCTGCCCTTATTAAGAGGGGTCCACTGTTGCAGGTTGCCCTCGTTGCTCCACATCACCCATCGTGTGACTGCGGTGACCCGACCCGGTAAACCGCATCTGTCCCCCGCAGGCGCCCCCGGCGGCGCGGTGCTTCCGGCCCGCTGCTACAGCTCCGAGGGGCCCAGGATAAACCAGAAGGTGATGGTGCTGGGCATCCCCAACCCGCTCATATGGGTCCGCACACGGCTCTACTACTTCCTGATCAGGGCGTACTTCGACAAGGAGTTCAGGATCGAGGAGTTCACCGAGGGGGCGAAACAGGTGTGTGTGTGTGTGTGTGTGTGTGTGTGTGTGTGTGTGTGTGTGTGTGTGTGTGTGTGTGTGTGTGTGTG
>JAOPJH010000052.1:7776549-7787069 GCA_027122575.1 Merluccius polylepis
TGTGTGTGTGTGTGTGTGTGTGTGTGTGTGTGTGTGTGTGTGTGTGTGTGTGTGTGTGTGTGTGTGTGTGTGAGACTCGTCTGTGCAGAAGGAGGACACAGCTAGAGGGCCAGGCCGGCATATGGACCTTATTTTAAATTGATGACACTAAAACCACGTTATCCTCCCTAAGTGTGTCTGTGGAGAGGAGGAGGAGGAGCGGCAGGGACACCGTTATACTCTGCGGTCCGCCGTTCGGACGCCATCGGCTCCTGGAAGGCTCCGGCCGGGGAGAGAGATAGTGTGTCATGGAGGTCTTTAACGACATTAGGGATGTGGAGAGCGCACATTCTGAAGATGTGTCTTTTGATAAGTCAGTCATGTATAGAGAGGGGGGGGCTTGGACATGATCTGGGGTTTGGTTGGGTGTGTGTACGTGTGTGCGTGTGTGTGTGCGTGCGTGCTGGACACTTTTATCAACATACTTAATAACCGACCCTTATCTGCCTGTAATTGTTTTAACTGATTATGTTTTGTCTGATTGTCTCTGTTTAGTTTTATTTGTTTGTTTATTTGTTTGTCTTCTTTGGTGTCATGGAGGTTCCCCCCCTCAATGGTCGATTAAATGAATGAATGTGTGTGTGTGTGTGTCCAGCGCGTCACGCTGCCGCGCCGCGTCTCCCGGCTGTATCCGGCCTACGGTCTCTACCTGTACGGCGAGGGCCTCTACGCCCAGGAGACCCGGGCCCTCAAGCTCACCGGGGCCCCCGTGCTCTTCCTGCCCGGAAACGCAGGCAGCTACAAGCAAGGTAAGAAGAACCGCCTGCTGCTGCGCTTTTAGTACCCTCTCTTCTTTACAGCAGTTGTATCATTAGACATTTTCTTTGGGTCCGTTAAAGTTGTTGTTTTAAGTGACATTACTCTTTCAAGTTGTTTGTTTGTAAAGCATTTTGAGCTGTAATACAGTGTTAGGGGTATTATTGAAAGTAGTAGTAGTAGTAGTGGTAGTGGTAGTAGTAGTAGTAGTAGTAGTAGTAGTAGCATGACTTTTATTTACTATGAATGACTGTGACCATATAAACTTGAACCAGATTGGCCGTCATAAAATCCTACCAAGCCAGAGAAGTTAAACTCCTCCAGCAGTGAGTAATGCCAGCGGTGGATTCAGTATGACGAGGAAGTAAGCCGTAAGGAATGTTGCCGGTCCGGTCCTCCTGGACTACCTTTTGTCTTTTAGTCTCATGAAAGTGCAAATTGGTCAAATATCCACAATATTTAAGTTTCCTTGATCTGTGAAAACCCTTGTAACTATTATCATTATTTGTATCATACGTATTATATGTACTATAGTAGATATCTGATGCAGATACCCTCTCTTGCCTAATAGTAGACTGTGGGTTTGTTTGTTCGGGAGGCATGTGCATATGGGAGAGTCAGAAATGCCTTTCTTATCCATTCTGTAGGCCTTGACTTACACTGCTGGTTAAGGGTTACAGCTGATAAGGTTGCAGACAAGTACATCAGGGTCAGTCCCCCATGGTAAAAATATATATATATTTGAGGGAGAGGGAGAGGGAGAGAGAGAGAGAGACTATTTCAGTTGTAGTTAAGCTCTTTTCTTCTCTATCCATCAGCAAATCTTATTTAGAGAAGAGTGGCAGCTGAGCTGACCTGGGACTTGACAGTACAGACGGAGGCTCAGGCAGATTAAGAGTGTGTAAGCAGCAGGCAGTTGGGATCAAATGATTTAGATGTCATCTATTCGGTTTCCGGCTCTCTTGAATGTGACTTCCTGTTTTACATTTACGTGGTAATTAAAGAGGAACTGCTGCTCCATAGTCTACTTTTGTTAATTTGCTGCCATCCTAATGGTTTTAAGTCTGTCTTGGAGTCAATTGTTGCTGTTGTTCATTGAAAGGTCTGGTGGTTGAATATTTAGGGTCTCCCTTTTGAGGATGAAGTTAATGTTGTTTAATTATATTATTACAAGCCATTAAGAAGAAGACTCTAACCTTCTGTCTTGTTTCAAAGTTAAATGTTTCTGCGAATCGTTTCCGAGATCGGTCCAGTGAAGACCGATGGAGGTACACATTTATTAAAGCAGCTCTGTGTTTTCCCATGATGTTTGCATAATAATATTGTGCTGTATTATGTAGCACCTTTTAATTCACGTTACAATGAAAATACCCAATGGAAATAATTAACATATCAATGCTAAAATCAAATCTAAATGTCAGTTGTCAGCAGACTCTCCTAAATAAATGGCTGATAGATTTGACCGGTAAAACGACTAACCCCAATGTTTCCCCTGGGCCCCCCGGTGCAGCTCGCTCCCTGGGCTCGGTGGCACTGAGGAAGGCGGAGAACCTGGAGGGGGGCGCCCACCTCAACGTGTTCACCGTGGACTTCAACGAGGAGCTCGTGGCGCTGTACGGGGGCAGCCTGCGCAGACAGACCCTCTTCCTGCACGAGTGCATCAAGGCCGTCCTGCGGCTCTACAAGGTTAGCGGTATCCAATGCTCCTATTGACAACGCCACAGAGACGCAACACTGACCAGCTCAACCGGTCTGACCGCTTCATGGTCAGATTGAGGAGATTAGTGTTGCCTTTTAGCTTCAGTGTCGTAACGCCCTTTGAGGTCGTACGAAATGCAACAAGGAAGCTATTTCACAATGTTTTTTCAACTTTTCAACCCGAAGTCCCAGGCAACGGGTCGGTCGAGGGCATTTTGATTGGGCCACAGAGCATACGCCAAATCTTAATCTTTAGAAAGAAGCCACGCGGCGCTCACGTCTCCGGTGGAAATGAGCAGTAATAGAAATACCAATAGACTACAGTTTATTTTATGTTCATTTTTATGGTATTTAAATACCATAAGTCGTTCATTTACAAATGTGATTACATTTAATTGTATTTAAATGTGACAATTTCATCTAAAATATAATGAAAACATGATTTTATTTAAAAGATGTAAAAACTTTTTTTCTTTATAAAAACAAGATTTGGTCTTCAAAAACTCTTTTTCCAAAAATGAGTCTTGGAAAAAGGGGGGGTCGTCTTATAATCAGGGTCGTCTTGTATTCGGACCAATACGGTAGTACAAGGCAAGGCATGTACAAGGCATTGTTGACTACTGCAATATTGGTTGTTGTGATTTTTTCCTCCGTTGTCTATTTGGATGGAGTCGTCTATCTTTTCTTGAACCCCGGAAACTTACGGACGTCCGGAAAGCATTGCTTTCGTACATCAATTAGGCTATAATACTATATCACTTAACACAAATACTGGAAAATATCCAGTCTCCTATGTCACAGTTGATATTATCCATGCATGCATGCTAGCATACAAGCACTATCCCACCATCATATGTCTTTGATTCTCTGGCACACTGATCTGCTTTCGAATAAATATCCTGTGCTAGCTTAGCATTAAGCTGTGGACGATAAAGGAAATGGCAGAAACTTTGCCAACACAAACCAGCCCATAGAATGGTAGCACAAGCACACAAAGTGTATTTATTTATTCACAAAATGTATTAAATAAATATGAAAGGAATCAATCTCCATTTCCATTGAGTATTTATATGATGAGGAGCTCTTAAAATGTATCTATTTAAGATTTATTTGGCAGGGCCAGTACACATCGATCAACATTTTAGTTCACTCTTTTTGTGTCTGTCCAGGGGCAGGAGCGGCCGCCCAGCACCGTGGTTCTGGTGGGCCACTCGATGGGAGGGGTGGTGGCCCGGGCGCTCTTCACCCTGCCGCGCTTCAGTCCCCACCTGGTCAGCCTCATCATCACGCAGGCCTCCCCTCACCTGGCCCCCGTGCTCGCCCTGGACACACACCTGCTGGGTACGGAGACTGGGGGGATGCTCGCGTACCGGACTGTTCTTGGCCGTTTCGTGACGTGTCACTTTGTACTTAATAATTGCACATTCATACACTTTACAGGTTGTTTTTTTTGCACTGTCATGCTTGTTTGGGTTTACATTTTACATTGTAGGTGGGTTAACTGAATTAACAAAATGTTATTTTTACATTTTGATTTTGGTCATTATTTTGTACGGAGCCCCCCTGGTGACATTGGATTAAAAAATAATAATGTGTGGCCACGCGTTATTATCTCGTGGCAACGAGATAGTTAATGCGTGGCCACGAAATAGTAACGGGTGGCCACGAGATAATTATTTCCATGCAGAGACTGTTGATTGTTAACATGGACAAGTTTGAATTTATTTGATTTGATTTTAATATAGGAATGAATTACAATGACATACTTCAGTCACTAACGGTTAGCCATGGAGTAGTTCTTAGCAAAATACATTTTGGATAACCATCCCGCTACTGAAGGTGAAGTATCTCGTGGCCACGCAATAACTATCTCGTGGCCACACGTTACTATTTCGTGGCCACGCGTTATTATTTTTTAATCCAATGTCACCAGGGGGGCTCAGTACAAAAACAACAACATTAAAGTAATAATTAAAGTCTGTGTGAACCAAAAGTAAATATGTGTTTAGAGTTTGTCACACAATAGTAAAATGTGTGATTAACCACCCAGCCAAATTTGAATGATTACAAAGTCGGCAAGTATATAAAATTTGGATTAAAAATTGTGAAAAAATAAGCATTATTCTCAGCTCTTGTCCGCTGGGGACGTGTCCGCTGAGGGCGCTAAACCACGCCCATTTGCACACGGGGGGCGGAGCCTCTCTTAACTGTCAAATAATAACTGTCAAATAATAACTGTCAAACCCATGATTGAGAGTGACAAACAGTGACGCAACTGCGCTCTGGTTGTTAGGGGCGGGGCGATGCTAAGGGAGAGCGCTTACGTCATCATGTACCCTTTAAGCCACGCCCATAAAATCCTGAAAATGGTGAAAAATAGAAAAACGGTCTCTAACTCCACAATCCAAAATAAAATGGTTATATAGTATTTTCACATGTTCTCAGCAATTACCTTCTAACGTGTGTATCGTGTCGAGAAACAAATCTCAGAATTTGCTGTACACAGTTAAGCTCAACAAAGAAGGACAAGAAGTAATTAGCATTCATAGAATGGCACTTTTGGAAAAGAAAGGATAAATGCTTTGGCTCGAGTGGGAATATTATATCAACAGCTTATCCTTGACCTCTGGTCCTCTGGGTTGGCTTACCAGAGCCCAATGTGCATGTTTAATGCTGTGTGTAATGCTACTGCAGTAATCACACACGCAGAAATGGAAGTAAGCAGGTATATCGAAGCAAATCACTTCCATCATTTTAATTTTAAATGTGTAAACAGAGTCATGAAGGCAGGGGGTGGGGGGGGGCTACTGTTTTTGTCAGTGTGAATATAATGGGTACAGACGCAGGCAGCAAAATCCAGCTGTGCCGCCGTTATCAAAAAACGTCGCTTCACATGGCGCTTCAAATGAAAGGACGTCTCTTTCCTCTTAAAAACATATTTCCTCGTTTCCTCTCTCCTCTCTCATGGTTTCCTTGCGTCTCTCCATGCATCGGGAAAGGATGCAAGCGAGGGAAACATGGATGCAATTTAAGAGACATGAGATGCACCCTAGGGCTAGTCCAACTTTGCATTTGTTTTTTGATCCAGTCTAGAGCGGTACAGAAACGGTCTGTGCTCGGAAACCAGCGGGTGTCATAGTCGGGTCTACCCATAAACCCACGATGCGAAAAATAAAATGAAGTAAAACGATTTGGAGCTAAAAACAAGCTGTTAAAGCTATTGCTAATTTAAATAATGTAATGGCATTGCCGCCCACCACACCGATAACACAGCAGCATAAACCAGATTCAGTACCGGATACAGGTTTGGAGTAGGCGGGCTCTGGACCGGATCACACACTCAATAGTAAATAGACACCAGGCTCTTCTCTGCAGAGAGAACCCGGTTAAAGAAAACTGCTCGAGAATTGAATGACGGGCTCCGGTAAGTTGTCCGGTTTGTGTCGTTTGTGTATATTTAAACTCAGAGTTCATTAGGTACAGGTCTGAAGCAACATAGGACTAAAAAAGAAAAGTCTTAACAAAAGCATTAACAAATGGCTATTCAGATATAAATGTTATTTTTCTACATGTAATTTAAGCGGAACTTAAAAAGGGGGTGATAGTTGGAGGTAAAGCCAATGGGCCTGATAAATTAAAGTATTTAAAGTAAAGTATTTAGCCTATAGTTATTACCCCTGCAGGGAGGAGCTGTTATCATAGCTGTTATGTTGTGTTAAGAGGTTTTTGAAAACCCCTGTGCTTATTAAACTCTGAGTTTGAATATACATAAATGACACAAACCTGACAACTTAACGAAGGCCCGTCGTTTTTCCCTGTTCGCCATCATTGTTTAGCAGTTCCATTGCAATCAGTCTCGATTTCTTAGGCCTGTCCTTGGAATAGCGTGCGACTTCAGTTTGAGATTTAAGCACTTGAATTTTCAGATCCATGTTTTGACTACTTGAATATGAGTAATGATGAATATATATTTTAAATATCTGCAACTTGAAATGTTGCAGATAACATTGAAATCGTGTTATATTGTAATTTCAAAGAGGTGAATTCCAAGCAAATATTCAGATGACCTTGTTTTCAAAGTGTAATATTTAAATTAGTTATGAATTCAAAGGTGTTTACATTTCCACATACAAACGATATATATATATATATATATATAAATCACACCTCAACTTTGACTAAATATACAATATAATTGCAGCCTAGGAACCATTCTTTGGCTGCCTTTATTAAATCACTTGCACTTATATTCCTTCTTAAATGTATTACTTAGTTTAGCCCAATCCCCAGAGATATCCCAGGAATATGCTGCTTATGAAATGTTTATTTCCCGATTGCATTCAAAGTGAATCTAGTTTTCACACTTTAGATTTCCTCTAGTTAGATAAGCTCTCTGACCCATGTTTTAATATAATATATTTATTTAGCTGCATTCTACTTTGTTATTGCTATTCATGTTTGATATTGAAGTTTGATTTGAAGCTTTGGGTTTTGATGTCTATTTTGGTGTGTGGAAGGAAGGAAACAAATGTTGGTGGGTACCATTGAGACATTTCCTATGTTGCTATGACCCCCGTCCTGTCACACGTATTCATGAGGTATATTGCTGCCTGCTTCTTTTTGCCACCCTAGGATGAAAAACATTTTATTAATATATTTCCTCAGCAGCAGACCACAGAGACTCTTTCTTTAATTGCGTCTCACATTTTCAATTCATATACTGTAGTATTTTTGAATCCCATCGCTTGCCTTTCAATTCCAGGAGGTTACGGTAAGTCAATCATAAGTCTTATGATTGGCTGACATATTACGATATTACATACAATATTAAATACAATATTACATAACATTCAATCAAGAAGACGCAATTGTAGAGACACAGGTCCAGCTAAAGGACTGCCTACAAAATAATGTATATGTATAACTTGTTATCGTTAGTTACACCATGGCCTGGGTGAATACTCGATTCTGATTGGCTGGAGGGATGTTGATTAACTATCGATAACCGCACGTTATCGAAGCAGTCTTATCACCGTTCTAAATTAATGCGCTAAACAAAATGTTAATAACTGTAACTTTATTTGTGTCAACATTACAAACTAGTTAAAATAAATAAAGAAGACAAAAGTTTTATAGATTTTAAGATAACAGTCAACCTTTTTGGGGAACAAAAAACATATGAGGAATGGGAAGCAGAAGAAGAAATGTTGGAGATACAGAATAACATCATATCAATGAAACACAACAAGAGGCATTGAGCAATAACAGAGCAGGAACTGAACTAAATAGAAGAGGACAAACATGAACAAAATACAAAGAAATCAACAACATGGGCAGTGAACACGATTCAGGACTTCCTCCATGCATGATTATCGATATTATATTATTTTGTATATCCAACCTTTCTTCTTCTGCCTTTTTCAGTGAATATCTTAGTTACAACAATATTGAGCAAGCCAAGCATTTTTTGTGTATATATGTGCTGTATTTATTGAGTTTGTGAAATCCCACAAAGTCTAGCAAGCATTAGATCAAGTTGTCTGGCTGACTCAGCTGGGACTAGAAAGCTTATGTTGCTAGGTCGTTGCTAAGGTCTCTCCTACTTGCTGAGTAGTAAACTACCGTTTTCTTTGCATAGGGGTTTATGGGTGTGACTGATTGTGTTCCAGGTATTAGTCGGACCACAATTATTTACGGGGAAACGGAGATAACACTAACAAAAAGTTTTTATTTTTAGAGCGCATTGCCAAAATATTAATAAAAAAACATCTTAATCTTTGGTAAGTGGCCATGGTTAAGTGAGATAATCCACTCCGAGGTGTGCGGTTATCGAAAAAATAATGCACTTCGCAGAGGCTTTGCGGAGGTTCTTAGCCCCCGCAGCGTGCGTTATTTTTCAATAACTGCATACCTCGTCGTCGATTATCCCTTACATATACAGACTACATTTTTACGCACATTTTTACAGAAGGATTAATGGTTCATTCATTCAATCATGGTGTGTGTGTGTGTGTATGTGTGTGTGTGTGTATATATATATCTAACAAAAACATTTCACCAAATTGGTGAAATAACTGTTTAACACAAAAACAAAAATAAGAGCCACTAGATGACAGCTCCACAAACACAGCTTAAATTATTTATATACAAAATTATATTCTTAAAATTAATATATATAGATAATTTTTACAAATATTATTTATTTGTAAAAATAATATGAATATTTACAAATAAACTATATTTTTTCTCTGAAAATAATAAATCATAGGCACGTACCACACTCAATTGTTACATTGTCATTGAAAAATATTGTGGAAAAATACAGCAAAATAATGTTCTGCAATAGAAGAATAAAAAATGCATGATGTAGGCGGCATTAGCTCACGAATAACTTAATGACTGTATTGGTATAAAACGTGGTGCCAACGAAGCAGGCAGGTACTCATGTCACGCCCTGGCAGTACACACCCTGTGGAAGTCTAAAATAGGCTTGTGGGCGAGTGAATGTATTCCAGTTGGCACTGTTCCACGTCCTTTAAGATCCACTTGGAGGGACAACAAACAGATGCAATTGCTCCATGCTATATCCAGCGTTCCCCTACATGCATCTAGCAGTGGCGCAGCACTGCTGCTGGATTACTAGTGCCACTGCAATCAGCCATGTAAAAAAATTGCAAATATATATATATATAGGCCTATATATTATTTTTTGTCTTTGTCTGTTTATTATGTTGGCCAACCCAAATACCATTTGTTTATTTAAAAACATATATGTCATAGGTGCCCCCTACTGCACCACCCTCAAATGTTACATTGTCATTATTATCATTGGAGAAATATTGTGGAAAAATACTGCAGAATAATGTTCTGCTATAGAAGAATAAAAAACACATGATGTAGTGGCATTAGCTCCCAATGACTGGATGACTGAATGTAGGAAGCATAGAGAAAAAAAGTAACACAACAAGTGGCTTAATAATAGAAAGTACGTATTTGATTATGTAGAACAGAAGCAACAATATTATGAAACCCAGACGGTGGGATGGCTACAAATTGCAGACTGAAAACTGCATTTGCGGTAACATTAACGGCAAAAATATTTGGCTTGCGCACATAGTGTGCGCTCGCAGGCTAATTTCTTATTCAGCACCGTGCAGGCGCACATCAGCACCGTGCACGCGCACATCAGCACCGTGCACACGCACATCAGCACCGTGCATGCGCACATCAACATACTGCACCTCACAAACACTTCAGCACCGCTGCCGTAAAAAAAAAAACGTAGGGGGAACACTGAATCCAGCATGAGTCCACGGTCGACAGAGACGTCCTGACATGTACCACTGCATAGATAAGAGGCTGCCGCAGCGCAGCGCACCGCACCGCATGCGTAGCAAAATGCATGACACGTCTGCACATGCTGGCCAAGATGGAAGCAACAGGGTGGAACCCAGGTTTCAGGGGTTGGGGGGCGGTTAGATATACAGTAATGCTCAGGGGTTGTGTCTTAATGAGACAGATTACTGAAGCATGATGGAGCTGCTCAGGAGCTGGATAGGTGTGTCTGCTTGTTTGTGTGTGTGTGTGTATGTGTGTCTGTGTGTATGTGTCCACTCTTCCAGGTAAAGCCTGGACAGCCTCAATTAATTTCCCAGAAAACCATAAGGGGAGGGGAGGGCCACATAGATTGATGGCCAGATAGCTGCGGATGAGAGGCGGAATCGATAGGTCAAGTAATGACTGGCTATCGTCCCATCACCCTCTTTCTGGGACCTGGTTGTGATGGGGAGGAGAGTTTAGAGTGACATTCTACATTTGGATGAGGACACCATTTTGTCTTTTCCTACTTTATCCTCATACATGTTCATAGTTCACTTGAGAGTCACCCAGAATATTATATAGTATTACTAAGGCTGGGTTGTTTGATTTTAAATAATTCCCATACATGCATAGCCTGGGTATATTACCCATGCTGCCTTGCGCGCTCGAAATTTCGATCTGCCAGACAGTCTGGTGGCTATGACCGG
>JAOPJH010000052.1:7860102-7873855 GCA_027122575.1 Merluccius polylepis
AACTCATCTTCTCTTCACTTTCCTAATTAGATCAGAATAGGCATCCACACAGGCTCAGTGCTAGCGGGCGTGGTCGGAGTTAAGATGCCACGCTACTGCCTGTTTGGCAATAATGTGACACTGGCCAGCAAGTTTGAGTCCGGGAGCCATCCGAGATGCATCAACGTCAGTCCCACAACCTACCAGTAAGTACTGATACTGGACGCATGCATGGACGCATACTGGCGCAGGAGGGGAAATAACACACACCATGCATAGGATTGTAAAAACCCAACACTGCTGTATAGACTGAGTGATGTGTGTCCTGTGGTGTCCATAGGCTGCTGAAGGACGACCGCTCGTTTTCGTTTGTCCCACGATCTCGCCTGGAGCTCCCAGACAACTTCCCCAAGGAGATCCCAGGAACGTGCTACTTCCTGGAGGCGGGGACATCGCATAGCCACGCCTCTCTAACCAGCTCTCGCTCCGCTCCTCCGGCCTCTATGAGGAAAGTCTCCTACAGCATCGGGACCATGTTTCTTCGGGAAACTAGCTTATAGGTCTCGGATGGAGACACGGATTTACGGATATTCATGTTGTGATTTACTGGCTCAGATGCACAGGATGCAGTAAACATGTGGGAAGCCATACACACTCGGATCTATGGATATGCGCACAAAGCTTTGTGTGTCAGATTGGATTTCAAATGGCTGAAAAAACCCAGACCAATCGCTGGTCGAAGGAAAATGCTAAATCCCCTACCGGCCAGGAACTGTGCTAAGTATTCTCATTCTGAATACTAAGGGACACCTTTCCACATTCACAAGGACCAGACAGAGCCAGGACCATAGAACCAAACCCAGGACCAGATCCAGCCCTAGAACCATCCCCTAGAACCAATCAACACCCTCGAACCAGCCCTAGAAGCAGCCCCAGAACCAGTCCTATAAATACCTTAGAACCAGCTATAGAACCAGCCCTAGAACCATCCCCTAGAACCAGCCAACACCCTAGAACCATCCCCTAAAACCAGTCCTATAAACACCCTAGATCCAGCTGTAGAACCAGCCCCAGAACCAGTCCTATAAATACCTTAGAACCAGCCATAGAACCAGCCCTAGAACAATCCCCTAAAACCAGTCCTATAAACATCCTAGAACCAGCCCAAGAACCAACCCTAGAACCAGCCCCAGAACCAACCTTTTAACCAGCCCCAGAACCCACCCTAGAACCAGCACTAGAACCAACCCTAAAACCAGCCCTATAACCCACCGTTGAACCAACCCTAGAACCAACCCTAGAACCGGTCCTCTATCCCTAGCTATATTGCTCTGACGGAGAGGCGGTCCACTATGGGAACACTATGGGAATTATAAATGGAACCGGTTCACGTGGTCGCGGTCCATGTTCTACCGCACAGGAAAGGTCACCTTTGAGGAAGCGGTTCCTTCTCTTTTCAGTCTCCGAATCCAACCATGCCGGGCCAAACGTCTACTGCTCACTCACAGTGCGACAGGCATTCAACCGCGGGCCGCACGGGACCGGAGTGGAGATAGGGAGACGTACACGAGACTGGCCAGAACCATGAAAGGTAAAATAGAAATGGGGGAGAAAGAGAACCAACAACCTAAAAGGACAAATGCCAAAAATACTTAATGTAAGCTGATCTTGGAGCCTTTTCTGCTTGTAAGCTGCAGCCGACTACAGACATGGACGCCATTAGAGCCATTTCATTGCAGGTACTCTGTTTAGGACGACACACTACTCCCAGCTCAGTGCCTTCTACCGCTCAGACCAGGACATAGTACACACACAGTGAATACATTTTGAATATCTGAAGACATAAGTAAAGATGAGGAGCGCTTAATCTATCTTATTTTTGTAAGCAATACCACACCTGGTTTTATGTTAATATGTGATTAGGAGGAAAAACACACTGTACTATATGCATTAAGATGATGAGGTCATGTTCATTCAGATAGAAAAAAAAAAAAAAAAAAAGATTCATTGGGATTCATTGGGATGTTTTCAACTTTGAGGCTGTGACGAAGCAATTATTTAAAAAGAAAAAGTGTTAAAATATTCCTTTGTCCAAAACGTTTAATATTACACATAATATTGTCAAGCCAAGTTTCTTTGTATAGATGGTATTTGTATATTCATGATTACAGCCCCCACCACCACCTCAAACTTTCTTAAGTGCCTGTTATTCCATTTAATAGTAGAGCTGTGAAATGCTAATCAAATATAATACAGATTCGGCTATTGTATCACTTCTTACTTCTCCTTCAATACATCCCGTGTGTCCACATCTGTCTTACTAGATTGGCTCTGTCTTTTAATACAAAGGTTGTGATTTCATATCTTCCAAGATGTGGACAGGCATTTTACCTTCATTGAGTGAAAAAGAATTGGCACATTTTTGTGGTAGTAAGATTATAAGAAGCTAAGATAAGAGAATATAATAACAATGATGTGCCAACGCTGAAACCACAGTGCTTTTCCAGTGGACATTCAACCTATTTACTGGGTGCTAACTTAAAAATGTATACTATAAATACATCTAAAGACAGCAAGAAGCTGCGAGCTAGATTGATGGCACACATTTCCACGAGGACAGGAAGAGAAATCTCTTCAGCCAAGCAGTGTGTAGAAAGTCGCTGTGACATACCTCCCAGCCTGGAGAAAAATGAAGCAGCCACATTAAAACTTGAGGCTATATGACTAGTGGAGCTGAAAATGCCATTCCCTCCACCAATTAGCTCTTGGATAGCTAGAGACAGCAATGTATCCAGCATATTGATTCATCAGAGATCTGGGACAAATACAAATGAAGGGTCATTGGAGGCTCTCGGTGCTGAAGTACAGTTCAAGTGCTGCGAGACGGTAGTGAATACAAGCTGGGTCATAATGTGGATACGTAAAAACATCCGAGAGGAGCTACTGGGTGGGAAGGAGTAAACATAATTATAAAAGCTGTTGACATACAGCTGTCAATTATAAACAGTGACTTAGGTTTCACTGTTATTCATTATTTAAACCAGGTGGATCTATTAGACCTTTGTAAGAAAAGAGTGACAATTTGAAAGCTCCTGTTTATAGGTGTGTTAAGGATAGTAGGTTAGTTAGGACGCAAGTTGCAAGCAGGTAGATCCCTAAAAGAAATCTAAATTCAAAAAGGCAAGTGACATGTTGAAAAGGAACTGACTTATATGAAAAATTTTGGCAAAAAACGTTTGTACATTCATCAAACTTTTCATAAATCATAGTCAGGTTAAGGTGAAATCAGACTTTCTATTCCCCCGTACATTAACAAGGATCATAAAACAAAACATCATTGTGCTTACATTCAGAAAAACATTGTTCTAACTTCACAGTGATCTTATCCTGTACACTTTTGTTTGCTTTGTTTAATGACTTCCCAGGAGGTCCAGAAGAATGGAAAGTCAGGCGTTCCTGCCGGTAGATGGCCCAGCCTGCTCAGTCTCACCTGCCCTCGCAGCAGCTGTAGTGGAAGTGAACTGTCATTATCCAGCACTTGCAGCGAATACTCCAGCGGATCCCATACCTGGGCAGAGGGTCGCGGCTCTTCCAAACAGGTTGGTCTTGGATGTGTTACTCCCCATCCACCCTTCCCCAACAGTAATAATGTGTCAACATTATGTTGACAAAGTAGTAGTTTGGTTATGTTTAAAGGATAACTTTTTCAACCTGGACCCTATTATCCCATCATTTTGGGTCTCAGGGACTAATGCGGACAACAATTTTTGTAATTGGTCCAGTATTGAGCGAGAGGGCTTCAGCCTTTAGCCACGAAATGGGCAGCCATGTGAAACTATAGGGCATTAGCGCCCCATCAATGTACATCCTCTAAAAGAGCTTATTTTGCCACTGACAGGCTCGGATTGTTATCATAAGTGTCTGACAACATTATGGAAAGGATCCCTACTGAGAAATAAAACATTTGTCTTTACCTTTCGCTTGATCCGTTCTGCTTGTTATTGTGTCTAACCAAGTCTTGCGAAGGAGATGTCCCGCTCTGAACTCAAAGCCCTCTCGCTCAATAGTGGACCAATTGCAAAAATTGCTATCTGCATTATTCCCTGAGACCCAAAATAATGGGAAAATAGGACTCAGGTTGAAGAATCCCAAAGTTATACTTTAAAAATGGGCCATCCATCTTCTTTCGTTGAATGTCAAATCTGTCGCTTGGCACATTGGTTAGCTCTGCTGACTGACAGTAACAACTGACTGCAAAATTTCTGTGTGGTTTGCATGTTCTCCCATTTCCTCATGCACCCTAAGACATATTAAAGTAATGGACAACAGAAATCCGTTATTTACTTCTAATTATGTTATTAAGGGTTATCAAGGTGTGCATTACGCTTAAAAAAAGGATGTTCCATGAAATGTATTGCACTTTGTCACGTCATTTCAGTCTATCTATTCCTTCAAGACGATTTAATGGGTGTAGTCTATTTTCCCTCCTGGCTACCAAGTGAGTGACCAATTACCATACACTCACGGGGGGGGGGGGTGATTCAGACCACACCCCTACAATCCTGTTTTACTTTTTGACATTTTCCTGATAAGATATTCGGTTGGTGTCTAGTGGATACATCCCTCTGTGATATGTTTTTGTATGTTTTTAGATCACTGTTGTCCTTCGCTTTAAGGTTAATACTGCTTCAAGATATGCAATGGATTCAAAGCTTTGGCAGTTCATAAAGACTTCTTATTTTCTTCTTACAGTCTGCCACAAGCCGCGAGAAGAGGATGAGTGCTGGGTCTGTGTCAAGCCACAACTCTGCAGACACTGAGCCAGCCGAACTGGGCTGGAAAGAGGGCCAGATTTTAAAAGGACTCAAGAGGCTCCAAATGCGCAGCCCCAATAGACTGTCCCCACCTGCATCTGTGCCGCATTACAAGGACTGCATGACCTCCAACGAGGGAATATACTCCCTCGGTGCCAAGTCTGGTGCACGGGTGCTGGATCCTAAACAGGCTGTGGTAAAACCAGGGACACCTTCATTTAAGACAGAGGTAGCAGTTGCCACTCTAATTTCAGACTCTGATGAAGGCGATGAGGAATCCCCAAAGTCTGTCAAGGAATCTTGTGGTGAGTCCACAGAAGATTCTCATTGCCTAGAGGGCACCGGTTCTGCTACTTTAGGTGACAAAGAAGATGATGGTAATTTACAAGAAGACCCTATAAAGCCTCAAGGAAATCCTGGCCAGTTCCTTTCACCGGTCCCTGATGAGTTCCTCTTGGAAGGTCCCACAGTGAAACCTGGTGTTAGCCCCACAGAGAGTCCAAATCACATTGATGCTGATGATGAGGAGCCCTCAAGCCTGAAGAAACTAAGTGACAGAAATAACAACCAAGAAAAATCCACAGACCGCAAATCCAGACTGGATTACGTCAAAAAGCAGCACAACAGACTCGTAGTGAAGCAACATGAGACGGGAACCACCGATATGAGCTCATCTATTCACCGTGGCGCAAAACGAGCTCTGGACAGTGCCGACGAAGCCAGACAGCGCAGCTCCTCAATGGACACTTCTCATTTCAGAGACCAGGCCAGTCAAGCTGGTGGTGACAGCAATGACCTTGCTATGTTGGAATCCCAGCAGAAGAAATTAAAACCACAGGCCTGTGACTCAGCGAGAAAAGCTTTCATTCTTCGGAGCAAGAGTGCAGATGGTGGATCAGAGCAGGCAAAGCAATTGCATTCTCCTCTTCATCAGAAGCTATTTCAAGCTCATAAGTCTAAAGGACAGCCAAACCCTCCTGGACAGAGTGCAGCAGGCACTAGGTCAAACCTTGGCAAGCCACCTGGTTCATGCAAAGGGGCATTTACCAAAGTGGAACGAAGTGATGGTGCTGCTGTAAGCAGACCTTCAGGATCTCTTGAGAGTGTGGGGCAACCATCTCCACTCTCTCCCCCAATGAACCACAGCAAGGCATTCAAGCCTGTTGTAAACCTTGACTGCCCCAAGAGCCCAAACAAAGCACCAGTCCAAATGACTAAGCTTAAGTCAAATAATGAGTCTGGGCCAGAAGACACCATCTCCTCCAACTTACCCTGCTCTTCACTCAAACACCGGCACCAGGAGACCCAAGCTGAAGCTTCCCACTCTGAACTTCGGTCCCCGTCGCCACCACCTCCACCAGGTAGAACCACATCACTACTGGTTAGATCCAGTCTGGAACCTTCATCCAAAACCCCCAAATCTGGTGGTCAATCTCCGGCCACTACAACTGGGAAGGCAACTTCTGGCAGCACCAAGTCGCCTCAAGGATCCAACACACCAGAGGTTACTAAATCTCCCAAACATTCCCATATCAAGGTAATGAATCCTCAGTCACCCAGGACACCATGCGCAGCCTCTGTCCCTGTTCAAGAATCGTGTGCTACCGAGTGTGTTCAGCCATCTATGAACAGGACTGGCCATGATGAAAATGGTGCTTCCTCGGCATTACTAAATCAAGTAGTCATACCAGATGAACCAATCTTTTCCGAAGTAATGCCTCAGACTCCTTCCAATATTTATTGCCATGGGTTTGGTACAAGTGCACATAATCTCAACTCAAAAGCGGCACTGATTACCCTTCCTGGAAATGCCAAATCCATAGAGGTCATTCCAGGACAAGGCAACAGTACCTTCCTGGTATTAGGGAGACATAACAAACCTGCCCTTTCTACAAAAAGATTCCAGTCATTTGAGACTTTTAGCCAGGAACCCCATACATATCAGATAATACATGGAGTGAATGAGTTTGGCGCAAAGGAGAAAATCCGCCGAAAGATTGAGACCCGTTGCAGCTCTCTGGATTCAGAGCCACCGGTCCAACCTGTGGCAGCAGACAGTGGTGTGATGTTAGACTGGGGATTTGACGAGGAGGGTTGGCTGTTCAAACGCTCTGTGTCTGTATCAACCAGACCTCCTCTCAAGCCTGTTATGGGTATGATTGGGGCGAAGGCTCGTAGCCAGAGCTTTGGGGCACGGTACATGGACAGGCCAAACTCAAACAGATCCGGGAAGATCCGCACCCAGATCAAAACTCACTCAGGCAGCTCTCTGAACTCTCTCGGTGACGTCTTTCCAGGAAGTCTTAGTTGCTCCAGCAGCTACCATTGTCCTACGAACCGCTCGCTTCTGAACAACTTCCTCATTGAGGAAGGACTGCCGATACCTTCACACCTGGCATCCTCCAGTGAGAGACTTCAAAGTCTGAAGCAGCAACGCGAGCAGGCCCGGCGACTACAGATCGAGCAGCAGTTCTCAAGCGCCTTCGGGGAGCCCGTTTCAGAAGAGCCGGAGAGTCAAAGCGCCATAACCACAATTGAGGAAAAAGTAATGCTTGGAATAGAGGAGAACCTACACAAGTCTCAGGAACAGGAGAGAAACAACGATGCCAAACAAAAATCTGGATCAAGCTTGGCCAACTGGTTTGGCTTCCGAAAGAGCAAACTTCCGGCTCCGAGTGGGAAAAAAGCAGATATGTCTAAAGTGAAGGAGGAGAAGAGGGAGCAGAAGATCACATCCCTTCTTGGAGGAAAACAGACCAAGTCTGACAAAAAGAAAGAGAGGAGGAAAAGTGATGGAAAGGACTGGTAAGAAATAAAACAAATTAACCAAAGTAAATTATATATATATTAATATTATAGATCATTGTTAATCCATATGAATTCAAAGTTCATAATAAGACAAGGTATTATACTGTAGAGTATGTTTCCTAAGCAGATACATAAAATCATAGCATTAAAGGATTCAAGCCAAAATCATATAAGTAAAAAAAATAAATAATAAAAACACGCCTACTTATCCTGACTGATCAAAATGCTTTTATTTTAGTGCCCCATGTTTAATTCATGTGGTACTCTGTTTGCTTTGTTTCTTGAAGTCACAAAATGTCTCCTTCCACATTAACTGTGAAGTGCATTTCTGCTGAATACAATGAAAACTATAATGCACCATTATTATTCAAAAGGTCCTGTTTGCCCGTTATTGTAGATATGCTTGAGTACAACTGTGGAAGATTCAGAAAGTAAAAGTCCTGCCACATTTTGTCTCCATGCATGGACCGAACCAGCTAATTTCACCCAGTAGTTGTTCCTCCGGGTTTTGCTTATTACCAAATCTAAACGGTTATCTAAACATCCTGGAGAGGGCTTATACTTTCTGGACCTGGAATGTCCATTTCATCTTTAGGAAATGCATTATTGTTAAACGTTTTCTAAAGCTAACCACAATAAAAGCAAAGCACCAAGTGGTATTTGTTTCATTTTTTAGCTCTGGAGGTCTTTTGAATATTATTTTTTTTATATATAAATCTGCTTGATGGAATGCTATTTTAGTAAATCTGACAGCCATAACAATGGCCTGTTTTTAGTTATTTCTCCGGTGCATTAAACCCAACACCCCTTCCTCCCTGTGAGTGCCATTACCTCATTCATTCGTATTTCATCTGAAAACTCAACCATCACGACTCGCTCCAGCAGATCTCTTCATAGCCCTTCCTGCCAAAGCCCTGATTTACTGCCACCTATATCCCAGCCCATTTTATCAAGTGCTCCAAGAGGCATCTATCACCCCTGTTAGCCCCTAAGAGTAGTGGGGGGTGAGGGTGGGGGGGGACCCTCCATATATACAGGACCCCTCCACACCTCCTCAGCCGGCTTTCTCCTCAGAAGATAGAGGGTAATCTATCAGACAGATGCACTCCTGGGCATGTTGGAGCCAAGGCGGTGGGGGGTGGTGGGATTTTTAGATTACCTCCTCCCCCTCCTCCTCCTCTTCTTGTTTGGGGACCAAACTTTGCTTCTTAAAGCTCTGTAGGTAGGAGGGAGTCTCACGATGCGGTGCGGGTCTGCATCCCCATGCCCTGCCCAGGAGTGGCCCTCGTCGGCGACATGCAAGGACACGGTGACCTCGGCCACGCCGACGCCAAGGTATGACGTTGTCACTGAGTCAGCGCTGCAGCAATAGGACGGTTTCAAATCATGTGACCTGAAGTTCCAAATCTGCACGTTCCAAGCCGCCATCTTGGGACTTCTTCTTGACAAGAAAATGAGAGAATAACCAAACAACCATTCATTATAATGGTGAAAAAGATGGCGCCTTGGAATGTGCCATCATGTGAAAACCCTCCTAAAGGAGGTGGGTGGGGTATTTTGTATTTTGTAACAGCAGCAGTTAGGTGATTCTTCTAATGTTGATGTTATTGCCAATTAGAGCTGTTAACTGATATAATGTAGTTAGCGAAGGAGTAAATCACTTTTGTTTTTCATAGGGGAGGTGCGTTCCCTTATGCTTTACCTGCTGTTGTGTGTGTTTGTCTCCCAACTGTCAGGCTTGTTGTCTAAGTGTGCGGTGGCATCAAGTCTCCCTTTTAAGGATTAATAAAGTGTGTCGCATCATATCGTCATGTTATTCACAAGAACGGCTATTCATGCCCGTGATATTTTTCTTGTGACCTTGAGATACAAGCCATGTCTATGATGTAAAGTTGAGGTAATTGACTAGAATTTCAGACTTGCTGGTGATTAAGTGAACGCGTACACAGGCAGGAGTTCCCTCCCCTCAAATTCTCTTACACGCCGTTTCATCACCTTCACTGTTACTACAAACACACATTTCAATAAATGTAGTCGTAACGTATCCATCCATGTTTATGTCCATCAACATTGTCTTTTAAGCTGTCTCAGTCACGGCTTTCAGTAACTTGAATATAAAGTTCCTACAGTGATTTATATTTGCAAGATGGACTATGATGTCGTATGAAATATTTAAAATATAGTTGAAAGAAGACAAAGTGTACTGGCTTTCTCAAAAACACTACAATAGTACATTTCATATGTTTTGGCTTGTTGTGATCATTTCCTCTTGAGCTTTACCAAATGAAATGATTATTAACGAAATACATACATAATGAATAACTGTGTAAAAGTGTTGTAACTAAATTTGGTAAAGTTGGTTTTATTGAATGAAATGTGGATAGATCCTGTTTGTGTGCTGTTTATCCTTGGCCATCAGTTCGTCTAGACAGGTCGATCACAGCAAAGCGTGTTTAGTTCAGAGATTCATGTTTTAATTGATTACTTTATGTATTTATTAGGTCAGAATGGTTCACATTGAGTAGGATTGTAGTGGGCGGTGTTTAGCAGGAAGGCCAGACAGAGCAGCAAAAGGGAGGGATTTCAATTAACCTATAAGTTATAACCCTAAAGTAAAACAGTTTATTTGCTAAATCACATAACTTTGAGCCTAACGTTACACTGTGTGTAATCTCACTTCATGTGTTTGTTTATTTTATATGAATAAAGACCCAGGTGGTGGTGACCCAGAGGACGGACAGAGAGAACGGATCGTCGGTACCGAGCCCCGGTCAGGATGCCGTTATTGGTAGGAATTTGATTTGTTTGCTTTTGTTCGCTGCTGTGATTGATTGGGAAATCGTTTGTTTATGTGTTCGCTCTCACTGAGAGTTATCCCCGCTGACAAAAATATAGCTGTGAGTTAAATGTTTGGCAACTTTAGTTGTAAGAAAAACATCTAAACTAGATATATTATTTACTCCAGAAGATAATATTTTCACAATACTAGTCTCCTGTTTGGTCCATTTGCGTCCATTTGCGTGCATTTATTTCATTTAGGCATTTTCTTTTCTAAGTATTGTTACTTTTAGATCCAGTTCCCAATATATCAATATTCTGTGATACCAGTTTTAAATCTTGAGGCTGAAACAGGAACAGTGAGTCTCTGACCCTGTGACCTTTCGCCTTTACGGAGAAGACCTCTCTTTCCATCTAATTGGTCAAGCGCCGCATCAAACCATCTCTCACACACCTTACACACACATTTGTCTTTCGGGGCGCACTACAAATATGAAGCCGCTTCTGGCTTAAGGCGAAAATCTCCCGAGGTTCGTCTATAAGTGAACGGCAAGCGTGCGCCGGCAGATGAATTATGAAGAGGCCGTATTCTCTTGTCTCCTCCTCCCCAGCCTCGTCATAATTAAATGCGCAACGATGGGATGTCGCACATTGAATTATTTTTAATTGACTCTCCCCTCTGCTGTGGTTCGCAGCTCCACTCACACATACAGCGCGTATAATTAAACTTTTTTTTTCAGTTTAAAACGTCAAATACTAAATATCCTATAGTGTGGCAATAAAATAAATCCGTATTGAATTTGAGGGTCAGGAACCTTGTTAACATTCTGTCGATAGGCCATTTGCTCACGCCAGCTTCCTACATGAATTAACTATCCTCCGTCCGCACAAAGTCCCTTTTAATAGTGGTCCAAATTTAAATGACATAGAGATGTCCTTTAGATTAGTCATGTATTATGCATACCATATCTGGCTAGTACTGATGACATAGCTCTTTAAATATATGTAGCCCTCTTCAACGTGCATTAGGCGGAAATAAGACTAAAAGTGCACCTCAACTTATAGTAATTAGATACTGAAAGTATAATTTAATGCAGAGGATAACTGATTATGATTATAATCAGTGTAAACAGTATAATCACTGTAATAGTCTCATTGGTTTAACGTATGACGTCTCTAAATGTCGGCATTTATTGACAGATGCTGTTGTTAACACACCTTAGATCAGTTAGATGGTCATTTCTAAAAATAAATGAACAGTGTTATTTGTTTATCTATAACTCAGTTCAAATAATTAGATTTGAATCTATGAATTACCTTCAAACAACCCAGTGAGGGTAAAATCTGAGTGTAGTATTTCATTTGCTAAGTAAAGATAAGACAACACTTCCAATTTCAAAAGCTGCAGAACAGTGCAAATCAAACAGGAGAAGATAAGAAGATGAAATAGGAATTGAATAGAGTGGAATATCAGCGATGTATAAGAAAGTAAATACTTTATTAATCCCCAAAGGATAAATCTGGCTGCAGCAGCACAGTGAGAGAAAAAGAGAGAAAGGGGAATAAATAAATGCATAACAATAAATGAATAAAGATGTCAATTACATTTAAAATAACTAAATAATAATAATAATAAAATCAAATTAAAAAATATATATATTTCTGTCACAAAAAAACACTTTAGATTAGGGACCACATATTCACCATTAAGTCAAATCAAGTCACAAAAACCGAAATGCCATTTCCCTCGATCCCTGGTGCAAAACTAAAACTAAAACAAAGCTATTAACTAGTTGCTAAGATCGTAATTCATGTACAACAACTTCCTTACTTGCTATCAATAAGCAGTAATTAGGAGGTTATGGAGGGAAAACTCTAATATTAAAGTTAATGGCCGAGTAGTTGTAGAATATGGTCATGCAGAATAATAATGCATTAATAAGTGCTTTATAATGACTAATAAAGAGCCAACATGCGTGCTTATAAGCAACTAGTTCACGGTGAACACGTGGTCCCTAATCTCTAAAGTGTTACCATTTTTATTTACACATCCATTATTTGGAAACATTTATACATATCTTCTCTTTTAAAACATGAAATATGAAGAATACAATCTCCGTTCTCAGGACATTTTGCAATTTGTTGATTTTAAAACTATGGTGAAATCTAAGTCCAGGTTGTCTTTGTGTGCAAATGTTTTATCTGATCATTTTAAATGTGACTCAAATTGATGTCCATTTATTGGCTGCTATTCTTGGCCAGGTCTCCCTTGTTAAAGAGCTCTTTGATCTCAATGGGACCGACCAGATAACCTGGTTACGGCTAACTCACCCCGGCGGCATCTGACAGGAGCAGCTCATGTAGAACGCCTGGATGACGGCGCTGAGGCGGTTCGCCGTCATGGAGATGACGTCCTCGCCGTCGCCGTACGCCTCCGTCGTCTCCATGATGACCTGCTGTGGGTCCAGGGCATCGCTGTCTGCGTCGGCGGGAGACGTCGTCGAGGCGCCGTCGCTGGCCTCTCGCTGCTTGAGGAGGAGCGAGGCGATCTCGCTGCTGGGCGAGGAGGCCGACGACGGGTTCCTCCCGTTCCGGTCCAGCTCGGAGGAGATCAGCACCAGCCACTCGTCCAGGGAGTGCCACAGCAGCTCCATCGGCTGGTACAGAGTCACACAGGGAGAGAGAGAGGTCGAGGTAGAGAGGTAGAAGTAGAGAGGTAGAGGTAGAGAGACAGACAGACAGATAGACAGACAGAGAGGTAGATTTAGAGAGTGAGTGAGTGAATGAGTGAATGAGTGAGTGAGTAAGAGAGAGAGAGAACAAGAGGTAGACAGATAGACAGAGACAGAGAGAGAGACAGAGAGACAGAGACAGAGAGAGAGAGAGACAGAGAGACAGAGAGACAGAGAGAGAGACAAGAGTGGGGAGACAGTGGCGAGACAGCGGGGAGGACAAAAGAAATAGGGCAAGAGCCTGATGAACGAGATGTAATTGAAGAGAAAAACTTGTCACTTGAGCTGCGCAGAACGCACAGATGCCAACTCATCGGCTCACATGACTATTCATGCAAATCAAGCAATCGCACAATCACAATCACACCCCCGCAGAGACAACCCCCCCCCCACCCCCCCTCATATCGCATCGCATCGGCGATGACAGTGGCAATCATTCTCAAATAGTATTTTCATCAAGCAAATCGTATCGGCCTGAGTGATTGTACTCTCTTCACTGTGAGATGAGATTTTAATAGCCTAACTCTGTCGGGAGTTGATAAATTGAAATTGTTTTGAACTTCCGAACCCCAGACACACACACACACACACACACACACACACACACACACACACACACACACACACACACACACACACACA
>JAOPJH010000052.1:8022634-8047763 GCA_027122575.1 Merluccius polylepis
CACACACACACACATACACAAAGCAAATCCCTTGGTTATGAGGACATCAATGGTATATCTGGACATCAAACATACACACACACAAATGTAGCAAAGCCGTAGTCTTGAGGACAATAATGGTTTAGCTGGACATTACACACACATACACAAAGCAAATCCCTTGGTTATGAGGACATCTGGTATATCTGGACATCAAACATACACACACACAAATGTAGCAAACCCGTAGTCTTGAGGACAATAATGGTTTAGCTGGACATTACACACACACACACATACACAAAGCAAATCCCTTGGTTATGAGGACATCAATGGTATATCTGGACATCAAACATACACGCACACAAATGTAGCCAACCTGTAGTCTTGACAATAATGGTTTAGCTGGACAGTACACACACATACACAAAGCAAATCCCTTGGTTATGAGGACATCAATGGTATATCCGGACATAATACATTAAAAAATATCCCAGAGGAACAGAGACTGTGTGAAGTTTGTGATTTACGAGAAGTGGGGAATGAATCTCATTTTCATTTTTTACTGTCCCTTCTACGATGAACTAAGAGTACCTTTTGTAAATGAACTGTTTGCTCAAAACCCTGAAATATTTTGGAGTAATGATGTCAGGATGGAATGTTTGTTTGGCAGGCGGTATGTGTCAAGATGCGTGGCACAAGTATGAGCTTGCATTATGAACAAAAGTGCGGTGCACATTTTCAAATTTGCCGGGGATGTGACAAACGCATCTCACTAAGCTCCTTCACTGTTACACTGTCACAATGGCTCCGAGTGAAAATGTGTTTAGCATTACCTGTACCACGTAGTGCTTTTTGTCCCTCTCAGCAGGTCATCGTTTTTTATATATGGAAGCCTCCGTAAAGCTTGCCCGTCCTAATGTAAATACAGAAGTGATTCTTCGCTCAGGAGGATAAGTAAGATTGTTGGCAGAGACAATTTTACACCAATGAGGACTTATTTGTGAATGAAGACGTTGATTTGAGGTAATAAATGACTTAAAAACACTACACAATGTACCTTTAAGTTAAAGATCAATACCTAAGAAAAATAGTTGTATTGACTGAAAATAATAAATACCACAGCCAAAATATAGGACTTGACCTGAGAGTTTCAGATTGTTGTGTGCACATGTTTCCATGTCATTATTTGAGTAAGTATATTTCTGCTGGAAAAGAGTGGGGGGGGGGAAATGAAACTTATTATTTTCCATATTTGAAATAAAGCACTCTGGTCAGTCAGTTTTTAACACAAATCATCTTGTAATTTGCTCAACAAGACTGCATTGTACTTCAAATAAACATTCTTACAGTATATTCACCAACATACAATTACAGTGCAAAAGCCAGCCAGCAACACAAATCATATACTATAAGAATGTTTATTTGAAGTACAATGCAGTCTTGTTGAGCAAATTACAATATTCACCAACATACAATTACAGTGCAAAGGCCAGCCAGCCAGCCAGCCATTACAGTGCAAAACATTATATATTATAAGCAGGAGGCAAAATAATTTTATGGGCTGTTGTAAAAGGTTTTTCACCAGAAATGATACATGGGACCAAGAAATGCGGTACTTAACTGAATTGTGGTGAACAACCTTTTATAACAGCCAACCAGCCGTCCGTCCTTGAACTGAATTGTGGTGGACAACCTTTTATAACAGCCAGCCAGCCACAACCTTTTATAACAGCCCATGCCTGTTTTCCAAAAAAGGTGGTTTTGCCCCCTGGGTATAAACTGCAGATAAAAAAAAGGGAAATCGTACACTACAGATAATAGTGTATACATTCTCCAAAAATAACAAATTAGAAAAAAGAAGGCCTATAACTGTAAACAAACATGTTCTCTAAGGATTGCAAACCGGTCTTTATACGACCAATTTCTTTTTGAACATCAGGCCCCGGTTCCTGACAAAATCTCTTATGTTTTGAACAGTTCTTTCTCTTAAAACAGGGTCCGCAGCAAGCTTACACTGCTCACACTCCAACATTGTTGCAGGGCTTCCCTTTGTAATGTGTGACTTGAAGTGTTTCATGGCAGCACTAACTTCCTTTTCGCTCCACGGCCTTCTCACAGATCTTCTTCGGGTGACCTCTGTCGATCATAAAGAACAGTTGTCTTGTTTAGATTGTGTACAACATCCTAAGTTTAATTTAGATTTAATGTTCAGCATAACACCAGCTATGATGAAACCAGAAACATATTACATGTAGTCCATTCAATTTTGTCCAATCCTTTCATGGTTCTGCACATGCACACTTGAAACTGCAACCGTAAAAGGATAAGCAGCTTGAAAATAAAGGGATGAATGTGTGGAGCCTACCTTTGGAGCTGGTGACCTCACCCTCGGTTTCCGACCGATTTTTTTTTCCTAAAGAAAACAAATACTTTTATTGCATTTGGCTTTTACATTCGTGTGGAACTTAAGTACGAGGCTGTGCTGATATAGACAACATTACTCCCTCTGATGTGATAGCTCTTATATAGCAGTTGTACAAGTTAAATCTAACCTAAATAACTAATTTGTATCCCAGTCCAAATTCATCCAGATGTCATCTATATACCTTTGGAACTCTTGGCCTCTTCCTGGATCAATGTGATCTTTTTTTTTTTCCCTAAAGAAAAGAAAGCATGTAAATTGACTTGATTTGGGTTGGCAGCCTGAACATGACTTTAGTCTCTCCAGTACCTGGTTATCAAAAGGACCACTAATGTTAAATTGCTTATTAAATTTACCTTTCGAGAGGTTTGCTTCATCCATGGTAAAATCCACATTTTTTCTTTTACCTAAAAATTAAAAAGCAAATCCTCAAACCCATTCCATAATTTAACTTTACAATCCATATAAATTAAGTGTCTGAGGATAATACCAAAATGATTCCAAAAACCAGCAATGCAAGCTTTGATTGCATTTCCCAATTTTAAAAACGAATGATACATCCAATAACAAATACCATGATATTATTACAACTAGTTTCCCGCCCCGCCGGCGCTCTCTCCTTCACATCTCACGCGGTAGCTTCTTCTGCAGGTTAACTCAAACTCACCCAAATCCTCTATCATTAAATGCATGTTGAAAGTGCACATTTTCATTACATACCCCTTAGTCCAAGGATAGGATCTGACCCTTCGTTGGCTGTTTCTCCCTCTGCTACATCGTCTTCGTCTGCTACACCGTCTTCATCTTCGTCTGCTACACCGTCTTCATCTTCTACACCGTCTTCATCTTCGTCTGCTACACCATCTTCATCTTCGTCTTCATCTGCTACACCACCAATTTCAGCTTCACCTTCTTCCAGGTCAGGTTCTAATTCCTCTGAAGTAAAATAAAAAAGGCTTTGATGAGCACCGACCCAACGACTAAAAATGTTCTTTTTTTAAAACAATGAATTACTTAATGATTCGAGATATTTCTTTTATTAAGGGGTCCGAGCAGCTTAGCTGCTTGGTCCCCGGTTTCTGTAACGTTTTTATTTTCAATACCATTTTAATATTATTATCATTATTAGTATTAAGAGTATTTGTAGAAGCAGCAGCAGTATTAATAAAAAAAATAATTCAATTAGGCACATACCTTCAATGTCAATCTCGTCAAGAGATTTTCCTTGGAATGTTGACAGAGATCCTTTCTCCATGGCCAATAGAAGCTTCGAGATTTTTGCAATTTCTATGGTTGCCTCTGGAAGCCTATAAAAGTCTCTGTGGACCCGTATGTCGTGGCCCAAAAAGTTTGCTAGTTGGTCTAGCTCATTATTCTTGAGGTTCAGAACCTGGGATAGTGTTGCAACGTGTTTGCGAAGATCTGTAGATCGAAGAAATTCAGGATTCTTTGCACCACATTGACCAGCAAAGAGCCTGATGCAATCCTGTCCCCTGTAGAAACTAGTGGGGGGGCACTGTGGCCTTCCAAATAAGAAAGGGTTGTCTTTGTGGACATTACATGCGTCTCTCTTGTCTGCAAGAAGGGCTGCTGCACTGACAACCTCCGGGTTTAATAAAACGGCAACTTTTCTTCCCCTTTTGCCCATGATTTCAACCCGGCTAAAATGCTTTGCAAGCTTTTGCTCAAACAGTGAGAGACCAACTGCTATGTCGCCATGGAGCCCTGTCTGGTCTCTTTTCATGAACGATTCAAGTCTCATTTTTGAAACTTCTCCCGCTCGTCGTCTGTTGAAGATTATTATTTGGGTGAGTATCACCCTAGCAACTTCTGCATACATTTGTGGCGACTCGTGCTTCTTTAGGTTCTCAACAGCATCAGCTGATTTCCTCTCCAGATACTGGTGCAAAAGCTGCACATCCTGTGTGAACGGGATAGTCAAAGGTTTGTTGAACTTTTTCTTGCTCAAAGTAGCAAGAGCAGTGTGGGAGACAAGTTCGGTCCATTCTTTTGCACACAGCCTTATGAATCGCTCTGCTGCTTTTATCGTCACTTCGTCTTCTGCTGAAATGGCTCTGCAGAGAATAATATCACCAATCTTCTTCAGCGAGTGTCCTAATTTTAGAGCAAGACTTGGTGTGCGATAGCAGTGCTTTTCTTCGTCATAACCCGCAACGTCTTTCACGGCCTCAATAACTGTAAAAGTTGGTCGGTTTTACGGCATCTTCAAAGCTAAATATAGAACTTCTTTTTAAGCGCAACAAGAGCCTGCCCATTTCCCGAACCTTCTGTCGCATGTATTCAAATTTTGTGGGATCACTTCCATGTTTGTTGAAGAGAGACTGTCCAAGTTGCAGTATGAGGAAATCATTTCGACATGCTGATGATATTTCATCTTGCTTCATTTGTCCAAGGATCTTCCACAACCCAGGGGAAATAGCTTGGGAGAACGTTGACTCTGCAACATCAGCCAGAACTAAGACCTTGGCCCTACCAGTTGCTTCTGTGTTTGAGACTTCCTTTGAAGGACATCTGCGCATATGGCGCCAAAGCTCTTTGCGAACAAACATCCCTTTACAATATACACAGTGCACATACATTTTGGCATTTAGTGAGATGTTCGATCTTCCTGGTCTTCGTTTTAATTTCAATGGTCCACTCTGATTCTGCATTGCCTCTTGATTATGTAGGTAATTACCTTTGTTCCGCAGCTTCTCAAGCAAAACTTTTCTCTCGTTAGAGCGTTTAGGGAACAAGAATGCTTCGGCAATATCAGGCTCTTCTTTTACATGGTTTTGAAAGTGACGGGAAATTTTTGATTGAGGTTTCTTGCAAACATTACAATAATTTTTTAGGGTGCATGAAGAGTCCGTTGTTGCTCTCTTATCAGAAGAACGAGACTCTGTAATAACCATCTTCTTTTTTGTCTTAAAACTTGGGAGCCGCTGAGTATTGCCTGTGGAGGGTTCATGATCAGGAGCAGTCTTGTCCTCCAGGTCAACACATATAGGTTGTGGCAGTCTTTTCTCTCTCCTCAGAAGACTCTGAGACAGTTGGACTTGCGATGTTACAACGTGGTTCATTGTCGGTGGCAGGGATATGATCCCAGTCTTCATCAGAGTTGCATCCATCACTACTTGTTCCAGTTTCAGGAACATAGTCTTGATCAGAGATAGAACTATCAACACTGGAAAGTTCAGGGTCCTTCATCTAAAAAGACAGAAGAAATCTTTATCAACTTAGATTTTTACATTATCCAAACAGATCTCTCATTCGTAGTTATATGATAACGTACCAGTGACTTATTATTCCTGGTGAAGCAGGATTTGTGCCATGATGTTGAACATACTGAAACAAATTTACAAAGGAGAATTAGCTGGTTATATTTTTTAAGGAAAAGTTTTAAACATCAAATAACTAACAAACATGAAAGTAACTCAAGTGAAATCCTAGGTATGCTTTTGAAATTATGATGATTTAACTGAAAAGTGTCTGAAATAAGAGAAAAAAAAGCAGTTTCAGCAACAGATACTGACTTTTACATGTCAGACCAATCCATTTTAGGCTTGAGACAGGTCCTCTACAGTCTGGACAGTTATCCAAACTGGAGACAACTGCACTGGTAAGTTCATGGTGGCACTGAGGATCCAAAATGTAACATATAAGTAAGAAAATAAATATATATTGATTGTAAAGTGAGTTTTAAGAGTGAAATGTCCTGATATACTTTTAGGGCATACTAATAATAATACCAACTAGAAAATGCATTTCCTGCAGAAAACGCGTGTGAATGCTGGAAGCTGAATGATAAGCGCAAAGCAGAAATATAAAATGAATTGATCAGAAGAATCTGAAAGTAGTAGTAGAAGCTGAAATAGTAGAAGAAGCTGAAAGTAGTAGTAGACGCTGAAATAGTAGTAGAAGCTGAAATAGTAGAAGAATCTGAAAGTAGTAGTAGAAGCTGAAATAGTAGAAGAATCTGAAAGTAGTAGTAGAAGCTGAAATAGTAGAAGAATCTGAAATAGTAGAATAATCTGAAAGTAGTAGTAGTAGCTGAAATAGTAGAAGTAGCTGAATTAGTAATACTAATAGCTGAAGTAGAAGTAACTAAAGTAGTAGTAGCTGAAGAAGTAGTAATAGCTGAAATAATAGTACTAATAGCTGAAGTAGAAGTAACTGAAGTAATAGTAGCTGAATTTGTATTACTAATAGTATTAGTAATGGTATTCTCTTTAAGAGAATAGCGGAGCCGGTGCGTGATTAAAAGTTGCACAATAGGCTGGAAAAACAGCCCAATCTGGCAACCCTGTCTGAAAGTCCTCAAAAAGTAGCCCTATCTGGCAACACGGCTGAACGTCCTCAAAAGGTAGCCCAATCTGGCAACACTGTCTGATCCTCAAAAACAGCCCAATCTGGCAACACTGCCGAAAGTCCCCCTCGCTCGACCGTCAACGTGAAGTCAACTGAAAAGGACTCCATTAGACTGTGATTCTGAATGAATATAAATGATATCGAAATTTCATTTGGATATTATGGGATATACAAGTCTGTAGATTTGTGACATTTTTTGAACGAAGGTGAACGATTGAGAAATGATTTAGTTAGGCTTCGATGTGTAACTGTCAGAGATCAATGTGTAATCAATGTGTAACTGTGAGATCAAGAGAACCCGAAACTTAAACTGTGATTCTCAATAAACATAAATGCTATCGACATTTCGTTTGGATATTATTGAATATACAAATCTGTAGATTAGTGACATTTTTGAATGAAGGTTAACGGTTTAAAAGTGAATGAATTAGTTACGACCTCTTAAACAGTGGACGGTCCGCCGGTTACAATGGGACGAATGGTAGAATATGACGTTTTGAAACTAAAACGGCGATGCAGAAAAAAGTATAACAGCTAACAAAATTTTGTGAACACGGCTAGATAGATACAAATCTCTAGATTCATTTAACTGTTTGAACGATGGGAGACGATTGAAATTTGAATTAGTTACGCTACGTTAAGCATTGACAGAATCAGAGGCTGGGTGGACGGCAAAGCCGTCCGCCCCTTGATTTCTATTAGAAGAAAAAAAAGGTGGAAAAAGTTTAATAATTCGAAAAGTTGAATGAATTTGAAAAAGCTGAATAGATAGCCATCATGTCGTCAAAAATCTGAACATTTTGATATTTGAATGGTTTCTGTAGCTGAAAGTATGAAGAAGGAGAAGAGTGCCAAAGTATTTGACAGAATAAGAATAATAAAGATCTCGATATCTAGAGTGTGAATGCTCCAGCATTCACACTAATGACAGAAATAATAGTGTGTTTGTGTGTGTGGGCTTGGACCCCAAATTTTTAACAGCTTAACACATCAAATGATCAACATTATATGTGCTAGTAATGTAAGCGGCTGTCTTTACAAATCACCCTATTGTCCCTACAAGTCATAATGCAACCAGACGGCTGTGTATCTTTCCAAATAATCCAAAACATTCCACCAGTTTCTATTTGACCCAAAGCGTGGAGGCAATGTAAAACCCTCCTTAAGAAAATAGTCCAGCTAAAACAGGCCCATACTAGACCCTGTCGTCCTCAAGTAACACTTTGCCAGTGTGTGAAAGAACAATACATTACAAAGTGTGTTCTTGGACATTTGTGCAACAGAAAATAATCTCACCATTGAACGCCATGGCCAAGTGGAATCCCCATAATTGTATGTTATCTCTTCATTTGGAAATATTTCTTTTATAGCGAATAGGCACAAGTGTGGTATTCCTTCAACAACAACTTTTTTAACTTTGCAGTTTGGACTTTTGTGATTATCATTTGCGAGTCGCCCAAGTGTTCCATCCTCTTTTGAAGCATCGATGCTGCAAGACAAACAGTCCAGATACAACTTAAACATTAAATAATTGAAGATATGATAGAAACATGACTGACTTCATACAGCTACACAAACTAGAAAACATGTTAACATCAGTGTTTCCCACACATAGGCCAATGTGTGGCGCTGCGCCACAGATTGAACGAGCGCCACAAATTGATTCCGCTTTTCTTATTTATTTTTCCTTGAACGCGATTTTTAAATGTAACTCTGCCAGCCTGTAATCGCGCCCCCGTAATGCTGCCAGTCCGACATGTTCCCATTCCGACAGTCCTGTGCGCGTATGCAAATTAGCCATGTGCGCCAAACAGAAGAAGGGCCCTATCTTGCGCCCGGCGCAATTGACTTTCTACACCGACGCATGTGTCGTTGCTAGTTTGCACCCGGCGCAAAGCTGATTTTCCCCCGCAGCAACCAGGCACCACTACACTTGTTAAATATTATGATGTCAAAGATTATTCATACGTGTGAAACTGCATAGAAATAGCGTGTGGATTGTGGAAACATTTTTTTTCCCTGCATGAATGAACATGAATGAAGTATAGTAGGCTATGCCATGCGTTAAAATAATAATAATAATAATAACAATAATACATTCGAGCAAAGTATATTCCAGGCTTCCAAAACAAAATCTAGTTTTAGGGTAAATGATTGGTTAAATGATTTGGGAAAGAACAGCTGATACAGCGGTAAGTTGTACTTTTAAATCAATGCATCTGCAAACACCCCTACAGCAAACACATATGTTCTTGACCCAGACATCGTGTACAAGCCCATTACTTTTAGGATTGATGAGTATTTGATCGTGAGAAAACATAGTTTTACCGCGAGTGAGTATTTAATAGAATGAATGAATGCGGGTGATGCTTGGTGCGCGTGTGTGTGCGCGCCCATCTGTCTAAACACACGCAAATTAAACACGTAAGTGTATGAGAAGGAAATCGAGTCAGTCGACCTGCGATAAGCAGCTGATTCTGAACGAACTCGTCTTCGAGATGGACGTGTTGTAACGCATTTTTAATCGATGAAATGTTAACAACAGTATATAGAAATGTTAACACAACAGTATATATCTGACCATTTAATTTTCGAAATTAAATGGTCCCCCCCCCCCCCTCAACAACTCCGCCAGCCGGTAATCGCGCCACACATTGCTACCTGGTCTGTGGGAAACACTGCTTAATATTAATGCATTTTTAATTTGCTTTTCATGATTCTTTCCCTGATTGGTGGTGGTTACATCAGCCCTGGACACAACTCATCAAACTACCCAAAGGTAAGTTAAACTGCAGAATTAGAGTGCTAAAGACAGTGATTTTTTTCTGGCTTTAATGTGACAGCGTGTACAGGACAGTGTTTTGTTAATGTACTCATAGTTTTGCAAAATGTAGTATTAATGCTCACAAATTAGTAACCCATTGCAGCTTAAATCTGAAAAAACTATTTAAGAAATCCTATCTAGGCCTGAATGTGAACTGACTGTAATGAAAACTGAGCCTCAGAGATAAAAAATAATAATTTTGAAGATATCCACATTGGATTTGATGAATTCAGACCGTTGAAGTCTTGCTTTAGCTTAAGATAAAGTTTTTAACAGTTGATTTATATTTAAATTTATTTGGGAAAGTGAGCACTTTACAACCTGTACTGACAGAAAAAACAATCAAATGGCCACAAATTGCTTCCAATGGGCATGTGTGTATTTCCCTTAAGACAGACTTGATAACTGTAAACCTATCCCTTAAGGCACTGTTCGTCAATCTTAAAAAAAAACAATTCAGCATCGTGAATACAGAGATGTTATTGCCAAATAACCATTGAAATATGTTCTGTAATATTTAAACAATACCTGCATGTTATGGCATTTATTCTCAATTATATTAAGGTGAATGGTAGGCTATTACAAACTACATTTACACTGTTGCTGTCTTTGATGCCTCAGTCAGATAGGAATGCAGTTTCATATTTATCATACCATTTACAACAATCACCTTTTATGCAGTCAGTGTGAATCAATATTAATTTGCAGCATTTCAATGACTATTTACGGGCACTATGGCCGTTGCATGAAGTTTGCAAAGGCTGCTACACATTTCGAGTTTATTGTGATTTATAAAATGAAACTGGGGCTACTCCAGGGGCTTCATTTAAAAAAAGGGCTTATGATTCAAGTCAAAAGGTGGAATACGGATGAAACACCAAAGTTCTTGTGCATCAATATATTTCAGATTTATATAACACGTGGACACTCTACGCTGGTTTGACTTCATAAATTACAATCAACTCTAAATGTGTCGCAACCTTTGCAGTTTCATGTAAGGCCCATAAATTGTCAGTGAAACACCCCCATTAGTATTTGTTTACACTGACTGCAAGGTCAGGATTTGCCATGATCACTCAAGGTGATCGTGGCAAATGCTGTCAGAACACACTGTGAACGTATAGCCACTTTCAAAACGGTTCGTGCTTTAGAACAAAAGTACACGTTGAAGACGCATATAAAACGAACATGAAGCCATAAAAATGAACACAATATGTGAAAAATATGAAACTGCACACCTATATGCCTGACTGAGGCATCGAAAACTGCATCATTGTAAACGTAATTTGTAATGTGCTGTTCATGTTAATATTAATGAGAATAAATTCCATAACATGCAGGTATGGTTTCAATATTTCAGAACATATTTCAATTGTTCTTTTGCAATAAGATATGTTTGTATTCATGATCGCTGAGTCCTGTTTTTTGGTCATTCCCTGTGAAATGTATTGGGTTTTTATTTATTCATAAGAATGGATTCATCCGTTTTTGCAAAGTAACTTATGTTTGACACATGACGTGATATTTGTATACATTTTACACTAAAACGTAGTTTCTCGCGTTTTCGTCACCATTTGTAATTTCTGTGCGTACGCCTGGATCAGTGTCCGTGGAGAACTGCACATTCTCTCGTCAAGTTTGTTTTTTATAAATCCAAAAGTGCTTAGAGTGGCGTGCGCCATCTTCTATAAATGAGGCCCCTGGTGTGAGAAACTGCCTTAAGGTTTATTCAGAGAGGGCTGGCTACATTAACAGACTGTTGTGTTTAAACAATTGGCTCCACCACCACTATCTCCTTAAAAATTCAACCTACAAAGGAACTCCCAATAAAGCCAGTTTCTTTGGGTTTTTTTCAGTTTTCCGCTTCATGTGGAGATGCAAGGACTGTGGGATTGT
The DNA here is from genome assembly GCA_027122575.1 of Merluccius polylepis. Classification (NCBI taxonomy): domain Eukaryota; kingdom Metazoa; phylum Chordata; class Actinopteri; order Gadiformes; family Merlucciidae; genus Merluccius; species Merluccius polylepis. The sequence goes on from JAOPJH010000052.1 coordinate 8,034,130, forward strand.
GTTAAGAAGAAGATCTGAGCTGCTCAAGCATTACAAACTGAATCATAGGCACTATGGACGTGGCCATTCATATCCATGTACCTATTTAAATTGTACATGTAGATTCAAGACTTGGAATGCCCTACTGAGTCATTTATCAAGGAATCACCCTGCCCAACAAACTATCAACAAAGCTGTATCAACGTTCACATGCCATATTTGTGTTCATAATCAACTCTGCACTGAGAGGGAATTTTTTCAACACATCTTTAATCATCTTAAAAATAAGGAGACTGTTACATGCGTGTTCCAAGACTGTGAATATAAAACCAATATATATGAGAACTTCAAAAGCCATAAATACAGGAAACATTCTGGGACGGGGAATATCTTTAAGCCTGGTATTAATTCTGTTACAGAATCCTTTGCCAGTCTTGCCAGTGATATTTCAGATGGGGAACGTATAGAGAGCAATGACAATTTAGATTCTGCTTTTGTCGATGGGGTTTCTGAGAACTTGGAGAAGGATATCGAGCTTAAACTTGCGTCAGTCCTTCTTAAGTTAGAAAACATCTTTCTTGTGTCAAATGCTGCGGTAGATGAACTTCTGCAGGAGTTTAACTATTTGATTGGTTCTCTTTCTCTGCCAATCACTCAAAAGACTATTAACCAAGTATTACAAGATAATGGTTGCCAGTTTGACCAGTCAGTGGTTAAAAAACTAGCCAGTGCACTCTGTGATAGAAACCCTGTTAAAAAAGCAATTGGAGATAAAGGCCCACTTTCCAGTGCTTGGAGGCGAAAGGCTTACTATAAGAGACACTTTAATGTAGTGGAACCAGTGGAATATATACTAGACCAAAAGAATGGAAAGTCATTCCAATATATTTCAATTTTAAAGTCTTTGGTACAAATTCTTGACTGCCAGACAATCTTAGATCAGGCTGTTAATTTGAATACTTTAGATAAAGAACCACAGGGAACTTGTGCACAGATATACAGATCCTTCTTTGATGGTGCCTTGTTCAAAGAAAATGGACTTTTGTCTAAACAGGAAAGCCTTTCCTTGATATTATATATTGACGATTTTGAAATATGTAATCCCCTTGGTACATCCAGAAGGAAGCATAAAATCTGTGGTTTGTATTGGATTCTGGGCAATTTACCACCGGGCTGTAACTCTGCTTTGTCCTCCATCTATTTGGCAGCTTTAATTAAAAGTACTGATCTGAAGTGCTATGGCTATGATAAAGTGTTAGAACCTTTTCTTAACGATCTTGTCATTTTGGAACAGAAAGGGATATTTGTGTCAAAGTTGGGCAGAACAATAAAAGGCACAGTTCAGTGTGTGGTTGCTGACAACCTTGGGGCACACGGTATTGCTGGATTTGTTGAGAATTTCTCAGGGTCATATGTATGCAGATTTTGCACTGCAGAAAAAGCAGACATCCAGACTCAAGAAGTTAGAAGCGGCGTCTTTCCTTTGAGAACCAAAGACATTCATGCCGATCATTTAAGAACAATTGAGGAAAATGGGTTGCCCAATTATTATGGTGTGAAATCAGAGTGTATTTTATCAAAGCACCTCTCCTATTTTGACGTTACCTCTGGGTTTCCTCCCGATATTGTGCATGATCTTTTCGAAGGTATTGTTCCTTTTGAACTTGCACTTTGCCTGAGTGTATTCATTCAAAAAAAGTATACCACATTATCTACATTAAATGATGCAATATCATCTTTCAACTTTAAGTGGGCTGACAAAACTAATCGACCTCATCCTGTGCCTCTCAGTTTTGGGTCCAGAAAAACTGTTGGGGGAAATGCGCATGAGAACTGGAGTCTAATCAGATTTTTGCCTTTGTTGATTGGGCGGAGAGTTCCCTGTGAGGAACCAGCTTGGCAGATCTTAACAGACCTGAAGGACATTGTGGATCTAGTAGTCAGTCCCATTCAATCCCAGGACTCCATTGCATATCTTGATTTTAAGATCTCTGAGCACCGAATTAGATTCCAAGAGGTTTTCCCAGACTGTCCCCTTAAACCAAAACACCATTTCTTAGAGCATTACCCATACTTGATCCATCAATTTGGTCCACTAGTTTCCCTATGGACGATGCGTTTTGAAGCAAAGCATAGCTTTTTTAAAAGAGTTGCCAGGAATATCAGGTGCTTCAAAAACGTGCTACTTTCCCTTTCAGAGAGACATCAGTATCAGATTGCCCATCATTTGCATGCATGTAGCTTTACCAGACCTCTATTGGAAGTGACAAATGTTTCCACTGTACACATCGATGTTCTTAACAAGGACATTTCAAATGCTCTGAGACGGAAGTCTTCAGATATGGACACAGTGGGCTTGGCCAAAAGCGTGACATATGATGGACTAAACTACAAGTGTGGAATGATCTTGATCCAAGGCTCACTGGGAGGACTGCCAGAGTTTAGTGAAATCATCCAAATGGTGATACTGCAGGACAAGTTGATCTTCATTGTGAAGAAGCTCATTGGATGGTATATTGAACACTATAGAGCTTTTGATCTCAAACCATCCCCAGTCGAGGAAGTGGAACTTATTGAGCCACAAGAACTACATGATACATACCCACTGGCGGACTACAAAATTGGAGGGATGCGTCTTGTCACATTGAAAAGATATATCCATGTTTAAAGGGTGAGCCCTCTCCATGTAATGTTGTTTTATTTTGTTCTCAATACAAGCCAAAGGTGGTCCACTTACAGAAGGTAAATTACAGGACATAAATTATGAGAACCTTTTAACTGCATGTGGGTGTTTTTTGTTTTTTTATTGATTGCCCTTAAGGGATAGTTAAGTATTTTTTAAAGTGATTTGCCTCACCTTATTGTGCTTTTGCTCTCTTTTCAGACTGCCATGGCTCATTCCACGACTGCCAGACTTAAAGTGATTTTGGGGGACAACAACATTGAAAAACTGACACTTCCCAATGGCATACCAGAGTCACTAGATGACCTTATCGGCACGATAAGGAGTACATTCGGATTAAAGTGCAGCTTGAAACTGCAGTACATGGACCAAGACTTTGGCAATGACTTTTTCAATCTGAACTCTACTGCTGAACTTCAGAATTTGGGGACAATCAAGGTGATCCAGCAAACAACCTTGATCAGTGCCACTGCATCCTCTGCTTCTGTTTCACCCGAGTCGGATGACTGTGTCTCACTGGCATCAAACGATACTATACTGCTTTCATCCCCCGAGTCTCTGTCATCTCGAACCAAGCAGTGGCCAGAGGAATTTCCAATTCCTCAATTTTCCTACGACACGGAGTTGCAGTTAGTGAAAGGTAATTCTGAGTGCCAGGTTGGAAACAAGTTGTTGACCTTGAGCTCCAGAATGAAATCAGATATCTTGAATAGAGTAGTTGAAGAAATTTACCAATATAAGGCCTACCCGGAGGATGCACATTTCTGCACAGTTGCAGAGGCCTTAATCAAAAAGCACCCTTGTTTAAAAGAGCCTGGCTCATTCAATGGCTGCTATGGCTGGAAACAGCGACTGAAGTACAAAATGGGGAACTACCGGACTCAACTCAAAGTGCAGGGGTGTCCAGAGCTGTCAGTAAATTCCCTGAAATCGAAATCAACGTCAGATGCTTTCCCTGCTAAAAAGGTGAAGAGGCCAAAACGATCCGAAGCCAACTTCTATCCATCCTTCCCTACTGGAGAAACTGAGGACAGCATGGAAAAAGAGAGAATAGAACTTCTGACGGATGTCAAGATGAGGAACAATGAAAGGGTAATCACGAACAAAATGGCTTGCACGTTTGCCTACAGGCGACAAGAGGTGGTCAGCCAAGAACCCAGCATTCAAGACTTTAAAGACAGGTGGCCTGCCCTGTTCCATCAGAAAGAGGTATGGTAACAATGGAACTGAAATGACACAAATTGAACAGTTTATTGACAGAATTTACATATTCAAGTAAACTTTTCGTTGCATTGACATTTTGCCTGTTGTGTATGCAGGCTTCAGTGTTTACGTTGTTAAAACTGAGATTGTATGTGAGGTAATTTGCATGTCCTTTTTATTTATTCATTGTCATCTGTTTTAGATCAATGCAGAGTTCCTGAGGCTCATGGCTGTTCCTCTTGAGGATAAGTTCTTTGCCCAGTTAGACATCCAATCAAGTCAGCTAATCAGAGTCATCCGTGCCAAAGGTGGAGCAACACGCCGAAAGACTGCTGACATCATGGACATTTTGGACCAGGTACATCTAGAGCATCAAAAGTAACAAGTTTCCTTGGTTGCTTAGAGGGTGTCACAGTACCCCTATCTATTAAAGATGCATCATCCGGGTTAGCTTAGCTCCAGCGCCGGTAGCTAAGGGGATCAATAGCGTGCCTCCGCTGGCAGCAAGAAGATGAACTAAACGACTCACTAAACGCTTCTGTTTATTTACCAAGTTATGTTATGCTCGTTATTTCTGGCACGTGTTATTTTATAACCAAATGCATACTGGTAGGAAACCGCATGGGATGTAAACAAGACGTCAGTGACTATAAGGAGCAGAAGAGAGGTTGCTGTGAAGATCCAGAACTGTATAGATTTGAACCAGAATAAGCAGAGGAGCACCTAGATGTTTTGGAAGGGGAGCTGGTGAGGAGAGAGGCTGAGGCTGATGTACTGAGTGGATACGTGGGAAAGTTTCAATAACTGCCGGTTGAGTGACAGATTATTGATAAACAGATTGTTTTAACACAATCTGTTGTACTGTCCTCTCGCCTGATATGTCAAACCTTCCAATTGATGGCAGCTCCCGGTCTACTCAAAGGCACTGGTTTGCTGTCGGCAGGTGGACAAGCCCCACATCGACACCGCTAATGACTCTCTCCTCGTCCCCAGGCTGTTAACCAGCCTCTCCTCTCCCGCTCTCCTTCCAAAACATGTAGTTTCTCCTCTGTGGTTCAAATCCATACAGTTCTGTATCTACGCAGCAATCTCTCTTCTGCTCCATATAGTCACCAACATCTTGTTTACAAACTGAAAAGCCCATCTGCGTAAGTTTGTGTATGCCCGCTGTGCTCTTTCCTACCGGTATGTATGTATGTATGTATGTATTTGGTTCTAAAATGACACAACGTGCCAAAAATCACGAGCGCAACATAATGTGGTAAATAAACGAGCACAAGTGTTTGGTGATTGGTTTAGTTTTATCTTCTTGCTGTAAGTGGAGGCAGGCTACATGTTCCCCATAGCTACCAGTGCTAGAGCCAAGATAACCCGGATGAGCGACCTATGCCCCTAACTTCATTAAAAATGCACGCACAGTTAAAGGGAAGGTTTCTGTTGCCTTGCAAAGTGCTAAAAATTACAAATGTTCCTTTAAGTTTTAGGAGTAGGGACACCTGTCTTCAGAGATTTTGAAGATTAAATTAATCAAGATTTTATTGTCCTAGACTGAGGACATTCATCTTCGAAGGGAGTGTGTCCTGAAAGCCCTCATCTTCTTCCTTGGCGAGGATGCAGATGACCTGATCAAGGAATATCGTGTAAGTTTCCACAGCAATTTGCATGTCTGCTCATCTCATATTAATCCTGTAAAACATACAGACATTTTTGTCAACTATAATTACTGAAACCTGGTTGGATTGACTACATGTTGTATTTATAATATATGTAGTGATTCTTGCGTAGAGCTACTGGTGAAAAGGTTTGTCTAGAGTCCTGCAAAACATCAAGACACACTTTGACCCTTTCACGATACCAGGCTTGGCCAATAATGAGATGTGTGGCTGAGCCTTTAAAAGGCTCCAATCCATATAGCACTATTCAGTGAAATGAAGTCGATGTGATTTTGCAGTTGTCTTTTTAATGTGAGGCGTGAATAAAAGTACAAAGTGATGACAGTGATGTTTTGTGTCATGTACTTTAGGACTCTGGACCAGAGGACGTTCAAAGGGACCTGGAGCATCTCACTGTGGCAGTGTTTGTCATTCGAAGGGACGGGGAAGGACCGCAGGAGCCACCTGAAGACATGGGCATCGTCATCGAGGGCGTGAAGGTGTTGCATGGACTGACTTCAGTTGCCTCAGCTTGTGCCCTGCTTCTAGGTTTGCTATATGCACTTAACCTAGCTTATCCCAAACCCCTTCGTTTTACTTTCGAAGTGCTCCAGAAAATCATCATGCAGCTTGATCAACACAAGATGTCCCCCAAAGTCCAAAATCTTGATGAGCGACCTTTGTCTGTAATGCATGTTGTGCATATGTGTTCAAAGAATAAAGTCAATTTAAACTGTATGCATTTAATGTGAAATGTGTTGGAAGATATCGGCATGTTGTGTTTTATACTTTTATATAATAAAGTATTTAAAAACAGATTTGAAAATGTGATATTTTTAAAAAAAAAAAGTATTTTATTATGTGGAGCAAACTTACATTTCACATTAAGGTTACTATTAAAATATTCTTAACCTCAAGTCAGAATATTGGGTTCTAAGAAAGCAGTTTTTTACTTTAGGATATAGCTAAAAATTTAGTTGGAAAACAAGGACATTTTAATTAGTTGTGCATTCATTTTAAGTTTGATTGATGCAAATTGTTTATTTGAAAACTAACATTAGTAATTCGATCTGACTTAAAATAATTGGGTTAGTCTAACTTGCTATTTTTATTTGAATAAACTTAAATATTTATGTGTTACCAATTGAAGTAATTAAATTAAGTTGATCCAACTATTTTCTTTTTACACCAAGGAAACTGTCCAATCTATCTGAGCCAGCAGATTCAGATCATCCTGACCTGCTCAGCTCAGAGTTGGAGGAGGATCCACTAGAGGTAAATATTTCTTGGAGTAGTCAGTCTTAACTTCACTTGCTTTGCAAGTTAAATGCTTTGGTTGCTCATCTATTATATGCTCACATCGTTGCTAAATGAGTGATATTGTTTTGTTTGTTTCAGGGCTTTGATGTTGTCATCACTAGTGTCCAGCCAGGCCAGGCTTGTCCAGTTTCACTGAGCAAAAGGGTGGAGGACTTCAGGGCCATGCTCAGCAACCCAAGTACTTGGTTGGGTGACCATGCTATGGACCATGCTCAGGCCCTGCTTAAGGCTCAGTACCCTAACGGGCTCTACGCCACCACCTTGCTGTCCACTTTGACCAAGCCAGCACAAGGGTTTGTACAGATACTTAATGTTTCTGCAAATCACTGGGTTACGGTAAGTGATATTGGCTGCCGGGGAGGTTCAGTAAACATTTTTGACTTCCTAGGACACACCAGGACAGAGGTCTTCATTGAACAGGCCCCCGGTACAATTTTGGTGTGACAGAGCCACTTCCCCTGCAAAATACATGCCGTTGCATTGCATTCCCCCAACGTGGCCGGTGAGTTCCCTCTAGCGGTCGGATAGCGACATTACAACATTCAAGTTGTGCACTGCAGCAAATGTGCAAAACTGTCCATTCGTCTTCACAGCAAGTAGGATGATGAGAAACAAAATATTAATAAATAATCCTAATGCATTGCATCGATATGGCGCTTTTCCATGATGTGTGTGTGTGTGTGCATATCCATATATCACAATAATATAGCTAGTTATATTTTAGTCACTTCAATCGAGACTAGGTCTACAGTGAACTTAATGCTCAATAACTCGCACATATTTAGTGACGTTGGCGATTTTTACCACAGGTGCAGTATATTAATATTAAATATGTAACCACTAAACCAATAAATAACCACGTAATGACCCAGTGGCGTCGTTATCCCTGTTTTAGGGGGGCTGAAGTCACTCTAAAATATTCTTAATATTCCCCATTACACCCACCCCCACCCCCCAACCCCCCGCCGGTCGTAGGTCCCCAAGTAGTTTGGTGTTGTTTTATTAAATTATTATTATTATTATTTATTTTTACAAAAAAATGTTTTACGGCCAGCATATCAGTTTATTTATAAATAATCATATAACCTGTCAATAAGGACTTAAATGTGATCATAAATCTGTCAGTTTCCCTTCACTTTGTAGTGTAGTAGAGAGTTATCCAGTCCAGTCCACTGGTTCAGAACGCATTACTGGACATCCAGTCCACTTTTTCCCTGCGACCTGGCTGCTCGGTACCTGCAGCCGGTGGTTCTTCTACCACACAGAGCCGAATATCTCAATCTCGTTTAGATTATTGCAATAGCAATAGCTTGTTCGCCTCCAGGTTGTATAGAACTCTGCCGCAAGGCTCTTAACCCAAACCAGCAACAGGGCACACATCACTCCTGTTTTGGCTTCACTGCACTGGTTACCAGTGCATTTTAGAATCCATTTTAAAATTTTAGTTCTCACTTTTAGAGCATTGCAGGGACAAGCTCCTTCTTACCTGTCCGATTTTATACAGCCATATTCTCCCACCCGCAGTCTGAGGTCATCTGACCAACGGTTGCTGGTTGTTCCCCACACCCGTTTTAAGACCAGAGGTGACAGATCTTTCCAAGCTGTAGCTCCTAGACTGTGGAACGCTTTACCTCTCTCACTTCGCTGTATAAACTCTGTTGACACTTTTAAAAAGCATTTAAATACTTTGTTATTTAAACAGGCATTCGGTTAATTGTTGTGTCCTATGCCTGACCAGCTCTGTATTCATGTTTTCTTTTGTGTTTTGTTTTCGCTGCAAATGTTTTAAATTTTGTGAAGCACTGTGGTTTCTACCTGCGAAAAGTGCTATATAAATAAAGTTTAAATACTTACTTACTTACACATCCCCCTGTGTTGCACATGAAGAGCAAAAACAAGGCTACACCTAAGGAAGAATCATCAGAGGATGGTGAGAAGCAGTCTGTGATCAGTGGTTTTGTGGACACAGCAAATAAAATATGTTCCAGCACTGGGGCCGGGGACACAGATGGTCCAAGTAAAGACAGAAAAGGGCAACAAAGTGGTTACTTCATATGCTTTCTTGGATCCAGGCAGAACCACCACTTTTTGCACCGAAGAGCTTATGAATGAGCTCAACCTACGTGTAAAGAAGATTGACATTCTCCTAACGACCATAGGAGAACAAAATATTGTTCGCAGCCATGTTGTAGCAAGCTTAGAGGTGAGCAGTCTAGAAGGCTGCAACTTTATAGAGCTGCAAGAAGACTTCTCTCAAAAGACTATCCAAGCTAATAAAAGGAACATTCCACTGCAGGAAGACGTAGACAGGTGGCCTCATCTGGAGTGAGTGCGAATCCCTCGCATCAATGCAGAAATAGGTCTGCTGATTGGGACTAATGTGCCAAAGGCAATGGAAACAGAGGAAGTCATCAGGAGTGTAAATGATGGGCCCTACGCCGTAAGAACTATCCTTGGATGGATAGCGAATGGACCATTGATCAGAGAGCCACACTGAATGAGCAACTTCTTTAGGGGCCGGACCTCACCAGTACCCTGATTGGAGTCATCACAAGATTCCGCCAAGAACCTGTGGCTACTATGGCTGATGTGGAAGCCATGTTCCACCAGGTAAAGATCGCGCCAGAAGACGCTGACCTTCAGTTTCTATGTTGGCCAGACGGAGACATCAACAAAGATCTGGTGGAGTATGTAGGATGGTTGTGCACCTATTTGGTGCTACCTCATCACCGAGCTGTGGTAGCTATGCCCTCAGACGATGTGCTGAAGACAACAGGGACCTGTTTGACAATGCAGTAGTCAACACAGCATTGCACAACTTCTACGTTGATGACTGCCTTAAGTCAGTCAGCTCTGAGGAAGCCGTGTTGCTGTGCCACAATCTGAAAGCTATCTGTCAAAGGGTTCACTTTAACAAAGTGGATTAGCAACAGTCAAGTGGTGCTGGCAGCCATACCCAAGAAGGAAAAGGCGAAAGAAGTAAAAGACCTGGACCTGGATCAAGATTAAATCCCTTTAGAGAAAGCATTGGGAGTACAATGGTGTGTCCAGTCTACCGCTTCACAATTCAGAATTGTCATCCAAGACAAAACTCCCACCAGAAGAAACATCCTCTCCATGGTGAGTTCCATCTACGGTCCATTGGGAATCTTGGCGCCGGTGGTTCTACTAACAAAAAAGATCTTGCAAGAGCTCTGCAGCCTAAACTGAGTTGGTCAGTTGTGGTTTGATTGGATGAAGGATCTGCAGCTGCTCAGTGAATATGGAGTTGACCGAATTTTCAAGCCAGCACATTTTGGAGAACCTACATTCACTCAGTTGCATCATTTCTGTGATGCTAGCAAAGAGGGCTATGGCACGGTGACCTACTTAGTCCAGCAGAACAGCAGCAAGCAAGTCCATTGCGCCTTCGTCATGGGAAAGGCAAGGGTTGCCCCACTCAAGCACAACACCATCCCACGCTTGGTATTAACAGCGGCAACTATGGCAGGGTGCATGGACATGATGTTGAGGAGAGAACTGCAGCTGCAGCTTGTGGAGTCAGTGTTTTGGACGGATATTATGGCTGTGTTAAAGTACATTAACAACAAGATGACAAGCTTCCGCATGTTTGTAGCCAATTGAGTATCGGGAATTCTGAAAGTGTCTACAGTATCTCAATGGAGGCATGACAGCACACACTTTAATCCTGCTGTTTACGCATTAAGAGGACAGAAGGTGGACTCCTTTGTGCAGAACCAAGCCTGGATCTCTGGACCAGACTTTCTCACCAAGTGAGCTGACAGCTGGCCAGGGAACCCTGATCACCTGGCAGACCTCACCACAGCAGCTCCTGAGATCAAGAAAAATGCCACAATCCATGCTCTTGCATTAGAAGCAAAGAGGGATGCAATGCAGCGACTGATAGAGCACTACTCCTCATGGACACGTCTCAAGAAAGCAGTGGCATGGATCCTTAAGGTAAGAGACACATTGCTGTGCCTGGCTAAGAAGACAGGGAGCAGAGTGCAGACATTACAATGTCTGACACTGATGAGGATCAACAAAGAAGGCAGCTTCACAAAATGATGGCGAGCTACAAATCAAGTCTCAGAAAATAACCTTCACAGTGGATGATATGAAAGAAGCTGAACTGGATTATACGCCACTGCCAATGAAAGAAATTCCAAGAGGAAATCAACATTCTACAAAAGGGTGAGCCTGTCAAAAGGAACAGCCACATATACAAGATCAACCCGGTTCTTCAAGATGGAATAATTCGAGTTGGAGGAAGGCTCTGTCGAGCAGCCATGCCAGAAGAATCCAAACACCCTGCCATCCTGGCTAAAGACCTTCGAGCTCATCCTTCAGGAAGTCCACAGTGGGCGCAACCATGTTCTATCCAAGTTGCATCTAAAATACTGGATCCCCAGTGCTAGTGCAACAATCAGAAGAGTGCTGTCAAAATGCCTTCTGTGTCGGCGACTACATGGTGTTGCTGGACAACAACAGATGGCAGACCTACCACGGAACAGAGTCTTACCAGATGAACCGCCCTTCACTAGAACTGGAGTGGAATATTTTGGTCCTTTCGATGTCAAGTGTGGAAGAGCTACTGTGTGTAGCGTCATTTTTACCTGCTTAGCCATTCGAGCTGTCCACTTAGAAGTAGCAGCATCTCTGGACACAGACTCCTTCAATTAACGCTCTTTGCTGATTCATTGCAAGAAGAGGTCAGGTTGTGGAAACATTGGATGATAGAGTATTTGCCGGAGCTTCAAATACGCCAAAAGTGGTCGCGCGTGTCATGAAATGTTGTGCCTGGGGACATTGTTTTGCTTGTGGATGACTGCACCAAAAACCTCTTGGGTCATGGGCAAGGTCATCCAGTCAGTGAGAGATGAACATGGACTTGTTCGCAGGGATTGTGTGAAGACCAAGACCAGTGAACTAGATAGACCCATCACCAAGGTGTGTCTTCTTCTACAATCAGTATGAGGCAGTTGTAAAGACTGCAATCCTACGGTATGTCTAGTACTAGTGACCTCTGACATCGGAAAATAAGGACAAGACTCAAGACTGTTCTTAAGACTTTAAGTACCCCATGGCTCTTTGTTTTGTTGGTTAGCAATTGTTTCTCAATTTAGAGAACAATTAGGGGCAGGGTATGTATGAGGCAAATTAGCTTGTTAATTTCTCATAGTTTTCTTATACTATTCCTAGAAGATGTACATTTTGAGTTAAAACTTTTGAATTTTAGAATAGTAAAAGTATATTAATCATAATGGATAAGTAAATTTAAGTTGAATGAATGTTTTATGTCTAGAAAAGGCTATTTCATCTATTTTTTGGTAATAGTGTACTGTTACTTTACGAGAGCGCAACCTCGCCCATTGACTTCAGTCTGTGGAACTGGGGAAACGAGTTGAGGCCATGACTACCAGCTAAGTCTCATTTATTGCAGTATCACTCCTCCATACAGCAGACAGCCCTTGTCTCGTCCTCCATAGAGCAGACAGTCTTAGTGTCTCCATAGATCAGAAAATCAATAATGGAATAGGGATTGAAATAGGGCGGAATATGTTTAAAAAATAATAATCATATTGCGATTATATTGACAGATAATGCGATTGTGATATGATTCACTTTTAGTGGGAATGATCATTTTTGCATCACAATTTTAATTTTCACAAAAAAAAAAATTTTAGACCATGATGTGACATTTGTTGGGGTGTTTGGTACATACCCCAACACATGTCACATCATGGTTTTAATCTTTTTTAAACATGTTTTCTGGAGAAAACAAATTGTAGGCCAGGGCATCTCTGCAGCACTACAGTACTTCATTTATAATGGTGTTATACATTTACATTTACACATTTTACCCAAATTGGAGCTCCTGCGATTTGGATATTGCACTGCAATTTTGATAATATTTTGATTAATTGTTCAGTGCTAGATTGAAATCTCCTGCAAGCCCTCTGCATCTTTCCTTCCACACAGACAGACACAGAGACAGACAAACAGACACAGAGAGACAGACACACAGAGAGACAGACAGACACACAGAGACAGACAGACACCCACAGAGAGACAGACAGACAGAGAGTAATGAGTGCTTATCGATTGGCCACCAATTGTTATTGGCCAATATTGACCGGTGATCTCTATAATGGCCGATCACATGATGCAAAACATGCAAGACTATTTCTCTATGCTCCAGGAAACAAAAAAACAATACATTTGCAAGGTGTGTCCCAAGGGACTCCTTGGTGGAGGAACGTCAACACCAACAACCTTAGACATGTGAAGGTAAGTCACATCAAGGAATATTTTTTCAAAGCTAGCACTTATTCACCATACTTTCTCACCTCTTCATTTTAATAAATAATATACAATGGTATATTAAATAAATAAATAATAGAACACGATAAATAGAAGGCTTCCAATAAACCCTGTGATCGGTATCGGCTGATACTGCTTCCAGCGATCGGTGATTGGCCCCAAAAATCCTGATCAGAGCACCCTTAACAGAGACAGACAGACACACAGTGAGACAGACAGACAGACAAACACACACTTACACACACACAGACCGACACACAGTGAGACAGACAGACAGATAACTGTAAAGATGAAGTGAGGGGGCTGGACAGAGAGACAGAAAGACAGATAACCTGATTCTGTAGGTAAAGAAGAAGTGAGGGGGATGCACAGACGACAGCTCGGGCAGGAAGGAGGTCATAACCACACACTACACACACTACACACACTACACACACTCATAACCACACACTACACACACTACACACACTACA
>JAOPJH010000052.1:8088102-8099488 GCA_027122575.1 Merluccius polylepis
ATATAGCTTCCTTTTTGGCTCGTATCATATATTTATATTAATAATAATAAAACAGAATATAGCCCCTGCGCCCCCCCCACTGCCGACCTTAAAATTAACATAGCTCTTGCAGGAACATGCAGCCAAACCACATGTCAACGCCACAAACACTGCCCCAATAGAGAGAAGACTTATGAGACAGTTAGGTGCCAAAAGTGGCTTAAACAGCATTGAGCGACATAACTCTGCTATGGACACGCCGGCGACATTTGGGATAACTAGCGGGTATTAGTGCTTTATGGCCCTCAGTACAACACCATGACCTTCACGTGCACGATGTACATGGCCACGCCGGGTCCCAGTGGGCTCCATGCATCTCAGCTGTTTCACCCCTCTCACCCCTCTTTGCACACATAGCGGGCTTGGACTCTTTGCTGGGACTGTAGCATTAAAGAACCAGACGCTTTTTCTGTACCTTGGAAGAAGAAAAAAGTGCAATTGATTTACTATGTGCAATACTGTGTATTTTATACGGTTTTTAAAAAGGAAAAAAAACAACTACTGAAGGCATTTAATATACAAAATAAAATATGGACAAATTTAACAAAATGATGTTCTAGACATCTGTATGTATGTAGTTTTTTTTTGGATATCTTTCGTTCAATATGGATGCAAAGCTTTGCCAAAGGGATTACGGTCTGATGCTTTTCATGTTATTACTAGGGGTGGGTATTGGCAAGAATCAGGCGATTCGATATACATCACGATGCAAGGGTCACGATTCAATATATTGCAATATATTGCAAATATTTCGTAATGTGATGTACTGCAATATGTTTTAGGTTTAATAGATTTTTTTTAAAGTGTATTGTAAAAAAAAACATCTAAATGCTCAAGGTAGAGTAACACAGATTTTACTTAAATTATCTTTAGTTTGTTTTTGTGCAGTTTAAAACATAGTGACATTCTCCATCTTTGGTGGACGTCTGCAGTTTCTTCTTCTGTTGTTCGAATGACTGAAAGGCTTACTCACGATCACAATACTGTTATAGCCAAGATAAATACAATGACTAGGTCCCCTGAATTACGCCAGACGTGTAATACTGCCATAAATCATGTGTAAACTATTAAAATCGATACAACATGCGCCCTGAATCTATATAATATTGGGAAAAATAAAATAGCGATATTTAGTGTAGTAGCAGAGTACATACGTGTATCAATAGAACATAAAACAAACTATTTAAAATCTACAATATCAATCATGATAAATAGATCATTATCTAACTTTTTTTTTAAAGAATAAAAGTAATACAAAGTAATACATTAATGCAATCACAGCTAAAATCAATCAGGGTTTTTGACTAGCTTCCTGAGTGGACCCATTGGAACCAGAGCATTAAAGTAGACTGCAATTAATTCAAAGTGTATTCTGCAAAGAACATAAAAGAAGTCTTTCAGAGTACCTGCAGCACTAGCCAGTCATGAGTGCCATGTAGTGTCAAGGACATCCAAAGAATACTGTGTGATTACAGCATCCACCACGGGGAGGGAAAGAAAGCATCAACTTATCATATAAATGACACCTACACGCAGGCTAGGTGTTTTGGGGGTGGCAGCAGGGGGCTGGAGACGAGGCAAAAAAACAAAAAAAAACACAGAATCATCCTTGTGTCGAAATGAAAAGTCACCCTTTTTATCAGGCCACCAATGACCCTAGGTTTTACACATTATACTCAGCCCCCCTATATCTATAGCACCCCATTATTGCCGTCCGTCTCTTCAGATACAATGGACGGCGGCACCCACACAAGGTGTTGATCTTGTGGTGCGAACGTATACGTGAGATGCATGCCGGTGATTTAGTAGCAGCAGTGGCGGTGGGAATAGTGGTGGTGGTGGTGGATGTGGTTGCTGTAGAGGGGTTTTGGAGGAGCTGAGACAGATTCTGACTATGCATTGAACGTCCCGGGAAGTCAAGAATCCAGACAAGTTGACAGCAAGCATAATTTCGACACAGCCTTCATCGCGCGTGCACGTCAAAGAGGGGAGGACGCGGGTGGATGAGTCATGCGCCATGAGCGGAAAGGTGCGGCGTGTGAGTGATAAATGTGTGTGTTTGAAACATTACGATGCGGTGCCATATCTCACTACCCTCCAGACTCTAGAGCAATACTGCAGTGCTCTGGCCAGCACGCGGCCTTGCTAGCCAAGAGAGTAACGGAGAGGGTTAGACAGCAAGACGGAGCGGGAGACAAAACTTTTCTTGGAACTGACGTCGTCGTGGGTCGCCTGGGCTTGCCAAAAAAAAAGGAAAAGAAAAACAACAACAGCACACACGGCCGGGTGAGATGGGAGACCAAGACTGAGAAATAAAAATCGAGAGAGAGAGAGCTTGCATCACTCTGACACGGCATCAGTGAACTGTGTTGCTATGTGCTCGTTCACTGCCTGCATGCAGCAAAGCAAAAGTTCTAGCTTTTAGGCCGCCAGTCATGGACTGTCAATCAATAGCAGAGATCTGCCCCCCCGCTCCAGGCCCAACACTTCATTGCCTTGACAAACTGCAGGGGAAATTGACAAGGTGAAGAAACAGTACAGAGAGTAGGCAGCCCTTTTAAGTCACAACGCTGAAAGTGACGCGGAAACCCCAGCAGATCCAAGTGATTAAATAGTGGCCACACATTATTCCCCACATTTGAAAGTGCATTGCCATTGAAAGTGCAGGGCAGATCGACACATGGCTAGTATGGCAACGACAAACAAAGTATGGCTCTCCAATAATTGTACATGATTACACTTTTTTGTCAACCTTACATTGCTACACACCGTGACAAAGCCATAGTTCTACTTGCCTTAATATCAACTTTATCAAGTAGCTCCTCAACAAAGTATTTGCTATAGAGTAGGATAGCAGTAGGTGATTACAACTGGCATGTGGACATGAATGCAAATGCTGGAGAGATGGGAAACGCACGCATTTCAATGCAAGAGGCCAACGCTCAGAATGAAAACCTGTGCGTGTTTTGGTGGCTGGCAAGCAGCGGTGGTGCGATCTGCCTGCAGAACAGGTCCGGACCTCCGGCGATTGGGCTCGAGACGGTGTTCTGCTGTTGCAAGTAGGTTTGGTGTTAGCCACTCGAAATTCAGCACCCGTTTAAGGTTGTAGTTGAAATGTGGTCTCTCTCTATCTCTCTGTCTGTCTGTCTCTCTCTCGCAATCACATTAACATTACATTATGTAGTGTGACACGTGCAGGGACTTCAGTTATGCAGCACGCCCCCCCAACCTCTCCCATGACGCCTGCCGCTTTGACAAGCGCCGCAAGAGCATTACAATACAGAGGGGAGAGAACGAAAAACATCCCACAGTAAGATGAAAGAATAGCAGAGAGAGAACAAGGTGGAGGAATGAATGACAGAACGCATTCTGGCACAGAATTAAACGGAGCCATGCACGCACACTGCCTTCCTTTGTATGTAAATCAGCCTCGCATTCCCTCAACATGGTATTAAATAAAGTGATGGCAGACTTAATAAGGATGGATTATGTGGACCAGAGCAACATGACAGCTCTGTGGCGTGATGGTTGTTTACTTGTTTGTTTTTTTTGTTCAAAAAGAGAACGAGAAAATAACT
This sequence comes from Merluccius polylepis, assembly GCA_027122575.1. Taxonomy (NCBI): domain Eukaryota; kingdom Metazoa; phylum Chordata; class Actinopteri; order Gadiformes; family Merlucciidae; genus Merluccius; species Merluccius polylepis. The sequence continues at coordinate 8,091,720 of JAOPJH010000052.1, forward strand.
TTATTTAGGGAAAGGGAATCACAGCGGGATTGGCCTTTGACAAATTGGGAGAAAGCTGTGAAGAGAAAATAGAAGTGGAATAGGAATAGAATACACTGCAAAAAGTGAGACCGGGGTTAATTAGTATTTAATAAATAATTATAGTGAGAAATACATAGTAAAAAAGGGTGCAGTTTGGAATCATATTGAGTAAAAATTCAACAATTTATAATTATTTATTAATTGGATTTTACTGAGTTTTGCATGAATAAAATTTGCTGTGAATCACTCCGTAGTATTTAATTGAATTTCATCAGGAGGGTCAAATATACAGAAAATTAGTAAATTTTACTCATAGGGAGATTGTTGTTTTAATCAATTTGTTACATTTCCGCCCAAGGCATTTCGCGCACATGGGTGGACGTCGTCATTTGATGGAAGCTCTCTCAAAGGTAAGACCTGTTTCATTATGCTGCTATCTAGTTGTAATTAGGCCTATTGTTGGCCAATGACACTTAACGTTGCAATAAGGCTATTATCCCCACCCAGTCGATATAAAGGACTAAACAGCATCTGGCTAAAATATAACAAATCCATGTGGGGTTTCCAAGCATAACGTAGCTTAGCGTAGGCTACTGAAGGCTAGCCATGCCGCCTCTTATCTAAGCCAGAGATTCTAAAGCCAACTCTACAAGCTAGCTAGCTTACAGCATTTCGTTTTCTGAAAGTAATTTGGCTCTCGAGTAACGCCTTTAGGCTATATGCAGCTACGTTGCTGAAAGAACGCTAGCTGGGGAGTTTTGTGTTGCTGCAGTTTTAAACAATTAGCGTGCGCTGTTTCATATTAAAATTGTATTAACTTTTCATGGACAGTCTGCTATTGTATTTTCTGCACACTCTGGCTGGTGTTATGCTAATTCCAATTTTATCGAGGCACTGTCAGCCACGGTTTTACGCTGTTCACAGTAGTAACTAGCTACGGTGTCCAGGTGTCTTATCTTTTTCAGTTCTTCACTTGCGCGCATTGACTGGAGCTCATGCAGTATTAGTAGTAGGGGTGTACGGTATAAACCGTATAGAAAGTACACCGGTGTGAATTTGCGCTACGGTATGGATTAAAATACAGTAAATACAGTAACGTAAATTATTTCTCATGTGAAAAGTAAAGTTACGCAAAACTACTGAAAATATGGTAACGAAACGTAGTTCCTTTTTCAATTTGGCGCAACGTTACTTTTCCCAGGGACCGATTTGACAGCGATACTGCCTTCTCAGGCAGTCTGCTATTGCGCAAGCACGCAGGCGCGCAGCCTGCGCAATAGTCCCACAAGCTTTCATTCCACACCGTACGAGACAGACGCTGGTAGCGTGAAGCTGTCTCTGCATCTCAGACATCGCTTTCGCTTTGCAGGTCTTTGTCTGCTACAAAAGGGAATCTGCTAAAGCATTACCGACTACAGCATGCAACATTTAGTCGTGGTCAATCCCAGCCATGTTTAAATGACGGTTGTCCTTGCACATTTAAAACGCAGACTGCACTTCGAACCCATTTGTCCAGATACCATGCAGCTAAAGAAAGTCTACAGTCAGGAATTATCTCGGCTTTTAAGTGTTTAGTTTGTGATGTTAGTTGTTCTACAGAGAAGGACTACTTTCAGCATATTGGAAATCATCTGAAAATCCACGAAACTGTGTTTTGTGTATTTGAAGGATGTGACTTTAGGACAAATATATACAATACATTCCTGAAACATAAAAGCAGAAAACACAAATCATATTCCTTGAGTAATTTCAGACAAGACGTGTATGAGAGTCAACATAGTCAGACTGTTGATCCTTCTGATTTACCAGAGACCAGTGATTGTGAGGGCACTAGTTTAAATGTTTATCAGGAAAGTGAATCAGACTTAGTTATTCAAAGAATTGGCTTACTTCTACTAAAACTAGAGGCCATCTATAATGCCTCAGGGAAGTGTGTAGATGCCTTGGTTGAAGACCTTCAGTTCATTTCATCTTCAGCATCTGTTGCTGTTGTTAGAAACATTATTGATTCAACATTGATGTCTAATCAATGTGTTGTTGACCAGACCATCATAACTGACTTGGCAGAACAGCTGTGTAACTTGCATCCTATTAGTACAGCACTTGGAGAAGGTGGTCCACTCTGTTCAGCATTTAAGAGAAGAAGGTATTTTAAGGAGCAGTTCCAGTGTGTTGGTAGTGTTGAATATATTCTTGATTCGCACAAGAACAAGACCTTTCAATATGTGCCTATTCTTGAGACTTTGCAGCAAGTCTTGAAGAATAAAGACATTGCAGAGGAAATCTTATCCAGAAACTCAAACAGTACTCAATATATTAAGTCTATTTTTGATGGCAAATTTTTCAAGCAGAATGACTTCAATGCTGGAGATGAAACGCGTCTCTCTATAATCCTTTATGTGGATGATTTTGAGGTTTGTAACCCACTTGGAACTTCGAAAAAGAAACATAAAATAACATCTGTTTATTGGGTTTTGGGAAATTTGCCATCCAAGTTGCAATCTGTATTAACATCAATACACCTAGCTTTACTTTGTAAAGCTGTTGATGTCAAACAGTTTGAATACAGAACAATTTTGGAACCACTATTGAAAGATCTCGCCACTCTTGAACAAGAAGGGATTTTCATTTCCAGTGTTGGAAAAAATATTAGAGGGACTGTGCACTGTGTTGTGGCTGACAACCTCGGTGCACATTCTATCAGTGGACTAGTTGAGAGTTTCACAGGGCCGTACATCTGTAGATTTTGTCTTGGACATTCTTCAGAATTAAAAACACATGAAGTGCGGACTGGGGTGTTTCCACCTCGGACAAAAACTGACCATAGTTTGCATCTGCAAACTGTGAGAGAAAATCCAGATTTACTGCATAGTTTTGGTGTTAAGCGCCTGTGTCCATTGACTGATAAATTGGATCATTTCCACTTTGTCTCTGGATATCCACCAGATGTACTACATGACCTTTTTGAAGGCATAGTACCAAGGGAATTAGCATTGTGTTTTCAGATTTTTACCAAGAAAAAGTACTTTAATTTGGCTGAACTCAATGACTTAATCAGACGTTTTCCCTTTAAGGGCTCAGACAAAGCCAACTGCCCTCAAGCAATCCCTCAAAATTACGTCAAGCGCAGAACTATAGGAGGAAATGCTCATGAAAACTGGGCCTTAATCAGGTTCTTGCCTCTCATTGTTGGTTCGCGGGTACCTGAGGGTGATTCTGCCTGGCAGGTTCTTCTGACTTTAAAAGACATAGTTGAATTGGTGGTTACCCCTGTTCATACAGTTACAACTATTGCGTACCTCGACTCTAAAATATCTGAACATCGTGAACAATTCTTAGCTGCTTTTCCTGAAACTAAACTGACACCCAAACACCATTTTTTGGAACACTACCCTGCCATGATTGAAGGTTATGGGCCTCTGGTTGGTGTATGGACTATGAGATTTGAGGCGAAACACAGCTTTTTTAAGCAGGTTGTTAGACACACTAACAATTTCAAAAATGTGTTGTTGACCCTTGCTACAAGACATCAGCTGATGATGGCATACCACACTCGTACAGATGTTGTAAAACAGCCATTGTGTGTCACAAAAATATCTGATGTATCTTTAGATGTGTTGCATTCAGACATACAGGAAGCTCTAAAAGAAACATCCCCACTTCTATCTACTGTGCAGTTAGCCAACACTGTCACCTACTATGGAACAAGGTACACTGTTGGGATGATTTTGTCGTATGGCTCTACTGGTGGGTTACCAGACTTTGCTGAGATTCTTCAGATAGCCATACTGGACAACTCTGTAACATTTTTTGTGAAGTTACTTGCTGCCTGGTATGAAGAGCATCTTAGATCTTTTCAGCTTGAGGACACTAGGAAATTGTGTATTGTGGAGCAGCAGAAACTTGGTGATGTGTACCCTTTGGCAGCCTACAGTGTGGGAGGAAAACGCTTGGTTACACTTAAACGTCACATCTGTTGTTAATTTAAGGTGATTGAAATGGATTATATTAACCAATACATCTACATTATTTAAAGACAGAATACAGATATCATTTTAACCATATTTTCTAGTGGAGTTTATTAATTATTATTTATTCTTGTCACATACAGGCTCTTTATCACAAATCTCTAACATGTAAACTTTTGTCTATTCATTTTTGTCAGGCTGGCAAAGATGGAGGCAAAGCTCCGAGTAGTAATTGAGGACCAAATTGAGAAGTTGCTCCTTCCATCAGGGATCCCATCCACTGTGGAGGAACTGCAAACTGTTGTGAAGGAGACCTTTGGAATACCTGTCGAGTTCAGTCTCCAGTATTTGGACTCTGAGTTTGAAGATTTCTTTACCCTCCATAAAAGTGACCAAATCAAACACAAGGACACCATCAAGGTTGTTAAGGCTGCCCCGATTCTTCTTGAGCTGTTTCCAGTTGAAGATCATTTGGACAGTTCCTTTGGTCAACAATCAACTGACTGTGAGTCTAGATCTGATGCGGAGTCAGTTGCAATAAGTACAGACTCATCTGTTGGATCGGTATCCTCACAGGCGTCTACTGTTATCCTGCCCAAGAAAAGTTCCACAGAGCGATGCCAACCATGGCCAAAGCAGTTCCCTGTTCCACAGTTTGCATATGAAACTGAGATGTGCCTTGAAAGAGCAGCTGAAGAGTATCAAAATAATGGAACTCTTCTGAATACTTCAAAGGTTAAGGCAAACATACTTGAGAAACTGTCTGAAACTATGTATACATATACAGCGTATCCATCAGGTGCACAGATCAGTGACGTTGCTAGTGCACTTTGCACAAAGTATCCATTTCTCAAGGAACCAGGCTCATTCTCAGGTTTCTATGGCTGGCAACAAAGCCTAAAGTACAAGATGGGAAATTACCGCACCAAACTCCGAGGCTTCGGAGTTCCGGAATTGATGTGCAATGCACTCAAACACAAAAGCCCTGCTGACCAGAAGTCTGCAAAGAGTGTCAAAAAGCCTAGAAAGGCAGAAGTGAACTACCTCCCCCCTTACCCGGCAGGAGAGAATGAAGAAAGTCAAGAAAAAGAGAGGATTCAGCTACTTACTGAAGTAACGAAAAGGGACAACAGCAAAGTGATAAAAGAAAAAATGGGAAAAACATTTGCACACAGAAGAAATGAAATTGTCAACCAATCACCCAGCATTGAGGACATCAATGCCAGATGGCCTGCTTTATTTGAGGAATCTCAAGTGAGTTACAAATGCATGCTAATTAGAAACATTCCTTATCCATTGTGAAGGACTGCAGTGGTGGTTTTAGCGTATTTGATACAAAATGTTTGTTATTAGCCTAGAAATCTAGACCTTTAGCGGCGGCAAATGAATTTTCTCAGCCAGTAGGTCTAGCATCGAGCCATAGGAAAGTTGATTGGTTGGACACCGTTGGTGTTCATCCAATCACAACGATCTGTGTTTGGAGAGTTGTTGGGCGGGCTTAACACGATGACGAGAATCCTGTGACGGTGAACAACAAGGAAGATGGCTATGGCGGTTTACTCCCCCGGTTGACTGTTTCCGTCGTTCTGGCTACGTCATCTTGCTCTGATTGGTCGTAGCGCTAACCTATTGCGTGCAGAAGCAGTTTGAAAGACGATTCTCCTCCCGCCCCTTGGATCAGCCGAGGTCTATCCGTCGATGCCAGACTATACATTTTAATGTTATAGGATGGTTTATCAGGCTAATAGTCTATGCTAATACATGTATCATTTGTATATGATGTGATAGTCTATGCTACTGCGTGATTTAAGTGTTTGAGTCATTTGATATTGCATAGCTTAAAAAGTTCGTACAGTAGCTTTATATGAAGGTCTATGTGAAGGTTTATATGAAGTCTTCTGTGTTTTCCCATTCCAACATGCCCGTGGTATTCCAGGTGTTCCAGTCATAAAGTCAAGTACATTTATATATTCCTGTCAATTCATCCTATAGCCATAGCTAATACTGATGCAGATAATACATCAACCCTTTTCCTCCCCATACTAGCAGAGAGAGAGAGAGAGATAGAGAGAGCGAGAGCGAGAGCGAGAGCGAGAGACAAACTGGCTGCTGAAACTGGTCGTCATAGAAACATAGAGATGGTTGGATCGAAATAAAATAATTTGTACTCACTGTAAAACAGGTGAACTAGACAGCAGTGTTGGGCACAGGATCATCTATATCTGGTCCGAGTCAAGACCAAGAGCTTAAAGGGTCGAGTCTGAGTCAAAACCAAGAACTTTGGGGTTTTGCGACAGTCAAGACCAGGTCAAGACCGAGTCTTTGGAGGAGGCAAGACCGAGTCGAGACCTAAAAAAGACCTAAAAAAGTCAGTTTTAGAGACAAGACAAGCTAATGCTGAATCAATGGTCACAAAGCCAACTACTTGGTGACAGCTAACATTACTGTAACGTTAGCTAACATTAACTTCAGCTAGCTAACATTACAAGTAGCTTCAGTTACCGCTCTAGTGGATGTTTTCATTGGATGTGCCGGTGGAAATTCGTGGTGCCAGACGTTTCAGTGATCAAAACATGACAAAACTTGCATTCTGCACTGTTTCTTCTTCAAATTTGTGCTGCAAATGAAATTTTTGTGATTCAAGAAACCAATCTAACAGCTTTGCTCGCTCATTCTTGAAGCTCAGTTGGACCAAAGAACTTCAAGGGAGCGTTGCACTCTGGGATCGCGTACATCGCCAACATTGCACCAGTCAACACAATGTGAATTAAATGTAATGGGTTTTCATTTTATTGTTTTTATTAATCTGTATAATTATTTTGAGGGTATGAAAAATGGAAAAGGTTATCATTGTCACTGTTGGAAAAAAAAAATAACGGTCTTGAGGTCTCCCTCTAAAATTACACGTCCAATCCATGCCGCTCCAGTTCAAGATTGAATAGAATTGCTTTCAATTCCGAGGCGAGACAGAGTAAGTGGTCTGGAGAATGGTCTCGAGTACTACAACACTGCTACACAGAGTCCCACCTTCTCATAAGCAGTACAAAATATAATGAAATCGAAAAAAAACTTCTTACCAAAATGTACAAACAAAATTTGAGATTTCCCAAACCTCCAACAAGACCATACATACAACAACTCCTACTTGATGAAAAGTTAAGTGCAGCACAGCCGGCCGAGGAGTTTGCATTATTAGTCTGTCACGGAGACATGTTTCCTTATGAGAAAGAGGGAATGAAAGAGAGAGGGGGAAAGGTCATTCATGTAAAAAGGGATACTTCAGAACGAGATCCCGGAAGGTGACGAAGGCAACCTGTCCCGGCGCTCCCCAGCTCAGGCCGTCGGAGGCTGTGGGTGAGTGTTTGCCCTTGTGCCGTTGTCCACCTACTCCTATTCATTCCTCATGCAGGCGAGAGCAGAGCAGAGGAATTTACATGAACAGCGGCTTGCGAGAGAGAGGCACTCACCGCTGCAAGCTGTGCCGGTGTTATCTATTAAACATCTCCGATGGGAAAAGAGCAGGGACAATGTTCACCTGGCCCGGATGGGTAAAGGAAGAGATAAATAGGACTGCAATTTGCGTGTGGGCGACCGAAGGGGAAGTGAGGCGGTGGAAATAAAGCTTTGAGCGAAAAGCGGAGATATGCGAGGATGAAAATCCTTGTGTCGGTGTGAGGTGTAATCCTCTCCTCGTCTTACATGTCACACATGTCAAGCTAGACATTTTATATATATATATATATATATATATATATATATATATAATTAATTCAGCAGCAC
>JAOPJH010000058.1:29172-41575 GCA_027122575.1 Merluccius polylepis
TGTGTGTGTGTGTGTGTGTGTGTGTGTGTGTGTGTGTGTGTGTGTGTGTGCGTGCGTGCGTGCGTGCGTGCGTGTGTGTGTAGGCTGGGGAAGATCATGGTGCAGGCCACCATGGCTGTTTATAAGGACGCCATGGACAGTTTCCTCCCCACCCCGTCCAAGTCTCACTACATTTTCAACCTGAGGGACTTTGCCAGAGTGATCCGTGGCGTTCTGCTGGCACCACACACGCACATGCAGGTCAGATAGGAGTCGACAGCAAAGTGATTAGTGATGTGTGATGTGAACTCTAATGTGATTAGTGTTACCAGACTGGGGACATAATTAGTTTATACTGATGGTTTTGATCTGATTGGTTTGTTTATCACAGGAAGGAGACAAGCTGATCCGTCTTTGGATACATGAGGTGTACCGTGTTTTCTACGACCGGCTGATCGACAACGAAGATAGGGAGACGTTCTTTAACATCGTCCAAGACAGAACCTCAAGCTTCTTTAAGCAGACCATCGATAAGGTCTCTCTCCACACACACATGCATGCACACACAAATGCACACACACATGCACACACACACACACACACACACACACATACAAATATAACAATATAACCACTAGGTTTGGTGATCAACCTTATCCATGTAATCCTCAGCTCTTGAGTCACCTAAGCCTGAACGGCAAAGTCCAGGACGAAAACATCCGAAGTTTGTTTTTCGGCGACTACAGCAAACCTGACGCCGACACCAAGGCCTACGACGAGATTGATGACCTGCGGGCCCTGCAGGAGGTGATGGAGCTCTACTTGGACGAGTTCAACAACTGCAGCAAGGCGCCCATGTCCTTGGTCATGTTCAAGTTTGCCATAGAGCACGTGTCGCGCATATGCCGTGTGCTGAAGCAAGACAACGGCCATGCGCTGCTGGTGGGCATTGGCGGCTCGGGCCGACAAAGCGCCACCAAGCTGGCTACCTTCATCAACGACTACGACCTGTTCCAGATTGAGCTGACTAAGAACTACAGCATGTCCGACTGGCGCGACAGCCTGAAGAAGGTGATGCTGAAGGCGGGCGTGGAGGGCAAGAGCCTGGTGTTCCTGTTCGGTGACAGCCAGATCAAGGACGAGGCCATGGTGGAGGACATCAACATGCTGCTGAACACCGGCGACGTGCCCAACATGTTCCCCGCCGACGAGCGCGCCGACATCATCGACAAGGCGCAGGGCATCGCTCGGATGGAGGGCAAGAAGGTCGACGCCACCCCTCTCTCCATGTACAACTTCTTCATCGACCGCGTCAAGGCCAACTTGCACATTGTGCTAGGTAGGAAACAGTAGTTTCACAACGACAAAGATTTATGCTTTAGGTTCAATCAAGGGCAGTAAACTCTTTGGGTGTGCCTTTTGGGAACACCTTACTTGGGATCTTAACTTTTGTCTTAACTTTTGAACAGCCATGAGTCCCATCGGGGATGCGTTCAGGAACCGTCTGCGGATGTTCCCTTCCCTGATTAACTGCTGCACAATCGACTGGTTCCAGGCCTGGCCCACGGACGCTCTGGAGATGGTGGCCTACAAGTTCTTAGAGGACGTGGAACTGGACAGCGATGTTAGACTGGAGTAAGGCTTTAAAACAGTAACACCCTATTCATATGAGTTTAATATGTATCCACAGATGTCTGTCCCACACTGAGGTTAACCTCAAAACAACCACAAATCCTTGACTACAAGGACTGCTTCCTTGACTATTGTTCCATGTAGAAATGCCTTGACTACATGGACCAACATTTACTATTTTGTTACTTCTCTGGTGGTTTCAGAGTGGTGGAGATGTGCAAGACCTTCCAGACAAACGTGAGGGAGATGTCAGAGATGTACTTCTCCAGACTGAGGAGACACAACTACGTGACTCCCACGTCCTACCTGGAGCTCATCCAGACCTTCAAGGCTCTGCTGAATGCCAAGAGGGATGAGGTGAACACCATGAAAAACCGCTACATCATCGGTCTACAGAAGCTGGAGTTTGCCGCATCTCAGGTGATCCATCCTGCGTTGTTCTTAACCTTGTCTTAACATTATCTTAAAATGAAATTATATCAGTCGAATAAATCGTTTGATAACAATTTGACATTGATAAAGTTTGTTTGGTCCACAGGTGTCAGTGATGCAGCAGGAGCTGACTGCCTTGCAGCCAGAGCTGATCCAAACCTCGGCAGAGACAGACAAGATGATGGTGAAGATAGAGAAGGAAACAGTGGAGGTGGACGCCAAGAAAGAACTGGTGTCCGCTGACGAGAAGGTGGCCAATGAAGCAGCCGCAGCAGCCAAAGCCATAAAGGTACTTTATACAAATGAGTCTTAAAAGATGGCAATACATTTCAGAGCTACAATTTTCAATATAAAATAATTTTTAATTGTTTTAATTTAAAAAATAAATAAATAAACTATACTAATACCTTTATTGAATAAAATGACATTTTAGTGCTGGTAGTCCCTTCAGCCCAAGTATATAAAAAATAAATCTTTAAAATATGGGATTTGGTTAAACTGCTCTATGTTCAGAAAGTGAGGATTTTCTCCCCACCATTGTGGTTTAGGATGAGTGTGAGGGAGACCTGGCCGAGGCCATGCCTGCCCTGGAGGCTGCCCTGTCGGCCCTGGACACCCTGAAGCCCTCTGACATCACAGTGGTCAAGTCCATGCAGAACCCCCCTGGACTGGTCAAGCTGGTCATGGAGTCAATCTGCATCATGAAGGGCATCAAACCCGAGAGGAAGCCAGATCCTGGTGGCTCGGGTAGGACTTTCAAACTGATCTTCACATCTTCACACCAATTAAATTCTATATATTATTCTATATATAAAAATGTAATGTTGATATTTCTTAACATCACACATTGCTATTGATCATTTGACTGGTTGCGTGCATCAGGCAAGATGGTCGAGGACTTCTGGGGTCCCTCGAAGAAGCTCTTGGGAGACATGAAGTTTTTGGACAACCTCAAAGCCTACGACAAAGACAACATCCCCGCCGCCTCCATCAAGAAAATCCGAGATAAATTTGTTGACAACCCAGAGTTTCAACCGTCCATCATCAAGAATGTGTCCTCCGCCTGCGAGGGCCTCTGCAAGTGGGTGAGGGCCATGGAGGTGTACGAGCGCGTGGCCAAAGTCGTGGCGCCAAAGAAGGCACGGCTCAAAGAGGCAGAGGACGAGCTGGCCGTCCAGATGGCCACGCTGGCCGTGAAGAGGGCTGAGTTGAAGGAGGTGGAGGACAGGCTGCAGAGCCTCAACGACAACTTTGCAGCAATGAACAGCAAGAAGCAGGACCTGGAGGACAACATCGAGCTGTGCTCCCAGAAGCTGATCCGTGCCGAGAAGCTGATTGGAGGACTGGGAGGAGAGAAGGACCGGTGGACGGAGGCGGCCCGATTGCTGGGAATCAGGTACTGCTTGTGATGGTGCAGGATAGTCCAGTGGCTAGGGTTAGGGTTTGAATCCCAGATGAAAGATTCTGGGTTCGAACCTCAATGTCCGCTCTCTAACTGCTCTGTATTCATTGTCGCTTCGGAAAAAAGCATCTAAAGTTACAGCTCAAACTCATTCATTGTTTAATGTCAATTCAAACAATGATCAAGATGCTTGATGTCTTTCCTTTAGATAATAAGGCAGCCTCAGTGTACCATAATGAGTTAATAATAACTGTGGCATCCTTCTCTAGATACACCAACCTGACCGGAGATGTCCTCCTCTCCTCTGGCGTCGTGGCGTACCTTGGGGCGTTCACGGTAGACTACCGCATGGAGTGTCAGCAGACGTGGCACGTCCTGTGCCAGGAGAAGAAGATACCCTGCTCTGAGGACTTCACCCTCACCAGCACCCTGGGCAACCAGGTGGCCATCAGGGCGTGGCAGATCGCCGGGCTCCCCGTGGACTCCTTCTCTACGGACAACGGTATCATCGTGTCCAACTCCCGCCGCTGGCCCCTCATGATTGACCCTCAGGGCCAGGCCAACAAGTGGATCAAGAACATGGAGAAGGCCAACAGGTTGGCTGTCATCAAGCTCTCTGACGCAAACTACGTGAGAGTCCTGGAGAACTCCATTCAGTTTGGAACCCCGGTGCTCCTGGAGAACGTTGGCGAGGAGCTGGACGCGGTGCTGGAGCCGGTGTTGCTGAACCAGACCTTCAAACAGCAAGGCGTGGAGTACATGAAGTTGGGGGAGAACATCGTGGAGTACTCCAAGAACTTTTTGTTCTACATGACTACGGGACTACGTAACCCTCACTACCTCCCCGAGGTGGCCGTCAAGGTTTGCCTCCTAAACTTCATGATCACCCCTCAAGGCTTGGAGGACCAGCTCTTGGGGATCGTGGCGGCCAAAGAGAAACCTGAGCTGGAGGAGAAGAAGAACCAGCTCATTCTGGAGAGCGCGGCCAACAACAAGCAACTGAAGGAGATCGAGGATAAGATCCTGCAAGTGCTCTCCTCGTCAGAGGGGAATATCCTGGAGGATGAAACCGCCATCAAGATCCTCTCCTCCTCTAAGGTCCTCTCGGAGGAGATCTCAGAGAAGCAGAAGATAGCCAGCATCACCGAGACAGAGATTGATGAGACGCGCATGGGGTACCGTCCCGTAGCCGAGCACTCCTCCACACTGTTTTTCTGTATCTCGGAGCTGGCCAACATCGAGCCCATGTATCAGTACTCCCTGACATGGTTCATCAACCTCTACCTGCAGTCCATTGCCCAGAGCACCAAGAGCGAAGACCTGGCAGAGAGGATCGAGAACATCATCCAGCATTTCACCCTCAGCATCTACAACAACGTGTGCCGCTCTCTCTTTGAGAAAGACAAGCTGCTTTTCTCCCTGCTCCTCACCGTCGGCATCATGCAGGGCAAGGGTCGGGTGGACGACGGCGTCTGGCGTTTCCTTCTCACAGGCGGCGTCGCCCTGGACAACCCTCACTCCAACCCGGCCCCCGAGTGGCTCTCTGACAAATGCTGGTCGGAGATCGTCAGGGCGTCCAAGCTGGAGAACTTGGAGGGGTTCTTTGAGCACGTCCGAGACAACGTCTCCCAATGGAAGACCATCTATGACTCGGGGAGGCCCCAGGAGGAGCAGCTGCCCGGCCAGTGGGGGGCGCTGGCAGGGATGGACCGCATGGTGGTCCTGCGGTGCTTCAGGCCGGATAAGCTGGTGCCAGCCGTGCAGCAGTTCATTGTGGACAACATGGGGCGGGCCTTCATCGAGCCGCCAACCTTTGACCTGGGTGGGAGTTACAGTGACTCAAACTGCTGCTCCCCTCTTATCTTCGTGCTGTCACCAGGATCTGATCCAACTGCAGGTGACTCATATCCATATTTGCATTTTTTTCATATTTGTGTGTGGTAAAATCTCCCTTTTCCATCCTTTTTTCTGTATTTATATTTTTATCCTTGTTATTTGAGTTATTGTTATAACTGCCATTTCAGAAATCTAATCAAAACAATTGCCTTGCTTCCCCATCATGTAGATGAAATACATTAATCTCATACTGACCAAGTATGGTTGTGGCATGTTGATGTCACCGCTCTGCACAATGCGTTTAGGACATCCTTTATTCTGTATTCATGCCTTCAGGTCTGCTGAAGTTTGCGGATGACCTAGAGATGGGGGGTAGCAAGACACAGACCATTTCCCTGGGGCAGGGCCAGGGGCCCATCGCAGCACAGATGATTGAACGGGCCCTCAAAAATGGTAGCTGGGTGGTGCTGCAGAACTGTCACCTGGCCACCAGCTGGATGCCCGCGCTGGAGAGGATCTGTGTGGAGACCATCACCCCAGAGACCACACACCCCAGCTTCAGGTCAGTCATCACTGAAAAGGGACTGCACAACTGTACAACATTGTACAATATGTTAAAGTCCTACTATTTGTTATTTAATTGTTTAACTGACGCTTTTATCCAAAGCAACATTTTTCAGATTTCAGACTGCTCATTAATGAGCAGGTCGTGGGCATCTCGCTCAACGATGTCTACAGGTAGACCTAGCAGTGAGTGTAGAAAGGAGGGATTTAAAATCTGAAAAAGAAAATAAAACCTTTGAATTTCTTCTCCGCAGGTTGTGGCTCACCAGTTATCCGTCGGACAAGTTCCCGGTCAGCATCCTGCAGAACGGGGTGAAGATGACCAACGAGCCCCCTAAAGGCATAAGAGCCAACCTGCTGCGGTCCTACCTGAGCCACCCCATATGTGACCCCGCCTTCTTCTGCGGCTCCAAGAAGCAGGAGGTCTGGCAGAAGCTGCTCTTTGGTCTCACCTTCTTCCACGCTCTGGTCCAGGAGAGGAGGAACTTTGGACCTCTGGGTGAGAAATCCTATGCATTGGGCCTCATCCCCTTCTATTGGGATTTACAACCTGAACTTCCCGCTAAACTATGGACGTTTTTAACGTAGCTTGAACATTATTTTGAATGAATGCCATTTGGTGGACGCTTTTATCCGAAGCGTCTCAATACCGTGAGTGCGTACCAGTGGGAATCAAACCCCTAACCTCGGCAGTGTTAATGCCATGTCTACCAGTTGAGCTAGACAAGAGCAAATTAATAATAAGTTTGTCTCTAACATGTAATTGTGCATATGTGCCGTTTGATGTATCATTGAGGTAATAACCTCTATTGCATTTGCAGTATTATGAATGTTACGAACTGGGTGTCGGTGGCGACACACCTGCAATTACCGCTTATCCTCACAGGTGTCACCAAAAATAACTAAACGTAAATCTTTGAGTTTGCTACGTTAACGTATATAAATGGATGCTTTGTTCTGGCCTCAGGTTGGAACATCCCCTATGAGTTCAATGAGTCTGACCTGAGGATCAGCATGAGGCAGATCCAGATGTTCCTGGAGGAGTATGAGGACATTCCACTGGAGGCCCTCACATACCTGACTGGTGAGAGAGATATACAGCAGTCTGTACATTGATTACAATTGAATACGTATGACTTCAGCTGTCTTGAACCACCCTGCTGAACTGCTCCTCAGTGCCTCCAAGCTTCAGTTCTGGTTTGGTTTGGTAGCTCAACCTCCCCTGTGCTGTGACCTCTAGTGACTAGAGGGATGGTCACTTATTTGCCATCATCTATGATATCTTATAGACTAGAGTCTAGTCTATAAGATATCATAGATGATGGCAAATAAGTGACCATCCCGAGTTAATAAAGCTAAATGTGATGTCTTATATTTGTTTGCTTTTATCTGGCAAACAACCAATAACAACTCATGACCCAACTGAACCATGAATTATGACCCATCAAAATTGTATCAGTAAAAGTTGCTATTGCTCAACTAATCAAATCAATGAATCAAGTAATTGACAGTTTTCAGCATTAACATCAACATTAAACTTGCTATGTACAAACACCATGCATGTGATTCCACTCGCACTCAAGTATCTTACCAAAGACTCCTTAAATAACATTTATAGTACAAACAGTTAGTTTACAGTTATTTCCCTTTGAACCTCCTTCCCCTGCGCTCTCATTGTCTCAGGGGAGTGCAACTACGGAGGCCGAGTGACGGATGACAAGGACCGGCGTCTGCTGCTCTCCCTGCTGTCCATCTTCTACAGCTGGGATCTGATAGAACAGCAGAGCTACCGGCTGTGTGAGGGGCAGCTGTACTATGTCCCGCCCCAGGGCCCGCACCAGGTACTGACGATGCCATGGTTCCTCGCTCGTCAATAACGCCACAGATTTGACTTCTATGGCCATAAGTGATATGTGGATTACGTGGAGTTTGTTATATCTGTTGTACCATTTTGAATTGAGATATTCATTATTTTATATATATTTGTTTTTTTTACAGATTTATGTCGACTACATTCGCAATCTGCCGATTAGCGCCGACCCCTGCGTCTTTGGACTTCATAGCAATGCTGACATCACCAAGGACAACCAGGAGACCAATCAGCTGCTAGATGGAGTACTGCTGACTCTGCCCAGACAGTCTGGGGGCGGGGCCAAATCTCCTCAGGTTAGCAGGGTCCCTCAGCGCTGGAGACTGACATAACATACAGGACGACAGACATTGACACAGTGTATTGAATAGCATCTACTGCCTGCCATCTCATTTATTTTGAATGTCTTCTGATGGCGCTCTAGGAGGTGGTCGACGAGTTGTCTGAGGACATCCTGTCCAAGCTGCCGGCAGACTTCGACATGCATATGGTGTTGGATAAATACCCGGTCATGTACGAGGAGTCCATGAACACCGTCCTCCGACAGGAGCTCATCCGCTTCAACAGGTCACAGTAAAAGTCATGGAGGGATCTACCGCTATTTAGCCATTTGACAGATGCTTTTAACCAAAGCAACTTATTGATGTTTGTATTTAGATACATTTTCAATAATGAGCAGTTAGGGGTTAGGCATCTTGCTCAGGGATGCCTACAGAACCCAATTTGGCTCCCCAAACACTAATTATGTGGCCCCTGTATACAGTGATATTGAAACGTCACTGAGTTAATTCCACATTTCCATTCCACATGCTTATGTTATAAAACATTATAAATGTGACTAATTTGATCATTTCAGGCTAACTCAAGTGGTGAGGGTGAGTTTAACCAACACCCGCAAGGCTCTGAAGGGTCAGGTGGTTATGTCTGCTGAGCTGGAGGGGGTCTTTAACAGCATGCTGGTGGGCAAGGTGCCCGCCATGTGGGCCACCAAGTCCTACCCCTCCCTCAAGCCCCTGGGCAGCTATGTGGCCGACCTGCTGGCAAGGCTGCAGTTCCTGCAGGTCAGGGATTCCAGAGCGACGCAGAGTTTAACTTATAACTTGTTCCGATTGTGTTTGGGATTTGTTTGTCGTCTCACAACTAAAATATCTGTAGAGATAGTATATATACTGTGTGTGTGTATATATATATATATAGATAGATAGATAGATAGATAGATAGATAGATAGAAGTTCAAGTTTACAATGTAATTTATTTGGCTGAATGGTATACAGTAGGAATTTGAAATAAGTGAAAGAGGACTTTTAGTCATGTATATCCTGTATATTAAAAAATTATAAATAATATATATATAAATGTTATTTGTATACATTTTTATTTGACAGGACTGGATAGACAGTGGCTCCCCTTCAGTCTTCTGGCTCTCTGGTTTCTACTTCACCCAGTCCTTCCTCACCGGCGTGTCACAGAACTTCGCCAGGAAGTACACCATCCCCATAGACTACATCGGCTTTGAATTTGAGGCAAGTGTGGAAAAAACCTAACCCTCCACCCTTTCTCCAAGCAAACCCAGTGATATTTTTGAAACAATGGATGTTCAATGTGCCCAATGGTGTTTTCAGGTGACCAAACACGAGACCCATATAGATCAGAAGCCAGATGACGGGGCCTACGTGCAGGGGTTCTTCATGGAGGGAGCTCGATGGGACCGGGAGAAGATGGTGATCGGAGAGTCCCTCCCCAAGATCCTGTTTGACCCCCTGCCCATCATCTGGCTCAGGCCCGGGGAGATGTCCAAGTTCAAGCATGAGAACATCTACGTGTGTCCCGTGTACAAGACCAGCGCTCGGCGAGGGACCCTGTCCACCACGGGTCACTCCACCAACTACGTCCTGCCCATCGAGCTACCGTCGGACCGGCCGCAGCAACACTGGGTCAACCGAGGGGTGGCCTGCCTCTGCCAGCTGGATGACTGAGAAACTAGCTGGAGATTGGATTGGTGAACGGCTTGCTATTCGGAGAAAACTACTCAACGTATATATATATGCCAAACGAAAGCATCTGTGATTGTACGGAATACTCAAAGCCATAGGATCGAAGCAAATTGATCCATGTTTACAATATTTGGTTAAAGTCTTACGACCAGTAATAAGTAGACCGTTGCACTTTAGAATTACATTTACAGGGAGTGGAATGTTTATTGGGCAGCTTTTACTTGTTTCTTAAGAGGACAAATATTATTGGATGAACAAATGTATACTTTGTTACAGTATGTTTTAATTATTAACTGTGGGGTTCAGAGATTATTTGATTTGTAGGTATAGTAAGTGAAATTGCTTAAAAATGGCAGATACTGTTGGTATTGACAACTCAAGCATGTTTCCATTCCTGATTTTGCTGTTTATCTTGAAGCCATATAAAATATGAAATGCATGTGTTCCATTTTTGTTGTAAGGACCTTAGGATCAAATAGAAAAAAATAGGGGTCTCCTGGGCAACAGGTTGGGAAACTGGTCAAATGCAACAATTTTAAAGAGCCATTTGACCAAAGAGACATTCGATGCATCGTGCATTTTCTTATTTCTTTATTATAAATAAATAAATGGCATAATAGAATGTGATGGCTTTTTACATTACAATAGTTTTACAATAAATAGGTTTATGTGACAAGATATACAGAGATTAGATAAACAATATCACTGAACACAAAATGAAAACATTTTGCAGTTCATTCACTGTAGCCTATGTGCTTTAACAGTAAGACATAAGCAACCTTTGTTCTCTGCAGCAGAGCGGTTTTTTTTGGTACTTTTAAATGGCCGGAAAAGTGGTCATTCACCTGACCCATGTCATCTGCATGTGACTGCACTCCAATCTCCCGTGTCCTGTAACGTGACCTCCGGCGGGGAGGATAAGGTGTAGCAAGCATCAGGTCTCGTCATGTGACTGCAAGTAGACTGGCTTGGCTTGTTTCCTCAGACGCTGCTGCCCAAGAAACCTCCTCCCCTTCTGGGTGGCAAGTCCCATTGGCGGCAGGTAAGACTGCAATCAAGTTGGATTTTTTTTTAAAAAGAAAAAAAAAAGGGTAAATTGTCAACTCACAATGTGGTCTTTACAGCCCAAACATACCGTATATAGTTTGTACTTACTGCTCTAGGATATGGGTTCCTATAGTGTAGCCCTGCACAAAAAAGGTAACATTAATGACAGGCCCCACTAAATGGGATGGAATCTCAAAAATGTGCAATTTGATGCGTATGACATTGATGTGTGATTGTGACATACCAGCCACATAAAAATACCTGGACTAGTAAACCACAACCTTTAACTTCGTACCTATTTCAATCCTTGCCTCACACTCGTCTATGCACTTCTTGATGGACTCTAGATCTGTTAACTTTAAAAACATAAAAGACAGTGTCACCATGACTTGGCATAAAAGGGCCAACGCTTGAACACAGGATCCCCCCCCCCTGATCAACCTAAATGTCGTCTTCTCCATACCTGCTGGTTTTGTCTGAACAGGGTGCGGGCCTCCTGGACTATGTAGTCCCGCTCCACCTCCGTGTCCCGCAGGACGGCCGTCTGGGCCTGCCAGCCCCGGGCCACGCGGAGCACCCGCATGTACAGAGACAGCACCTTCCTCCGGGTCGCAGCGGTCATCAGACCCGGGAATTGGACCTGCGAGTACAGCAGTTAACTTGACTTAACATCGACTCCATTAGTCCCAGTCAACCGTTTTGTATGTTACGTTAATGTACAATGGCAAGGCTGGCGTCATGAACATGGACGGTTTTCCCCTTCAACAATAACTTTCAGCTGCAAAATGACAGCATAACGTTACTCATCTCTTTTTATTATTTTTATTTTATGTTGATACTTCTCGTTTGTTTCATTTGAGCAGCAGATCTAAAGGGAGGTTTCTGGTTCAGCAACCTGACCTACCTGCTGGGTTTGAAGGTGTGGGGTAAGATGAAGATCATGGACGTATCCCAGCAACCAGGCTTTTTAGACGGCGAACATCACTTCCGCGGGTTCGTCGCATACTGATGACGTTTTCCCTCAGACCGCGTCACACAGCATGCCGTTACCCTTTTTTTGTTTTTGTTTTACATGTTGCACGTCTTCAAAACTATGGCAATTAATACAACTCATTTAATTACCACGCAGAGAGAATCGGACGCTAATTGCAGCAAGACATGTGCTCATATGGATATGATACACCAAAAAAATAGGCTAAAGATTTCACATTTGTATTTGTAAAGAGGGTTTTATGAGGGGAGCAAGTGGACACACTGTCGCATAGCTCTCATAGCTTCTTATAAGGATAAAGATTGAATTGTAATCATTTAACTTTGGGAACAACCATCCCCCTTATCATCATCATCATCATCATCATCACCACAGACCTTATCATTATCACAGACCACTGATGGCCACTGTCGGTTATCCCAAACATGTTGTCCGATGTCCTAGAGTTGGACGTCTGGATGTCTGTGCTTCTCCTCAGTTTCCCAATTTCCCCCAAAAAGTTGCCATTGTTACATCTGACATTGTGTGTATTGAATGTGAACGTCCGGCGGCTGCAATTAAAATAAATTGACATGTCACTCACTGTCGATATGCTGCCTGTGATGCCCGTCAGCTGTGTGTGTATATATCGTGTGTGTGTGTGTGTGTGTGTGTGT
>JAOPJH010000058.1:176781-187164 GCA_027122575.1 Merluccius polylepis
ACACACACACACACACACACACACACACACACACACACACACACACACACACACACACACACACACACACAGTGATTTCCCATTGCGCTTTGCAGACAGTGAATCCAGTACCATGGGCGTAACCACGTATCATTTGGGGGGGGTCGTGTCCCCCCCAATACTGACAAAATACTATCCCCCCCAATACACAGTAGAACATATTTTAAATATGCCTTTTATGAATCCATCTCTTGTTATTTCCTATCTATTTTCATTTTTTCCGTTTTTAAGGAAAGTATACATGTGTTAGAAGCTATCCCTTTCGTGACTACTGGAAAGTG
This sequence comes from Merluccius polylepis, assembly GCA_027122575.1. NCBI lineage: Eukaryota > Metazoa > Chordata > Actinopteri > Gadiformes > Merlucciidae > Merluccius > Merluccius polylepis. The sequence continues at coordinate 177,102 of JAOPJH010000058.1, forward strand.
CATCATTGCATTGTGGGAAATGCACTTTTAAAAGGGGGGGGGGGGGGGGCCCCCCCCCCGCCCACCCTGTCCCATCGTTAGGTGCCAGCCGGCGGTGAAGCGCGCGAGGGAGTAACGGTAGGGTCGGATGGATGGCACAGGATGTGTGTGGAGTTTTAAATAGAAGTCCTTAAGCAAGTCCTGATGTGGGAGGAGCACATTCATGAAGAGACCAAGCGGGGAGGTGATCCTTGTTTTAACCAAATTCCTTCTGCCGCCACGGCGCCCGCGGCCCGCCACTTTATGACGGGGAGAACTTTTTGGCTTGTGCTCGAACCCTTTTCTCGTATTCTACTCTGTTTTGGCTGCAAGAAGAGGACCAAAGAGAGAGGAAGACGAGATTAGAAATGACGATAAAGAGAGAGCACCTTATTAATTGAGACCCGTAGTGCTAGGGCTGGGCGACACGGCCCAAATCTTCTATCCCGATATGTCGTTTAATATCTAGATAACGATGTAGCATGTTTCCTGGTAAGTCAATAAACAGTCTTCATAAAATAACCACATGGTAAAGCCCATCTTTGTTTACTCCTGGGTAAATTAAATAACAGTTTCTCTTGATTATTTTCTCATTTTTTTCCATCACTTGACTGTAATGCAGCCCAAACTTATGCCACATCTCGATATTACGATATCGTGACTGTCCAAGTATCCAGTCCAGATATCTAGTCACATATCACAATATAATATCGATGCATTTCCCGGCCCTAGTTTAGTGCCTAACTTGTGCACCACAATGTGGGGAGCGAGAGGTGATTGACTGCCTCCCCTCCAGTGGACTTGAGCACGAGAAGCTTTTGGAGAGCAGCAGCAGCTTGTGTGCAAGGGGCCGCTTTGTTACTCAACAGGAATCCAAGATGTGGCGACCCGGAATGCAAAACAACCATGGAGACTCGCAGGAAGCAATGCCTGCCGTTGCCGCTAGCGCTGAAGTGACTTGTGTATATAGATAGACAATCAATTATTCTTTTGAGTCCAAACACTTGTGTGGTTGTTTGTCCTCAGTATGTGGCTACAGAATGAATATTTGTTCTGTAGTCAAAGCTGCAAATTAAAAGAAAAGGGCCCCCTTTTTAATTTGAGCAATTAACAATTTCAAAATCTACCCTCTAGTGACATCACAAGTGGAAGTGTCCACCCAGACATATGATGGCCAGAACAGCCTTCACAGTGGACTGAACCAACTGGTACGTTGATCTAGCCTCCATACATATGGGTTGGCACTCCCATGTGTGATGTCACTAGAGGGTCGATTTTGAAATGGCTGAAGATCATACCTGGTTGTAAAATAGAAGACCTTTAAGACCTTGTTTTGCGCTTTGGTAACATTGGATGTACATTTATCATTCAGTACATGTTATAGAATAAATGATTAATTGGGGGCAAAAAATAATTGATTGATATAATTGATACAAATATTTTCTGAAGTTGCAGCCCCATCATAAAGTAAAACCAACCCGCATATCTCAAGACTCCCTTGTGTACAGGTGTGATCTAGTTGCTCTCCACTCACCAGTAGATCGTGTACGCCTCTGCTTGGGCTGGGTCCTGGATATTTGGCTCATTTAGAAGTTCTTGGATGCCTAATAAGATCTGAAAGAGGAAAAATGTAAGCGTTAAGCCAGATGTCTTTATTTGGGATCGATTTTAAAATATTACTTTGTCTCCCGACTATAACGCAGCAACAGAATTCCAGTGTAGCATGTAGCACGGTAAAGAGCAAGGCCGTGTCGGGACATGTGAAAATAATGTTTTTTATTTTATTTTCTAGGGCTGCCCCCGACTGAAGATTTTCTTAGTCGACTCTTAGTCACCATTTCAAGCCGATGGTCGACTAATCGTCGCAATTTTAATGTCATTTTGATTTATTTTTTGGGGCATCAGAATATGGTTTGAGTTCCAGGGCGAGAGTGTTATAAAATAAACACTGTTAACCTTGTGCTACTTTACAGATAATACAACACCGTAATAATCAGCCGTTAAAATATCATTTCTACAAGCACACGCACGAAGCGGGCCGCCTATTAACGGCATGGACAAAGCGGTTCTGAAGGTTGTCAACCAGGAAGGAGACATTGAACACTTTTAATAATCGTATTTAACCGTATAACTGCACACAACTTTATTTAAAAGCAAGCAAATGGAAAACATGTTCGTAGTTTCATGTCCGGTGCATGTGGATGTGTGGCGCTCCTTCGGGGGAGCGGTTCATGTTAATAGCGGGAGGATTCACCGTCACAGGCGTAGTTACTAGGGATGTGCGACTATCGTCGTCTTAAAAAATACAAAAGTGTTTTTGAAGTTGGAGAGATATTAGATATTCAATTTGCTCCAAATTACAGCGATCAGACACTGGGAACTAACGACGCGATCACCGGTATGAGTCCCGCGTGTCTAGCCCAACATTACCACACCTCCCCACCAAACGTGCTGCTTGCGGGTGTGGACGGAGGTTTGTACAGACTGTTGTACAGACGCGATAGCCAAGGCAAATTAGTGTTGGACACGGGGGCCGTTACTTTGAGAAAATAGCCTCACGTGGGATGAAAACTACAGTGGAGAAAGTTGAGTGAGTGACTCAAGAGATGAGTCAAGCTTTGTTTACTAAGAGGAACAGTGGACTACATATATTTGGGTTGCAATAAAAGCACATGGTTCTCAAACCACACAGTTTTCATGTTGCTTCATGGAGGAATAGCTTGTGTATGGTTAAGCACCAGGGGAACTACGGCTGAGTACTGAAGCAACGGCAGCTTCCAAGTACGGTTTGGGGCTACAGGCTGTGTTGGTGACGGTAATCAGTGACCGTATGGTGGAAATGGGATTCTTTTTAATTTGTAGGACCACCAAGCAAAATGAACAAAAACAAGACAGCACAAAGTGGTTGTTGCTCCATTAATATTGTCTGCAACAGGGAAATGTGAGTTTCCCTCTGACTTTCTGTCCAATAGACGAGCAACGCGTTCAACAGCGTGACAAAGTCCTGGGTGAACGCTAACCAAACGAAAATGCAACAAACAACTTCACCCCTGACTGAGACCGAGTCTACCTAACATAGGTGTGAAAGTGAAAGTGCTTTCCCACAACAGCTCTGTGGCGACTGAATTTCTTCACAACAAACACTACAGAATAGTGGGAGGCAGGGAGGGAATTCACAGCTGCTTGGCAAGCATTCAAAACCTAGACGCACACTCGTGCCTTTTATTATCTGCTTACTACTTAAATGCTGCTCTGATGAGTAATGTAATTTATGCACATGTACAGGACACTTTCTTTTTTATGACCAAGTCATTAATCATATTCCATTTGTGGTTTGGTCTTTCAACAACCAATGCCCCCCTTTGACTCATTCAAGAGACATTACCATCAAACTAATTACATTTAAAAAAACGTTTGCAACAAGGTCTTAAGAGCATTAGCCTTGTGAGACCATCCCAATCTGGCAAGTTCACCTTCTGTTTCTCTATGCACATCAATCCTTCATCCCTGCTCCATATTCTCCTTCCCTCATGTCCCGTTTTACATGGAAATGCAACAGCAAGACACTTCCAACCATGAAAACGCACAATTACCCATGTTTAGGTAACCAGTTTCACCACATAACTCCGTAAAAAACATTTCCTACTACATTAATGACACCACCACCAATTTCTATTAGCGTGAATACCGTTTTTCTAAAACAGAACAGACATCAATAAGGCTTGCCCGAATACATAATTTCAAGCGTCGGATAATCGTTCTGTTTTCCTAAGGTATATTCAAAAAGTTTTCTGAATAATCTACATAAACCAAATTAATACCTGCGTTCACAGAGTGCATCTTTGCCTGCTTGAAGTTCGTTTTAAGGAGACAGAGCCGGCCACTGCAGAATCAGTGGGCCCTGAATGGATATAGTCCGGACATTTTTACCTTTTAAAACATCGAATGTCAACTTCTTTTCTGAACATTTGTTAAACAGATCAACGAATCAACAGTTTCGAAGCAGCTCCTAAACGATGTTAAAATCCAGCGTCATGTGCCGGCTATGTGAAGATTGTGCACCCATTAGAAAGACTATTACTAGGTCTTTTATGACAACTACTAATAATATTAATTATGGAAGCACTGTCAGAATAAGCACATAGTAGGCTCACTTAAACACCTAGTTTAGAGTACTCCCACACTGCCCATTTCTTTAGCAGCTTGACAATTCTCACAGTTGACGTAAGGGGTCAAAGTGGTACCATGTAGCAAGTGTGGGGAATTACCACACGAGAAAATCTCAGTTGAAAGGAAAAACCTGAGGCAGCTTTACTTGCCAAAAGACATGTTAACAACAGAGCGCTTTAAGAGTAAGTCATCACCAACAACATTGCAACGGCAACCTTAAAAGTAACGTGAACAACGATGGCGTGTGAATTATGTATTGACAAACTAAACTACCACCGGAAGTATTCATAGTGGACTGGTCCTAAATGTACAGTTTTCCCCCATGTTTTATTACATTTATTAGGGCTGCCCCCCAATAGTTGACCAAATGTTAGTCGATGAGAAGAGTAAGTCGACCAAGAGTTGAGGTAGGTGGAGTTCCCCCATGTTCGTTTCACAATGATGTTACTGCCCGCCAGGAACGTCCCGACATCAAAACTGAAAGTGCAGCATAGCGCTACTGTGGTGTTGTATTAAAAGAAGCACACATCAAAGATATTGGATATTCACACTCCGAATTACAGTGATCTGTATCAATTGTAAATCTCTGCGGCCTGGTGGCCAATGGTCCACGGCCTGGTAGCGGTCTGGTGTTTGAGAACCACTGGCCTGGATAAATATGCACCATTAAGCTTTTCCAAGTGTATTTATACATTTTAAAGGCTCATTATTACTGTTCTGTATTTCTCTAATGTAGCACCATGTTAACAATGTTACTTATATTATTCTTTCTCAGCCCTGGAACTCAAACCATTTTCTGATGCCCCAAAAATATATGATTGAAATTATTAAATATTATAAACGTGCGACGACTAGACGACTGATAACTTGAACAACTTATAGTCAACGAGGAAAATCTTTGGTCAGTAGAACCCCTAATAAATATTACCGCGATATAGCCGTAAACACATTATTATGGCCATCCTACTGTGATGTAATGTCATCTGCTGAGGGGGAGACAGCAGAGAGGGCCTTGGGGTCTCACCTGCTTTATGGTGATGGCCGGCCTCCAGTCCTTGTCCTCCTCTAGAATTGATAGGCATACTGTGCCTGACGGGTAGACATTTGGATGGAAGAGCGGAGGCTCAAATTTACCTGCAACAGATGGCACCACATGGTTCACAGAGGGTTAGTTCAGATGACCGCTTTGCGGACAAATCAACTGGCCGCCATCAGACATTTAATCTGTCGGTAAACACCAGCTTTGTGCCTTTCAGAAAATGACTTTTGCATCAAAGACGTCCGTCACTTACATTTTGGGGGCGAGGAAGGGTAGTCGTCTTTAAATAACATGCGCAGCTTGAACAGCCCACCTTCCCACGGGGTCTGCAGATATGTCACAAAAAAGTACAAAGTAATAAGTCAATCATCAGAAGGCAACTTCCAGAACCACCCTTTTTGTTTGCCATGTTGGTGTAAGACACAACTGTGACAGAACATTACCCCCTTCTTGCCAGGAATAGCGCACTCCCAATTCATCAAGTTCATTGTGCCGTCTGGATTTTTTGTCGGCACAGCTACAAATCCCTGCAAAATTAACACACAGGTACACAAAGGGGTTCAATGACTGCCTAAAACCTTCTCATGTCTGGTAAAAAAGTTTTGCGGTCGTCACTTACAAAAGGATGGTCTTTCCGCCATGCCTTGCGCTCCTGGGCAAGCCGGCTCAATGCAATGCCAGACATTATTGTTAGACTCCTGCAAAGGAAACAGGCAACGTTGAAGATGTTAACAAATAAGAAAACCACACATGGTCTTGAGAGCACATCCTTTACATAGGCCTACATGTTGCAGTGAAACAGACATGGCACCTTCTTGGAAAACACAAACGAATGAGACAACTGCTGTAATCTGGCATTAGTAATCACAGGTTACAGCAAACAACAACACCATCATCATCAGCACCCACTCCAAAGTGGGAACCACTCAAGCAGCTGTTAAGAGACCTGGTTGAGAGTAAGGTCATAGTACATAGTGGCATCCAGACACGGAGCAACAAGTTCAATCATTTCTGGTCAAATTACAGAGCCGAAACGTGGAAGCAGCCATTTGTAAATGGCATGTGGGGATTCATAACATACAAGCCATCAGCCTGAAGGGTGGCCATGTAAACATTAAGACTTATGTCCATCTTTAAAACACTGTTACATCATGTGTAACAGACATGGTTACAGTCTGTTTTCCCTACACTGCATGCAAGGCTGCGTGTGTATCGGCAATTTGGACTTGAATTGGTTTACATGTGAGCAAGCAAATGGCAAAATAAAACAAAAACACACATTACTTAAACCCCCCACTCGTACCGAGGTCTAAACTGTTAGCTAGCGGCGGCAGCTAGCTAACTAGCTAGCTAGCTGGGTGGACAAACATTTCCCGTTAGCCCAAGAGAGAAAAAACGAAAACAAAAAAACAGCAGCTTTTGAAAAGAGTGAACGGATGAATGTGAAACACACACCACCGGTTGGACGTGGTGTGTGTATGTATATGTAGTGTGTGTGTAGACCAAGTGATTCCCGGGACGGTTAGCAGGCTAGCGGCTAGCATGCTAGCAGGAGGGGGAGCTAGCTAGCTCATGTGCGCCAGATTGCGGCTGCCTGGCGGCCGCTGGCCGTGAGAAAATGCGCACTCGGCGGCGGAGGAATTGGCGTGGTTGTTGTGCGGAAAGCGAAGTTTTTTTCCCGTGTTTTTCGTGTTGTTGTTGTTTCCGTGCGGGTATGTTTGCTAATGGAGGGGGGGAGAATTGAAAAGCTGAAACGTATAATCATCCATAATGGCCAACGGACAAAGAACCGCCGGAGCTACACCAAAAAAAGGCGCACATTTACGCATTGGCCAAACTAGCGAAAATGGCGCAAAGTAAAAGCGGAATGAAAACATGTATAAAAACGGCCGCCGCGGGCGCGTGGAAAGCGGTGTAAAACCGCGCTCACCTTCGTGCGTGTCTTTAGTGGATGTGTATATGTGAGGATAAACGGAGGAAATCGTGCGCCGATTGGGTTAAACCTCGTAAAGTTTCCCTCCCGAAAAGAAAACCCACCCGTTCCGACTCGCACCAAAGAGTGGATAGCGACGAGAGAGTAATGGCGCACGACTTCCGTCTTCTTAGGGGGATCCGATGGCCTCTTTATAAACCCGTTTGGGAGCTAGTTCATGACAATGTTTAGGCTTCGTTTAGATAATTTGATTTAAAAAAAATGTTTTAATGTATATTTGTACGTTTTTAAAAACGATTGGCCCGTCCGCGCAGGAAATTAATCTCTGGTCCGCGCATGCGCATCGTGAAATATTATTATATATATTTTTTATTTTTTTTGCATTTTGATAAACTCACCTCCAAAAATGATCTCGATGTATATCATATAATAACAATGCCGTCAACAAATATTGTTAAATAAAAAACAACTCTGTTTCCATGTTTTATGTGGTATGTGCAGAACGGGCAAGTGTATGACTTCTAGCGGACGTCTGTGTGATAGGTTTTCTTTTATGTACATTATCTTTGTTCAGACAATAATTAAAACTACACTAGCAAGACACAGAATAGTAATCTCTTTAAGGAAATACATTTTTTTCTTATTTATATTATACCAATACACGTACAAATAAGACTTCTTTGTTTTTACCTGCATACGAGAAATTAAGTCATTAAGCCTACTTTATAAAACTGTACTTTGATACATTCCTGAATACGAGTTTAGATACTATTTTACACACTATTTTATTGTTTTTCTTTAGGGAAAACAGAACTGTAGATGCAATTACAAAAATATTTGATCAGGCATTTATTTAGGCGACTAAGCAATTACTTTTTTTCAGCCGCAAGAGGTCGCTATTTATTTACTTTTATTTTGTCTCTAAAATTAAACATGGACGTAATGCAGAACACATCTCCTAAACTGAACCCAGGGATGTGATCCTTTATTTCTGGTGGGCTGATTTGCAGTTTGCATCATAACGAACAGTTAAATAATTTCAATTCAAAGTAATGATTTCATTATGTTCGGTCCAAGGCAATGAGCGACACGCAAAAATATAGATATATTTTTATTGGGTTAACCTTATGCAAGACCTTAAGGATCCACCCCATTAACAACACACTTAGTTTTTACATTTTAAACATTGCATAAGATCATATAGAAGTTATAAGTGATGTATGTGGTGATATGAGAACATTACACATTAATATGACTCATTGAGAGAATAAAATGACATTCATTTCCTCTATTACAAGTGGGTCCATCATCCATCATGCATTACAGTGGTCTGTGGTTTATAAATCCAATGCATCATTTCAAAAAGTAAACGGGGGCACAAATATTAGGCTACAAATTTGATAGGATGACATCAAATTATATGATTATTAAAGACAAATGTTTTCAATGGTCACCAGACAACCAATTTGGATGGAGAAATGTGCTAAGGAATTAGAAAACACGCTTTAAATCTCAATGTGACGAGGCTCACAAGAACAACAAAAACTCTCCCGGTTAGTAGACCGAGCTTAGTTTTGACCTTTTAAAAAACACCCACCAGAACTCTACCAAGGTTTTGAAAAATGAGATTGTCTGCGGCATCCCGGCCGGGGTCATAAGGTAATTGATTGATTAATATAAACGTATAGGATATATGGATAAGATGTATACATTTTGGGTCAATATGCATTGGGAAGGGATAGTTGACATCAAACAAGTCAGACTGTTAGGGTATGTGAAGGAGTGCAAGACAGTTTAATTGGAAGGCTTCAGAATACTACAGCAAAATGTAAACATAGCCAGCTCTGGCAGGAAATATACTCCATTTTGATTCAACCATTTTGCAGGTGTGAAACAAAAAACCCACACCTCAAATGTACCACTTTGAAAGCCCTTGGTGGTTGTGTGTATAAAAACATGCTTCCATATAATTGTCTCTTAATATATATAAACTTGTGTATTTGTCAAGTGTGTAAGTGTACCGAGTGAGTAAAAGGTTTGTGTCGCATTAACAATTCTGTATACACACATAATATGCCAGCATTAACAATAACAAAACCAAAAACACATCCCTGACACTTACATCGATGTGTATAAGTACACATAAGACATAGGATTTTGGTCGTTGGGGCAGAGGCGAGGCAGCACTATAAAGGATTATTTGTGAATAAAAAAAACAACGGTCAAAACAACTCTTGAAAGCGAAAACGGCTCTCGATTTAAAAAAAGTGTTATACAATGCAGTGTGCAAGTACAGGCTGACAGCGTTGTGCACAGTGTCATTTCCACTGAAGTGCTTGGAAAGCGGTGGATGCAATCCACAGAATCTAAAATGCTTACTAGAATGTATCACACTGCAGTATTTATTTTCTGCTCTCCCTCGCCTCTCTCTCTCTTGCACTCTCCATTAAATGTAACAGTCAATATCTTATACAGCCAAGGCTTATCTTCGTTAATGGATATCAAAAGACGTTCCAGGCATATTCTTTGTAAAATAAATTATAGTCCACGTCAGCCATTTTAATCCTAACTTGCAAATCTCAATATGTCTAAAATTCCTTTACAAACAATGTGAAACAGGAGTCAAAAATGTTCAAGATTTTCTAGCTTTTAAAGATCCAGTATAAACAACTTCGATTTGAAGTTGTGCTTTCTATACAGTGTACAAAACGTGCAGTTTTATGAGTTAAATATTAATATTGGACTTATATACACATGACAAAACCATGGATATGAACAAATATTCCTTCACCTCTGTCTGTTGGACAGTTCTTACCCCCTAAACTTTTACACCACACACACACACACACACACACACACACACACACACACACACACACACACACACACACACACACACACAC